>WUAM01000395.1:5400420-5453825 GCA_024336885.1 Actenoides hombroni
GATCTGTGGGATGCCTGTTGTTTATGAAAATGTCTGGCAGCAGTGTGCCCTTCTGCAGTTGTGAAGCATCTCCGTTAGCTCTTCCACGTGCACATGGACACATACAGTCAAACTCGCACAGCATCCTGTCACGTGCAGTTTGGATTCTTTGTTTAAGAAGCAGCCTGTAGACAAAACCCATTTGCTCCTCCCTTTTGTTGTGTTAAGCTATTACTGAGGGGATTTCCTAGGTGTGGATGGCTTAGGCACCTGATTTCTACTGACATGAGTAGGAGTCAAGGCACCTGCTACTGCTTCTGGTGGCTGAAAATCTCCCCACCAGTTTTGGCTTGCTAAAAGTATCTTCATTGTGTTTGGAAAAGGATGAAGAAGTCTTTAAATAAGGAGTGCATGCTGTTTGGGGGTGAAGGCCTTGTCTTGTTAAACCTCTTAGTATGCAAGCTAAACATATTGAAGCCTTAAATGCTAGAGCTAGTAGCAACTTGTTACATCTTTCCTTTAGTCACATATTTCCACTGCAGAGAGCGAGGCAGGAGGCCAGGACTTTCTGCTGCTCTGGTTCCCTCTTTTGTTAGATATGATGGTGATGGACTGTGTCTCCACTGAACTGCTACACCAGGCTGGCTTCTAGAGCGGGTAACATTCACCAGAGCCTGGGAAGAGAGGCTTACAGGCAGGAGTTTGCATACAGGGACTGCTGAAGCTAGGTCTTACCTGTGCTCTCTGTATGATGGCTGTTCCTTGGGATCTCTTTGAGCCTCGCACCATTTCCACGCTGTTTTCTGCAACACCAAAGTGTAATTTCTCAGTGACTTTTTGTTTTGATTAGCAGACTTAGCCTTGGTTATTATATTTATTGAGGCAGAGGGGGGCATGGACTGGAGAAATACCGTCACACAGGTAAAAGCAGGTTTTGCATAGTTAGTAGGTTTCAAAAGCTCACACCAAAAGCCTGTTTTTAAACAGGGAACCACTTTGAAGAAAACCGAAAACATCTTGCGCAGTGCAATCTGCACTTTCTATCTCAAATCTTTTCCTGTCTTTTTGTAGTAGCCAGTCCTTGATACAGCATAAGAACCATAAAAACTTAATTTTCCCTGGATGCTGTTATGTTTCAATCAGAGTAAGTTAAAATGCTTAATAATTTAAAATCGCACATGCAGTATAATTACGTTTTTGTTTTGCTATCCGTGGCTGGGTTTAACACCCAGGCATTTACAAAGGTCCTCTACATCATGGAGCATGTTCTGCTCTCACTCCGCTTGCCACGCTCCTGCTGGCATGAGACAAGAGGTCCTGTTAGAGCCGGAGGAGAGACCAGGGTCGTACCTTTTCTTTTAAAGCTGCTTATTTTCTGAGATGCAAGTTTGGATGTCTCGGAGCTGACAGGGAGGTGAATGGTCAGGATCCCAATCGGTGCTGTGTGGCCATTTCTGCACCTGCTGGCCAAGGTGCAGGGGTGGGAGAAGTAAATTCTCTCTGCTTTGCTCCTCCGTGACACCTACAAAGTTAATCTGCTCTGAAGTTTGTTTGCTCTCCCTTCTTGAACAATGTATGCTCTGTGCATTGTTTGCTTTTCAGGCTTTTAGTCAAGCAGAAAGGCAACTTTCTGCACTTAGTTTATGCCAAAAGCAATGGGACTGTTTTCCCCGCATTTGTAATTGCTCTCAGTAACGAGCTTAACCATTTATTACCTGTTTTAAAATCAGCTCAGAGGAAGGGTAAGGGTTTAAAAATTATTGTAGGTTAGGCATGCACTGCAGTGTACTTCTGCTTTACTGGGAGGTGCACAGGTATTCTAGGCAGTAAAAAGCACAGAGGAACTTGCAGTGAAACCTTAAGCAATCATTAGTGTGGATGATTTTGATAGGTAGATTAATATACAGCAAGTAATACATGGTCTGGTTTTTGATCCAAGGCTATAATTCAGCTAAGAGGCTTGATGTAGTACAAATGAAGGTAAGATTACAACTGGCTCTCAATTCTCCCTTTTTCCTACAACTTTTCTAACCTTTCTTCCAGTTCTTTCTTGGGCTCTTTAACAACATCAGTGGAAAAAATTAAAAGGCTAGTGAGCATAACCTCTGATTTTCATGTCATTCTGCCTATTTATGTATGTTTTTTTCACCAGTTCCATGCAACTTCTGTGGAAAGGAGCTAGCAGCAATACTGTGCACCCCCAGAAAGGTGCTTCCATTTTTCATTTGAGAGGGCAATGCAATCCTACAGGGCATATTACAGGCTTGGAATAGCTCTTATTAGAATCACGACTATTAAGATTAATGTCGTGACGTGAATTATTATTTTGCAGCGCCAGTCACTGCAAGCATTCTGTGTTGCACTAAATGTGAGGAGAAGCGTATTGGGTTTCGGCAATGGATTATCTGAGGGAGGGGAAAAAAAAAATACAGACTGCCGTATTTCCCATAACATACTGTTTATTTTCACTGCTTACCCAGGCTGACTTTTTTTGGCAAAAGCCCAGCACCTACACCTGAGAACTCTGTGCCAAGCTTTGTAGGTCTGAGAAAACCAGTACAGTAACACTGACTTTTGGTTATTTCAGAGATTTCTTTCTGTAGGAAAGGGCAGCACAAAGGCTCTTCACCAGGATCGCTAATGACAGGGTGCAGTAGCCTTGCCACTGCCTTATTAGTGCAGTATGATGAATGTGTTTCATGGAGTCTTCATCAATAGCGTTGCCAGCTTTCAATATGTAGGAGAAGGAGCAAGGTCTCCATTAAGACCTTGACTCACGGGGTGATGGGGTGAAGCTCGCACCTTCTCCAGGCTGGGCAGGCAGCCGTGCCGTGCCAGTGGAGGCTCACCCTGGAGGGAAGGCAGGAGGCCTTTGTCCCACCAGCCCTGCCCCAAGGGCTGTGTGGTGGATAGACAGCTTCACCTTGTGGATAAGGCGGGAGACAGAGCCTGATCCCCTGGGTGGGGATTAGAGCCAGAGGCTGCGCAAGGAGTTTACATCCTGGCTGTGCACCTTGCTGACTGGTGGCACCCTTTCTGGGAAGCACTGGTGAGCGTCCATGCCACCAACCCTGGGCTGCACTTGCGGGGTGCTGTCTGTCCTCCTCCAGACTGTCTTTCTCTGCCTTTTACAAACAGCTGATGCTGCTGGACCCTGGGGTCTTTCCCCAGCCTGACCCTTTATGCAAGCATTGACATGGCCTTTCCCCTGCATCCCATGAGAGAGGCGGGTTTTGTCATTGCCCTCTTGGCACAGCAGCCCCCAGGAGCAAGCCCTTTGGGGGGTGGGGGCACCACCAAGGCAGCGGGTACAGAGCCTGAGCCCGGGCAGTTTGGGCAGCCCCCTAGCACGCTGTGAGCACAGGCGGGTGCATGTGTTGGGGCTTGCATGCCTGCTCATGTCCCCTTGGGTCTTGGCTCTAATCCTGGCTTGAAATTTTAAATATTGACAGAGTTAATTCCTGACTGCTTCAGACTACAGAAACTGGTCTCTGATAAGGCTGTGTTTAATAAGGATATTCGTGGTAAAGAGCTTTGTTGGCTAGACAGAGCTTTACCTTGCTGAGCTCTGCTCTGGTGGGCGAGGAAGAGGAGGTAGGTCCCCTCCCAGCACCATTCTTCTTGGATCCTGGCAGTGTAGTGGAATAGGAGGCACAGTGGGGGTGCGTGTTATATCTTTCTTCCCCACCAAAAATAGTCACAAAATACCTTTACACCGTTGACTGCAAGCAGCATGAGGACCCAGAGAAAACGTACTGCTGCAGTAAGCCTAAACTCTTAAATGCCAAAAATAAAAGCAGCCTACCTTACTTTCTTCACCTTACATAGCAGTTTCCAACCACATCAAGTGAAAAGTCTAGGTGGGTGTATAGTGTTTATCATCACTGAGTAATACACATTACATTAGCTGGGACGTTTGTTTTGTTCCTGAACACTGGTTTTAAAATGGTTTTAGTGAGGACAGGAGAAATGATTTAAGTTTATATTGTCACCTAATAGATAGAAGGGTGTTCCTGATTTGGAGAGGAGGAAAGCTAGGAATGTAAGTAATAGTCTTTTTTTTTTTTTTCCTTCTTTTTCTTCTTTTGTTTTTTTTCTTTTTTTCCTCTTTCTTTTTTTTTTTCCTTTGGTTTTTTTCCACTACAACTGCAAGTAGATCGAAAGGCAGGTGGTGGAAGTGCAGACTCCAGCAATGCAGGCTTGTTTTCTATAAGAGATGGTGTCAAAGTGGTTTCCGTGCCCGCGTTCATCTGCAGCAATTGTGCCCTCCACTATTTGAAGACTGTTTACCTAGGAGGGCTCATCCCAGCGTCGGAAGCTGGTGATGGTGCAGCCTCTCTGCCCTGGGGGTGGTACTGGGGCAGACAGGGTGCCTCTTGTAGCAATGCTTTGCAAGTGAAGGAGGGCAGGTTTTGGCAGCCTTGCTTGGCTAAGGTCTGCACCGCAAGTGCTTGAAACAGCAGGAGAGCAAGTTACGGTGTGCAGAAGCTTTGGGTCTTATGCATTCTGCAAATGGTGGGGGTGTGATGCTGGGTCTGAGCAGTCTGTGTCGGGATGTCGTTGGTATATGGGGAGGGATGGATTGAGGAGGTCCATGAGAGGCAAAGTCCAAGTCTATCAATTTTTTACAGGCTCTGAAAGCTCCGAAAGTCAGAAACATAGTGAATATAGACCTAGAGGATATGTAAGAGCTAGCATAAGGGGAATGCTGGTGTATCTGGGAGTGCTGGACAAAGAAAACCTTGTTACCTTATGGGACTTCAGCCTTTGATGCATTCATTTCAGTCACAGGATGTTCAAGTTTAGCCAGGAGTTGGCAGACAGATGGATGGTGAGGCACTTCACAAAGTGACTCAGTCTAGGCAAGCGTGAAGAGTCATCCACATAAAGGTAACCTATTACAGTATTTTCACAGAAACTTCTCCTATTCCCCCTCGCCCCCAGGTTTTCATGTTTTTGTGGTAATGCTTGGGATTTCATTAATGGTAGTTTTCCAGTTGATACATTGCTTCCCACCTGCTCAGCCACCCAGTCACACCTCCACAGAACAGAGATAACAGGGCTTTTGTTTGCCTGACCCACCAGCCAGCCATTGTTGGTGGCCAGGCAGTCTTGCCTGTTTGAGGAGCAGTCAGGCACAAGTATGGTCAGCATAAAAACTGTGGCAGCATCCCTCTATTACCTCACCACCTCCCCGCTCTCCTTTGCTGGCCACAGTGTTTGCGGTTCCTTGCATTAGCTTCCTGAAGGTCCAAGGAGCATCTGTGTGATTTAAGGCACTCATGCAGCTGCCCGTTGCTTGGTGTGACCCTGTTTCTGCAGTCAGGCCGACTCTTCAGGAACAACTGTTTCACTTGGACTTTTCTTTCTAGAAAGTCATGGCCTTGAGGCTGCATCACATGGTGGTGGTTTTTTTTCTAAATGAAGAGGGTAGAAAAAGCACTGTATTTATTTATGCTGTTTTTTCTTAGAGGGAGCTGAATAGGAAAGTTTCTGCTGTGCAAGTGGGTAGAGAGGTGTTTCCTTTGGATTGAGGTTTATCTGTTCGTTATCTTGTCATTTGATGCCTGTTAAATTACTGTGGAAGCACCAGAGTGAGGAGCTAGTGATCTTTTCAAAAGTAAAAAAAATTAAAAAAAAAAAAAGGAGATTAAATAGTTTACTCTCTGAGGCTAAAACTACAGATATTAAGTGCTTTGCCTGTTTTATCGGTAGAGAAACCTTTATTACCTGTTACAAGTCATTTACTTGAGAAGGGCAAGAAGAAGGTCTGTAGCCCCTTTCTGTTCGTTGAGATGAATTACCACATGTGACACTAGTACCAATTCCTCATCCCAAACCTCCCTCCCTGCCTATCTTCCCCCTCGTTTGGGGCTGAGTGTTGTGCCTCCAGTCACTTTAAGAGAAGTGCTATGGTTTTGAGACAAATTTCCCCTTTTTCATATGCTATTACTATAATTTCGTTTGTTTCTCTGAGCATGTAAAGATGAGATGAGAACAGCTTGCACAGAGCTTTCAATCTTAGAGATGAAAAGGGAGAAGCTAAAGGAAGAAAAATAACTCTGGGGAGAGAAGAGAAAACCGTCACGATCTAACTTCAGGTGCCCATGTGCCTCACGTGAGGAATGGGGCCATTGCGTGCTCTGAAACAAGCCTCAGGTCTCAGGATGACCTCAGGATACTCAACTCCCAGCTTGGACATCCAAGATGCTGAAGGTGGGCAACAGGGCTCTTCCTTGCCCTCTGTCCCCAGAGTGGTGTGCACCTCCTGCTGAGGATGGAGAAGGTGTATGCCCCAGTATTGGGAGGTTTCCTGTACGGCTCTGTGGGGTTGGTTTAATATCAAAGTAGTTTGAAAAACAACCAGGCAGGCAAGACGGTGGCTGCTGGTAAAATGACTCTGGGAAGATGCCTCAGGGGAGATTAAGATACAATGCTGAACCTATTAACTGGAAAGAGCCTAACTCCTCAGCTCTAGTTTGTTTTGCCAGTGTTAAGAAGGAACAGATCAAAGGAACTATAAACAGTTAAAGAGAACCTCTCCAGGCAGAAGGGAGGCAGTTGTTTCAGAGCTGCTCATTGGGAGCAGACACCTGCCTGTGAGTTTGCAGGAATCTCAGCTTCTCGGCAGCTCTCAAAATGTGTGGTGGCATGGGACCGAGCTAGGAGAGGCATATGTCCTCTTTTGTATCGATTTGAGAAAACATTATGCTGCCTACCTTCTGTTAGTAGTAAACTGTACTTTGATTTGAGAAAGCTGTTTCCTGGGGCTCCTGGCACCTGTGGCCGACGGGCTCTGGGGATTCCTTGAGTGCCACCCTGCAGCAGTGTGGTCCCTGAGCCCCGCTGGGTGCTTTGGGAGAGGGAGAAGAGATGCAGCCGTGCCAGGGAGCATGTCCATCGCTCCTCGCCGTTCTGTTGTGCACTGACCCCTGCACATCCCAGGGGAAACAAATCCTTGCTGGCCCGTGAGGAGGAGGGTGTGACAGGACTTGGGCAGGTAAGGTCAGGTACCTTCCAGCTCTCCAGCAGCAGTGCCAAATCCTTTGCAGGAGGCAGTTATGGTTACAGGTACCGGCACAGCCTTCAGCTCAAGGCATGGAGCTCCAGGAAGCCTGAGCTTTTTGAGCAGTCTCCTTTTCAGCCTGTCCTGTCTTCTCTGAGGGTTTTAAAAATCTGCTTTTCCAGTAAACAAGAGTCTCAGTCTTTCCCCTTGTGCTTCCTTGCCTATCCCACTCCAGAAAAAGGAATTGCTTGGCCTCGCTGGCAGACAGCCTCTCATAAATCTCTCCAGGCCAGATGGTTTGTAATTTATTGCCCACCTTCCCCACCAAATATTTTCAAATTACTCATGTTACTTGCTGGCCTGCCTTTTGCCATCCATTTTCCCCTTCTTTCCCTTCTAGCAAAGTATTTATCCAAGGCCTTTTGCACACTTAAGAAACTTCAATTTAGATGAATCCGTTTTGAAGAAGTCCATCTCCTCTGTTTTGGGTATGTTTTGTCCCTCTCAGCTTTGACTTCTCCGTAATAGGAACTTGTGTCACAGAGGAATCTGTGGCTGTTGGGTTGTCTCCTGCATCTGCTAGAGGCACTACTTGAAGCAACAGCCTCTGGATTTAGGAGGATTAAACTGTGTCCTTTCCTGGATCTCTCTTGCCACATGTCATTTCTTGTATGTGAAGTTGTTTATTTGGCTAGATGATGGCAGTCTCTGGCTTTTGCTATCTCTGCAGACGCATATGGTCCTGCTGATAGAGAGTCCTGTGTGTCTGCCTCAGATTTGTGGGTGACGGTGGCATGTGCAGAAAGAAATGGGTGGAGTTGGCTGCACTGTGTGGCATGCAAGGCTCTGCAAAATCCCTGTTTGTGGGAACAGCTAGTCAGCTCTTATCGCTCACTTCTCGACGCAGTGAATTGTAGAAATCAAATTAGCAGACAAGTCAGTTGCTTACGTCAGTCAGAAGTTTGCACTGGGGATGATGTGATAGTCCAGGACCCCTCGCTGGGTTTGATTACGAGGGCTGTAACAAAATGAAAACCTGACAGTGCAGTTTTGTTCCTGTCTTGCTTGCTTTTTTTTTTTCTTTCCCTTTCTTTCTTGCTCAAAACATTTTATTTTTTTTTTGCTTACTGTCATTTGGGGCAAGCAGAGCAGAGAATCTGTCCTTGCTATAAAAGTAGAGAAAGCTTTGCCCTGTTATTTTATAAAACAAGTTGTTGTGACATACCGCACGGTTCCTCACATCACTCAGTAATTCATTAGTCTGTCACTGTACAAGCTCATTAAATGACAAGCTAAAAAACACAAGACAGTACAACGGCCCATTAAAATTCATAAAGGATATCAAATATTCAAAGCAAGGGATGTAAAAAGAAGCCATTTGCTGTAAATACTAATACCTGTAGTTGCATAAAGATAATGAAGAAGTGCTGCGCACCGCCAAGCAGCGGATGGCTGCTGACAAACCCGCAGCTGCCTGGGAATCCCTGCAGTTAGTTATTTCCAGAGACCTGCTACCGCTTCAGCAGAGATCTCCTTTAGACGCTTCAGCCTGTCATGTGAACCTCTTCACCTAAACAAACACCGCAGCTAACTTGAAATTGGAGGCAAGATCAATTACGCTCAAGCTCTCGGTGACACGGAGTAACAAGACATGATGTTACTCATTTCTCATGTCTGGGGCAAAAGCAATGGACCTCTGGTCTTACATTTTTGGAGGGCTCTTTTTTTTTTTTCTCTCCTGTACTGCTTTCCCTGGAGTATTTATGTCATAAGCCACGATACCTTCTAGTAATTCTTAACTTTCTTTGCAATTGCAAATGACTGTATTAGCAAAGCAGAATGGAACTTCCCAGGTACAGGCAACAGGCAAACTATGGTTTTCAGGACAAGCCTTCTGACTAAAAGCTTCAGAGCTCCCATTAGTTCTGTCAACAGTTTGTCCTAAATTCAGTTTCGGCTTCATTCCACCTTTTGGAAGAATATCTAGCCTTAAATGCAAAAACTTACAGCAATGGAGAATCCACTCTGTCTTTAAATGTGTTTTTCAGAAGGTTTATTACCTTACCTGCTACTATGTACAAGTTATTTCTGCTGTGGTTTCTGTTTCCAAATACTTGGTTGGGCCTTGTTAAAGCTTTGTCTGCTGGTAATACAGTCCTCAGCCTCCTCTACCCAAATCTCTGTAATAAACTAGTTTTCGAGGCTTTTGTCTGTAGTGATTCTAAAAATAATTTCTTGGTGAAATCCAATTGAATCCAAGGGAAGTGAGGTGATAATCAAATGATGTCACCCCTCACGTTTCGCACTGCATCTCGCCGCCTGCCAAAACTAGCAACTGTTGCTATGTACCCAGGGGAAGGTAACACTCCCAGCCTTTCCTTGGCGCTGGAAAACTCTCTTTTCCAGTGCTTGTCAGGCTCTCAGGAGCTGCTGACGTCTGTTCCAGATTTCATTTTACCTTTACTTGTTGTGGTAGCCATGGAGGAATACGGATCGTATCCCGTAGGATGCTTTGAATTTTCCCTGTTCCTGAAGAAGACCATTTCTCAAGACCACTGCCAGTCTGGAGGACTGGTGCCATTTAGACTGTGAAGTGCCTGTATTGCAGTGCTTGGGCTCTGGGGTGGAGGGAGACCTTGCTGCAGCCTGTGTGGCAATGCCTGCAAATCTGTGCATCAGAACAAGGGCATGACACCATGACGTTTCCCAGCCAGTTAATTTCCTTTTCTCAGTAGCAGCCCTGCAGACTTGACTGATTGTACCCAGCTTTTCTCTGGGTGCTTCCAAAAGATGAAATAACCCCGCCAAAACAGCAGGGCTCATTGTCATTTGACACATGGGTTTCCAGAAGTTGTTCAGTAGTGAACCCAGTCCTGTTGTATGCTGTATGTAGGTGATGTTGGTAGGTGAGGTCGGTAGGTATGTTGCTTTCCTCTCCAATAAGAGTCAGCATGAACTGAGACACTCGGTACCTGGCAGATGATGTTCAGTGCATTGCAGGGACCGGTTGTCAACAAGACTAGAGTACTGAGTTATATTTTTTTTTCCCCATATTCTCTTAGCAAAACATGCAGTTGAGGTGTCCCAAATCTGCTGTTGATAAGACTTCTTATTAGCAGTGTGTGCTCATGAAAGGGCAGATGTCCCTTCTGATGTGCATGTGATGACTATTAATACTCACAGGAGTTAGGCTCTGGCACTGTTACCTCCTTCCTGCTAGCGTTACTCCTCTGCATGGCAGAGCCCCAGGCTTGCAGAGACCTCTCCAACACGCCTAATGTCACTCTGACCTCTCTCAGTCCATACCTGGGACCAGGCAGACAGAGCTGGCTTTACTACCCTCTGCATTGGTGACTCCAGGCAAACAACCTAGCCAACATGGTGCCCTTCTCTGGCTCTGCCAGCTGGCCCCTTTCCTGGTGGGAGAGGAGCTGCAGGGCTCTCCTGTGCCTGCCTGTGTCCCTAGATGGCTGCCACCCACCCAAGACTCAGGCTGGAAACCTGGGAGTGAAACAAGTCAAATGTTCATAAGGCCCCAGTTAGTGCCAGTGTGTCTTGGCAGCCACTCCCTGTCCTGTCTGCTCTTAAAAGGGGTTGCTTAAAGTTTTTGTCTTCATTT
This sequence comes from Actenoides hombroni, assembly GCA_024336885.1. Classification (NCBI taxonomy): domain Eukaryota; kingdom Metazoa; phylum Chordata; class Aves; order Coraciiformes; family Alcedinidae; genus Actenoides; species Actenoides hombroni. Next base: position 5,411,025 of record WUAM01000395.1, read on the forward strand.
TGCTATGGTTGTTACCTAAAGGTGCAAGTTCCCTCTTTGTGTTCTGGGGCAGCATAAGGTTGCTGGATTGCAGGCAGCCTGAGATACAATCCTGGTTTCATACAGGATTTCATTTTTCATTTTAAACATGTGTGGTTGTCAACAGTGTTGTACCCAGATCCAGCAGTGTCCTAATTCTGGGGAGGGAGAGGGGGATGGAGAAGGGGCAGAGCAGAATAAAGCACTCTGTGTTCTCTGGCTGGCGTACCAGAGTGATAGAGTAGGGTTGAAGCATCGAGGCGTTTTATGGACTCATAATGCCCAGGGACTCTTTTCCAAGCATGCACACCATCCCAATATATAGCAGCAATCCAGAGCTAATTGACATGTAAGTACCCATAAATGGTGGAGTAAAGTTATTTAAAGTTATTGAAGTTATTTTTCCTTTCACCAAGTGAAGAAAACAAAGTTATCTAGGAAAAAAGGAGAGGAGGAAAAAAACATCACAGTACCAAATTGTGATTTGCTCAGAGTAGCTTGTGAAAAGTATCTTGAGGTCGTCTTTCCTGAAAGCCTTTGAAATTCAAAGACTATGGACTCTTGCCTCTTGGCACATGGATTGATTCCTTCCCCTCCTCCTGGCAGATTCTACCTAACAGTTGCCCTTTTTTTCCTCTTTTAAATACCCCTGAATCACAGAGTTTCCTCGTTATGCTTCTCTTCATTCAGGTCTAAAGCCTTAAGGACTGTGTTGAAATAGTGAAGAGAACAGCATGTACTGGATGCTAGGGCCAAGGGAGAGGGGTGGGCAGAGGGAAGAGATGACCCTGTCTCCAGGCTTTGGTCCTAATCCTGCAAACTTTTTCTCCCTTGAAGAGTTCTGCAGAGGTCAGCCAGACTTCTTGCACGAACGGCTGTTACTTACTATTCAGCATCATGTTCAGATTATATTTAAAGTAATCATAATAAAATGGCCAGAGTTTGTGATAAGGGATGGATGGGGTGCTTGAAACCAACTGAACAGAGAGAGGCTGCTGAAGACATGCGTGAGATTAATTAAGTGGAAATTTTGCTTGTTTGGCAAGCAGGGCTGACTTAGGCCGAGCTCTGGAACTCAGAGAAAGTGGCTTCCTAAAAAGAACATACAAATGCAGTGCCACCAGTGTCCAACGTGCGCTCCCTGGCACCGACCCCAAGGAGGAAGGTTACTCCAAGTGCATGTAATCTTTCCAGGAATTATCTGCCCAGGTGGCCTAGTTCCCTGCATGCCAGTATCTTGTGCACTCGCATGTTTGGCACTGCTACCAAATCAGGAGGCAGAGTTCTGAACCACCCCATACTCCTGTTGCGCTTGTGATTATGTTGTTGGCTCTTGCGGTGGGAACCATTCGTTGGGACTTGGAGCTGCAGAGCAGCTCACCTGGTGCAGTCCCAAGCCAGAGCCGTTGCTCACAAGTGTGGCACTGGAGCAGCAGGAGGGAGGTGAAAAGGAGGTGAAAAATTTCCCCCTATTGTGCCATAATGCTTTACGAGTGCATTTAAAGTCTCCTAATACAAAAGGCCTGTCAGGTAGCTGAAGTCGGTTTCCTGGAAAATCCGCTTCAGTCCTTACTGTTCTGCTGGACAGGTATTTTCTGGCAATATGCCTATGTTGAGCTACTTCACTAAGATGCAACTTAGGAGCGACGTGGAGTCCAGAGTGCCCAGCACTTCTGTATGTTGCACCTCTGTGCATATAGCTTTACGGTTTCTCACCATCCTGACTTCAGTTGCTTTTAACACACTCAGTTAAGGGCGGTGGGGGGGGGCGACTCTTCACTGTGAGTTAAACAAGAGGAACCCAAGTGCCGCCTGCTCCTGCCTGTGCAGGCAGTGCCACGGGGACAACAGCTGACGAAGGTGGCAGCTGCTGCAGATGCAGGAAAAGACAAATACCCATCTGGTCCCTCCCGCCGTCTTCCCTCCGCTGTTGACGGCGTTGCTGTCTGTCCTGCCAGATCCTCACGTGACTATTGCTCTCCAGCTCCCCGAAGGCCCAGAGTATGGGGAAAGGCTGGGCCGCCTCCCAGCCTCTTCCTCCTTATTTATGTGTCACGGGAGGAAAAAAAAGCTAGACGGAGATAGGTCATCCAGGGTCATCCTGTTGTAGTTACGATGATGGCAACAATTCATGGCTGAAGTATTTGATTTGTTAACCTTATAAAAAGATGCCATTAAATACTGTATTTAGCTCCTCAGGGGAAGTAGCCTAGTTTCTTTTTCATTTTCCTTTTCTCATCCCTGTTTTAACATTAGTGACTCAGCTGTCATTCTGCTTCAGAAGGGCCACTGGGGTTATAGCTGTGATTGGATGGCACCAAGAACCCATTTTTGCTGAAAATAATTAATATGGTGCATTTTCACTTCAAAAAGAGCTGATACAAAACTCCTAGAAGGTTTTCATTAACTTTTTCAAGCTTTGAAACTTGCTTGTGAACAAAATCGGGAATTTATTTTTGTCTCCTCTTGTTTATCCTTGTCAACAAGGCAGAGTCTGGCAAGGACTGGGGCATATCTAACCCTACACATTGAGGGCATTCCTTTTCCAAGTCCAGAAAGCAACTCACAGGGTATATATACATGAAGAAGCCTTTGCAGGCAAGAATCTTACTTTGCAATGGGGAACATGGTCAGAAGCTACAAAAAGAATGAGTTTCCACCAGCTCCGAAAGAAAGTCTTATTAGAGGCAAGTGTAGACTCTTCCATCTCCTTGATTTTTTTCATTCCCTACTTTACTAATCTTCACCAAAAAGTAACATCATTCATTTCCATTTTTCTAGATACCTGCTCTGAACTTTAATAACAGGGAAAAAAAAAAAGGAAAAAAAAAGCAGAAAAAATGAAGAAAAGCATAAAGCTGGTTTGTGTTAGCCCATTTTATATTTCGCATATCAGCTTTTACTACAAAAGTATTAGCAGACCTGTCATAATGTATGCACATACATGTCGCTCAGGGTGCTCAGCAGTGGTCCCTTCCCTTTCCCAGAAGGAGGGAAAATATCCCCATAAACATTTGCCAGTGCTCGCTCTTTCTGCCCTCATCTCTTCGGCTGCAATTTGAAGGTGCTTATTTCTTGTGTACCTTTGTTATGAAAATGATACTTGGCGTACTTAGGACGCCTTGCATTCTTCAGCTATGAATGCAGTGTTATAAAAAAAAAAGATGATGTACAAAGGTACTGTCGTTCTTAGCATTGTTCTTTAAAATTTGTCCTGTGTCTTGAACATGTACATGTTGAAAATGGACTAATTTCAAGCAGTGTAGTTCCACTGACATACCTCAACATTTTCCTCCTAAAAGCAGGATGTGACATGTGTGCATCCAACCCACCTGAAGTCTGAGACCAGTTTTTCTGAGAAGCAGAAATTAATCTGCCTGTCTAGTGCTGTAAGAGAGCACCTATCTGGAGGGATTGTGGGGCCATCAGAGCACATAGAGCTACTGCAACCCCAAGACATATAGATTTTGATTCAACAAGTCAATACTTATAATTTTCCAGAGCAGGGGATGGTGTCTGTGAAGTGACACCATCTCAGGTGTCAATTTTATGTTTTGTAGCGTCTTTATTGAATTAACTCTTCCTTGTCTGGCTGTTGAGGCTGTAGTCTTCCAGATGCGAGTGTTTTCTACTTGTGCAGACCTTCCCATAACGGGAGCTCAACCAGACTGCAGCCTACAGGGTAGGTAATTCTTGTCCCAGTACCTGGTAACGACCTTGGCTGTTGGCACAGTCAAGGTCCTGAAACCCAGCGCTCTGTGGTTCCTTAGCTGCCTCTGAAAAATATCCCAACCTATGTGCTGAGCAATACATGGGCCCCACCGTGGTCCCAGTGTTGGCTTCAGGAAGGATTAGTCATGTGAACAGGTTTAAACCGGGAACATGAAAGGGTTCTTCCACTCATCCTTCAGCTATTCAGGCTTCGGTGTCGGGGTGGGGTGCTAACAAAGCATCGGGAAGTACCTAAGCATTTTAACACAGCCTAGCTTTAGGCTCAACATTTAGCACTTGTGATTGTGATTAGGTAAGTACCTTAAAAAAAACCAACAAAAACCACGCAAAAAGATGACTTTCATACCTGTGCATTTACCTGGGTTGTGAGGTTTCTGGGATGGTTGTTGCTGCCAGTTGCATGCGAAACAGGAATGTCCTGCTTGCTGTAGCAAAAGGCTGATTCACTGGCAGTGTAATAGGTGTCATCTTCCCTTTTGTCAGCTCCTCAGGTATATTTTACCCCTGCAGTGAACAGAAAATAAATTTTAAAAAATCCTGTAAAACCAGTAACATGCAAGTCATCCTAGTGAGGTGAGGTTTGATGGAAACTAAAGCTGTTGGCAAGTAGGGTTAGATGAGGCTGGGGTGAATTCAGAGGGGTAGAGGGAGAGTTTGGTCTGAGTGAGGAGCAAGCTCTCTGAAGCCACCATGCCCTGGGAGGCAGTGATGTCCCAGAGAAGACAGAGCCTCTCTGTGAGCAGGGCAAGATCCACCTCTACCAGTGGAGCAAATCAGGCACTTGCAGAGGAAAGCGGGAAGACAGGCTGGTGGGGTCATTTGCTGGAGGTGCCCATTTCTCTCCATGACTGCCAAGGGCATCTGGCACTGACAGATTAAAAATCAAATGTCAACTTGAAGATTATAGGCAGAGCATCACAGCATGGAAACTAAAGCCACGTGCCTCAGTGGTGAGTTTGTGGGTGGAGCTGGTTTTGGGACTGGGTGTCCCAATGTAGTGCACCCATGGAAATCAGATTAAAGAATGGGCTGGGGAAAGATTCCTGAAGTAAACCCACCTCACTACCGTTCATATAAAAACAGTAAGGAGGTGGATGGTTTTGTCCACTCATGTCATCTGACGTGGCATGAACTTGGTTTATGTATACAGAGAGCAAGTCTGTACAATTTTTCAAATATATTTCTAAATGCAGTGTTTAAAATATGTTCCCTGATGCAGAGGGAATACGTAAGAAACAGCAAGAAACCAAGAGTCTAGGGAGGACCCCTGTTTTACTCTCAGGACAAAAGCAGAATGCGCATCAGAATACATCAAAAGGAAAACTGATCACTTCCTACTTTCAAAAGGCATTAATATTTTACAGGTGCCATTACGTTTTGAAGAGTGCGCAGGTATTTACTGGTAGCACCATAGCTTCCCAGTCCTGAGTCGTGAAGGAGGAGATAACCTGTTTTTCCAGTTGCTCTGTTTGCTCATCCCTAATTCACACCTGGTCGGCACCAGCACTGCAGGAGCTCAGTGAATATCTGGAGTTGTGGTTGTGCCTTCCCACACTGGCTGCCCTTCCCACCAAGCTCCCAAAGGGTTTTTTTGCCCCTAAAAAGCCAGCGGGTCAAACCCACTGAGATTCGTGCTTAGCGTGTTCCCAGTGCTTGGGAGCGGGACTCTTCATTCCCTTTCCCACATCAGCTGCCCACTAAAGAGCATCATATTTTAAAATCCACCATTTTTTATTTTTTTTTAATCAGATAGTATCTTCTGGTTCAATACTAAACTAATTATGTGCTTAAAATAGCACAGGAGAAGGGTCCTGTTTCAGATTAGTCTACATAGCAGAAATGCCGGGGGCTGTTTTGGAGATTGCTTGGAGGCTTTCTCGTGAGAAGGTCTCAGGTGCCCCTGCCAGCTTTTGAAGGGCTTGCTCAGGCCTGATCAAACTCAAGTCAGAAGACAGCGTATCAGATCTGTTTCCCCCCATCAGTCACATGCCAGCCGTCACTGTCACCAAATTTGCAATTTAATGCGCACAGCTCAACACCTCCAATTAATCCAGCCTGAGTATTTAACAATCCATTATTTCAGAGCTAGTACTTTACCAAGCTGTGTGCAAGGCAGCCTTGCACTTCGGTAAGGCTGGAGCCCTAGAAGGCTTTCTTCATGCACTCAGGTTTTACTCTTTCCCTGCCACGGCGTGATGGAAACTAGTGCTGGTTTAGTTGCATTATGCAGGCTTAGGAAATGTTAAAAAAAAAAATAAATCAACACATGACCACAAAAGATGTTAAAAAAAAAATAAAGATTTATAATAGGTGATTCAGCAATGAGAGGCTTTTGTCATCTTCCATGGGAAGCTACTATTTTTAGTAAATTATTATAAGCAGTAGCATCACTCACAGTTATTTATAAAGGCATGAAAGAACGCCTGTACGTGATTCTAAATAGTTGATGTATAGTAAGGGCCATATGCTGAGAATGACCGAAAATAGAATTGAGCACTCTGGTTTCCACAACACTGCATGAGGGCTCTGCTGGGATCTTTGCATCTAAGAAACAAAAAAATGGGGAAATTTAGGGGTTTTTTCCTTCTAATTCTTCTTTCTAGCAAAACAAACCCAAAGCCTTCAGGGTGAAAGTCTGCCTCACAGTAAAATTGCATTGTTTTCCTTGAGGTCTGACTGGGTGACCACTGAGGTTTGTGAGGACTCTTCCAGTAGCTTCAGCAGCTGGCAGATGGGGACTGTGATGACAGTTATGAGAGTTACTATATGTATAATATTTGGGTTGATTAGTTGTTTGTGCTTGCTCTTCTCTTGGGGCTCTTTGGCATGGAGGAGGAGAAAGACAGTGATGCTTGTGCTGCTGAAGGGGCTCCACAAATGCATCGTGATGCAATTTCCACAGTTCCTACAGTGGAAATGCTTTAAATGCTGGAGCTTGACATTCAGGAGAAAAAAAAGAGGAGAAAAAAGATGTTATCCACTGATGACACCACTCCTGAACAGAAATTAGAACTGGTTTGATCTGGCTCTGCAAAGACCCAGCCACATGCATCCATTGCAGGTTTTTGCATGCAGTTCTTTGGGTTTAAGTTCAGTAAGGGGCAGCATCTTCTGTTCTCTTGCTATGTTCATGTCTCAGTCAAGCCTGCACTCAGGTGCCTTGGGCTTTTGATGAATTCAGCACCTTGCAAGAGCAATGCCTTAAAGTAAATTCCTACTCTTAATTAAGTTAAAGCCTTTGATTGAAATTAATTGTGTTATTGCGTTTTGGACTGCCATGATACAAAGTGAGTGGAAGGGAGTGGAAAAAGGTGGCTCTTGACAAGGTGCCTTTAGCAACCTCCCATGATGGGGCCTGCCTCCTGATTCCCAAATCCAGTTCTAACGTGGAAAAGCATCAGCACAGCATGCAGAGGCCAATGCTTGATTTTATAGGGGGCTTCCTATAGCAAAGGGTGCCCAGGTACATGGCTCCTGATGCCGGGAGGAGTTGCTGGAGAGCCCAACCTTGTTCTTGCTCCACGGCTACATTAGTTAAAAGTATCAGCATTTTCCTCACTCGCTGCTTCCCGTCTCCCACCACTCGCTGGAAAAAAATACACGACAACGGGCATGCTCTACTCACAGCAAAACAAATGTTATTTATTACAGTCCTCCTGTGGTCAGAGGATGTCTGACTGTAAAATAACTGGAGATTTTTCTGCTAACTGGAAGCGTGATGCTCTGAGACAATTTCCAGGCAGTGTATATTTTCAGCTAAGTTTTATTTACGTCAGCGTAGCGATTTGTAATACCACTGTTTGCAAAGAGTGAGGCAGCAGTTGCTTTAGCTAGAATTAAATTTTCTTTTTTAATTTTTTTTTATTTTTTTTTTTTAGGAACAGCTTTTGATTAACATGTGACTCGCTTCCCCTAGCCCCATGCACTGGGGTGCTTTTCTTTTCAAAAGAGAGGGCATAAACCTCTGTGGCAGGCACGATTCTCACTGCCCGCCCCTGTGGCAAGGAGCAGCCTGGAGCGAGGCGCAGGTCGTTAGGGAGGGTTTGTTTTCCTCTCACTAATCACCTTCTCCCGTCGCAATTTGGCGCGGCACGGTGCCCTGCGTGCAGGACGGAGGCATGTCCGTGTACTGCTCTCCCACCTGAGCCAGCACATCTCGCACGATAAATCTTGGCTGGACTTAATGCTTTAATAGCCATCGAGGCTTTCTGCTCTTCTTAGGGGTGGGAGATGATGGGCAGACAGGCGAGCAGAGCGCTAATGACGGCGGGGGCCTCTTCTAGCCGTTCCCCTACCACCGAGGTCAGAAATGCTCCTTTGAAGAGAGGATGAGGAGAGCAATCCACAGAGCCACCCTTCAAATGCTGAACTGACTTTTCTCTCCCTAAATCTGGTGGGGGGTTGTGTTCCCTTTTTCCTGTAGGGGGGCACGTTTGGGTAGGGCTGAGCCTGCGTCATTCCACTTACCTTTCCAGGGCTGTGAGGATGGTGGCCTTCACCAGCTGGATATGAAGGGATGCCCCCTGTGGGACCCTTGTGCTCTCTTGCTGCCTGCTTCTGCTGAACATCTGGTGGGATTTCATAGAATCACAGAATCGTCTAGGTTGGAAAAGACCTTTAAGATCATTGAGTCCAATCATTAACCCTACTCTACCAAGTCCACCACTAAGCCATATCCTCAAGCACCACATCTGTATGGCTTTTAAACACCTCCAGAGATGTGTCCATCCACATCTGTGGGAGCTCCCTAGGACCTTGTTAGATGATAACAGACATAAAGCATTGAAAACATTTGGGTGTCAGAAAAGATTTCTTTTTCAGTGTGTAATTTGCGTAATGCTTTTCTTCCTCTTCAACTTCCGTAATTGAGGGTAAATGTAACAACCTGCGATATATACTATTCGAGAGCACCCTCACTTTTTTATGAAATTACATATATTTTTCTGGTTTGCTGAAACTCATGGGAAAGAGGAAGAAATTCTGAGACATCGTTTGGTTGGGGATTTCAAAGTTCCTCGAGAAGAACAGCGCTGCAGCCTTACACAGCTAGGCAGAAAATTACTAAGGAACCAACAGGCCGGTACTTTCTCAAGATCTCCTCACCTAGACTTGCAAACCCCTTTCACCAGAAATTCCTACATATACACACACAACTGGCAACTTTAATTATTAATAATTTTAGAGTCATTATATCTGTTTTCTTGTTTACTTGCAGATGAATGTCAATGGGGACATTAAAGCAAACAAAATGTAAAACTGGTGATTGAAGCAAATTTTGAGTTACCTCACGAGTAGGCACAGACACTTGTTGGGATTGGTGGTCAGAATGTGTAGGATTATTCACTAACTCCTGTTTCAGCAATAACTGAATGCAAAGAAAATAGTTTGTTTCAGTAGTTTGTTTTAGCAGTGTGCCCAGGTGGCCAAGAAGGCCAGTGGCATCCTGGCCTGCATCAGGAATAGTGTGGCCAGCAGGAGCAGGGAGGTGATCAGTCCTCTGTACTCGGCTTTGGTGAGGCTGCACCTCCAATACTGTGTCCGGTTTTGGGCCCCTCTCTACAAGAAGGACATTTTGGTGCTGGAGAGGTTACAGAGGTGGGCTACAAAGCTAGTAAAGGGTTTGGAGCATGTCTCTTATGAGGGAAAGCTGAAGGATCTGGGGCTGTTTAGCCTTGAGAAAAGAACGCTGAGGGGAGACCTTATTGCTCTCTACAACTACCTGAAGGAAAGGTGTAGTGAGGTGGGAGTTGGTCTGTTCTCCCTGGTGACAAGTGACAGAACAAGAGGAAATGGCCTGAAGTTGAACCAGGGGAGGTTCAGGCTGGATATTAGGAAGAATTTCCTTACTGAAAGGGTTGTCAGGCATTGGAATGGCCTGCCCAGGGAGGTGGTGGAGTCACCATCTCTGGAAGTGTTTAAGAGCTGGGTAGATGTTGTGCTTAGAGACATGGTTTAGTGGTTTTTGATACAGCTAGGAATAAGGTTGGACTTGATGATCTCGAAGGTCTCTTCCAGATGAAACTATTCTATGATTCTATGATTTTGCTTTTCTTAAAGAAACAGTTTTTGTTGGAGGTCCTCTGTAGGGGTGTTCACCCCAAAGGAGATTTGTGCTACAACATTTTGAGCAAGGTGACATAGGCTGGAAGCTGAAATTCCAGTGACCAAGCAGAGCTGTGGAGGAGCGGGGCTCCCTCCAGTCCACTGGAGGCTGATAAGCTGGAGTTATTTTCATGGCTTCTTTTCAGTGGTATTAGATCTGATGCCTTTCTCCAACACGTGGCTACCAGACCACTTCACATGGTGAATTTAGAACATTAAATATGTTAATACAGTATAAAATGAAATATAATTCTCCCGAGTGAGCATTAGCAGTATTTACGGGTCTGCAGGTAGCATTTGTTTTTCTCCCATCATGTCCTAGTATCCCACTTGTTAAAATAAACAACACCTTTTGATTTGTAGCAGTAACTTCACAGTTTAGGAGCCTATATCTGAAGCAACTAATTAGCCACTCCCTACAAAACACTGAAATGTAAACAGTCCGGTGTATAACTTGGACTTAGCAGCCACCAGCTGCACCTCATCTTGCTAATCTTTAGGCTTTTTTTTTTTTAATATAAGCAGGGGTGTTTAAGAGTTAAGTTACACAACTCGTCTTTTTATTTTTAAAGTGAGTGGATTCCTTGTTGCGTTGTTGAGGATGATAAATTGATACCACATGTTGCTTCCAGACAAAAAAGACTCTGTACTGCAGTGGAAGCACTTGCAGCTGGTGTCTGAGTTAATGGACGGGCTCCACAAGGTAAACACAGCTTGGAAGAGGCTGAAACATGCACAGGGAGGGGGAATTTTCTCCGTTTTAAAGGCTCAAGCAGTTGCTGCTGTTGCCTGACAGGGGCTGGGTGTTGAAATGAAGTGCAGGCCTAGCCTCCTTGAGAGACTCATTCAGTTGTTTGCAACGCATCAGGTATACAGCGCTTTGGAAATGTCTGAGTGTCCTCTCTGGGAGCTTACCCATTTGCAGTCTTACCAAAATATCAAGAGAGACACGTGTAATTAGAACACAGTAGCCTATTTAAATTTTTTTTCTTCCTTTCTTGCAAGCAATATGTAACTTGTTCCCTCGAGGAATACTAACTGGACAAAATACGGCGCAGTGGGTCGACATTTACAGAAGCTGAGAGCACAGCCCTGAGTTTTGGGAAAGTGCTGTCACCCCCTGTGTTGCTGCCCTTGGCTACTACTGGGCACCCAGCTGCACCCTTTCTCCCGATGCCTTTAGCCTAAGCCAAGGTAGTGTAGCAGCTCTGCTTGCCTGTGGCACTGTACCACCCTCTGTTCACACCACATCTGCCCTGCCTTGTGTGTTCCTCAGCCCTGGGTCTTCCTCATCTTTCTTCCGTGCAGGATCATTTCCCTGGAGGACCAGGACCCAGCTGAGCTGGGCTCAGTGTCGTACGGGATGCTCTTGTTCTTATCTGCAGGAACCTCAATCTTCTGGCTCTTAGCAGAGCATTCTTCAAGTCTGGTGTAAACAGTAAAACTAATAAAGGGAGGAGCTCATCCTATTTCTTTTCTACTCTGCTCTTGTACAGTCCATATGTTGTAGCCATAGGTGGTATCTGAGCTCTTTCCAAGGTGTCTGCAGCCTGGTTAGCATCTGTCCCATCTACATATGGTCTCCAGGACAGATTGATGGAAGTTCCTTTATAGATCTTTTAAAATTTCTCATTGCATTTTGGCATGGAAAAATGCGTTATGCTTCCATCATCGTGACCTAATCCATCTCCCACCTAAGTCAAAAGACAAATCCTCATTAATTTAATCAGCAGTGGGTTCAAACGATAAACTGTATTTTCTTTGCTTCTTCACCTCCTTTGTGGTTTGTCACAGGGTCATTTATTACTAATGCACATGGTTGTGAGCAAAGACTGTCCCGTGATATTTTCCTGTATTTTAAGCAGATGGGAACATTCTTTGACAGCTCAGAAACCAGGTAGAAAATACAGTTATTTCCATCCAGATTGCAACCCAGTAGCGTAGCACGAAAGCCTTTACTGATGTGAGTTGTCAATCCCAGTGACGTTTGTAGCAGTAACTTGCATGTGAAAGGATAATAGGATCCAGCCATAATTTGATTTGGCAGAGCATCCAACACAAGGAGAAACCAAGAAGCTCAGATACTGTTGCTGAAGAGGTTAGCGGGGGAGGTTACGTGAAAGAAGTGGGTTTTAAGGCAGTGTTTGAACAGAGGGTGGAGATGGGGTAGACAAAAATAAATTGGCCCATAATTATGTTTAAGAAAACAATCTTCCTACAGAAGAAAAGTAAAGAAAAACAGAAGCCGGAGTATAAGTGGCATATTGCTTAATGTAAAGGAAAACAAACTGCTTGGATTTTTTATAACTACCAATTTTCAGTGCAAAAGTATTATTACATTCTTTTATTATTTGTGTAATACCAACACTGAGCAAAAAGATATAATAAGAATAAAATTACACATGTGCACACATATCCATCCACACAGGAGCCCTCATCCTGAAAGGTGCCTCAGTCTCACAGTGTTACCATTTTGGATTTTTCATGGTTTTAGGCCAAACAGTTTCTAGGGCTACCACCAGCAGAAATAAGCCATTTTATGAGAGTACTATAGGTTGAAAACTGTAAGCTGCTGGCATTTTGGCTGCGTGTCTTTATATCTGAAGCTATGTGGCACACTGCATATGCTACCTCCAGTGTTTCTTTTATGTATTTTCTAAGTTTGTTTTTTTTTTTTTCCATTTGCCAGAGTCACAGTGTTGTGCATTCTTATACAGAGCATTTTTAGCTGGGGAACAACATGGTTTGTATGGGTCTTGAAGCCTGGCTTGGTGTAGTGGTCTGGCTCTGGATGTCCTCGTCCTGCAGCCGGCTCTTTGTGAGGAGAGATCCCCGTGCAGATGTTCTCACAAGTGGTTGTTCATGAAAGTCACAGGGGATGAATGTGAGAGCTACCTGCATTGATGCTCCAGTACAAGCTGGAATACCAACAAAGGTTATTTTTCAGAAAAACCAGCAGTTTTCCAGACGGCTGGGAGAAACCTGAGGAAGTAAGCAGTGGCGTACCTCATTATTAGAAGTTAGAAACAGACTGTCGCCAGACTCAAAATACAGTTAAAATGTCATCAGTTAAATAATAAAAAGCTCTTTCCTTCCTTAGACTGAATAACTATTAGGCTGCAACTCAATCCACCATAGTTCGATGGCACGATAGTCCCTTAGAAATGGACAAGTTTATAGCTGAGGCACTGACTCAAACTTCTGGAGTATGTCTGCAAAGTCTGGTCTGCTGTTTTGTGCAAATTGTTCAAAACATAACAGTTGCTATTTTGAACTGTGGTCCATATGATTTCTCTTTTCGTTAAGTGATAATCGCAACTGCGTCTGCTGTCTGTGTGCGAGAAGAACTTCAGGCATGTTTTCCATTTCACAATCTGACAAAAACCACAACACTTAACAGGGGAGGAGAAAAAAAAAGGCATTTTCGACGGGAAAGAATTGTTTAAAAAAGCTGGGCTGCATTGCTTTATACATCAGTTGTATCTGCAGTTCCCTTACATAAAACATCCATTTATCCTGAGGATGCAAATGTCAAGATGCTTGTGAGTGATGTGTTGATTGATTCATTCTTTGCCCATTTGAATCTAGAATTTCTTCAGTGCTTTGTAAATGAAGGACACTTATCCAGGATAGTTTGATTATGCTGTGGTCCTATTGACTGTGTGGTTTTAAAGCAAGCTGATAGAACAAATGTGATTTTATTCTCTTTATAGATATATCTGGTAGTTGCCAAAATTTGAGAATAAAGAACTCTTGCAACTTTTTTAAACTTGATCGTCATTAACCTAGAGGAATAGTTAAGCAATCCTTGACTGTTTTGTCAAAAGAACATGGGATAGCTCAAAAAATCTTTTGACTAGCACATGGGAAAAAAAAACCCAAACAAACCTGGAAGCATTTTCCCTAACAAATACTACTTATTTGTCTTTTCTTTGAGCTGTATTTTAAGTTCAAGATCAGCAGGATGAATGGAGTGGGATTTTCGTCTCAATTATTTTGGTTTAAACCTGGAGTCATTTGACTAGGGGTACTGTGGGCTGGTTTTCTTGTCCTTTTTCTCATTCTGAGGTGAATATCATCAGTTTTATTTTAGACAGTAGACGTTGCTGACTAGTGCAAATGGGTAATATGCAAGTGCACAGGCTCCCCTGCAAGTATTGCATTACGTAGCATCCTCTACAGCACAGGGTTATCTGACTATGTCCAGCAGCTTTGTACAACCCCATATCTAGCAGTTTACAAGGACAGGGATATTGTCATCTACTGTGTCACATCATGTTTTGAAGACTGTGAGGATACTATAGGAAGGGGACAGCTGGCCAGCTACTGCAGTACAGGCGTAATTCTGGTGCCTCTAATCAAAAGTACAGCTTAGTCATGCACAGAGTGCCTGTGGGAGAGGAGCAACAGCACTTACAGTTTTCTCAAGAGTTATTATAACAGATACACAACACACATGCCAATGAAGAATTAAAAAGACATTTGCAGAGGCTGCGATGAGTGTGACTACCCCTCCAGTCAGATTTTTGCAGCGCCTTTGCAGTTTTTGTTTCAAGGAACTGATGGCAAGATTGCTGATAGTATAGAGGTTTGTCCTGAGTCAGAACTAAGGGAGAAATATCTAGCTTCTTGACGACAGGAATGGAGCTTTGTCACACTCCTTTCCTTAGGATGAAGCTTTTGAGGGTGTGGAGACTGGCACAAGGTATGCACAGGTAGTGCAAGCACGGGGCTTGCTTTACTGCAGTCACACTCCAGCCCCGCTGTATCCACCACCCTCAAAACCCATGGTGATATCCAACAGAGCCCAAAGCTTTTATTTTTACTTGTTTTCATGTCATGTTGCTTTAATAATCGAGCTCTGATAGTAAAAGAAGTGGGGTGCTGATCTTGACGTTTTGTTTTGTTCCTTTCCTGCAGAATTCAATCCGGCACAACTTGTCACTCCACAGCCGATTTGTCAGGGTGCAGAATGAAGGCACCGGGAAAAGCTCTTGGTGGATGATCAATCCAGATGGCGGAAAAGGTGGCAAAGCGCCCCGGAGACGCGCGGTGTCGATGGACAACAGCAACAAGTACACCAAGAGCAGAGGACGGGCAGCTAAGAAAAAGGCGGCCCTGCAGACTGCCCAGGAGACGAGCGAGGACAGCCCTTCTCAGCTCTCCAAGTGGCCGGGGAGTCCCACCTCCCGCAGCAGCGACGAGCTGGATGCATGGACAGATTTTCGCTCCCGTACCAATTCGAATGCCAGTACGATCAGTGGCCGCTTGTCACCCATTTTGGCAAGCACCGAACTAGATGATGTTCAAGACGACGATGCTCCGCTTTCTCCCATGCTGTACAGTAGTCCATCGAGCTTGTCCCCATCGGTAAACAAACCATGTACTGTGGAGTTGCCTAGGTTGACTGATATGGCTGGGACGATGAATTTGAACGATGGACTGACAGATAACCTCATGGATGATCTCTTGGACAATATAACACTCCCTCCCTCCCAGCAGTCGCCCACAGGAGGGATAATGCAGAGAAGCTCCAGTTTTCCTTATGGTTCCAAAGGTTCAGGGCTGGGTTCCCCGTCAAGTAGTTTCAATAACGCCGTGTTCGGGCCATCGTCCCTGAATTCTCTCCGCCAGTCACCCATGCAGACCATTCAGGAGAACAAGCAGACCACCTTCTCTTCCATTTCTCATTACAACAACCAGACGCTGCAGGATCTCCTCGCCTCTGATGCACTTAGTCACAGTGATGTCATGATGACACAGTCTGACCCACTCATGTCACAAGCCAGCACAGCTGTGTCTGCCCAGAATTCCCGCAGGAATATAATGCTCCGCAACGACCCCATGATGTCGTTTGCCGCCCAGTCCAGCCAGGGCGGTCTGGTCAATCAAAGCCTGCCCCATCACCAGCACCAGTCCCACAACTCCTCTCTTAGCGGCAGCCGTGCCTTGTCCAGTTCCATCAGTAACATAGGCTTGAGTGACTCGAACAGCTTGGGATCCACCAAGCATCAGCAGTCACCCGTCAATCAGTCTATGCAAACACTTTCTGACCCGCTCTCAGGCTCCTCTTTGTACTCCTCTAGCGTGAACCTCCCGGTCATGGGACACGAGAAATTCCCAAGTGACTTGGACCTGGATATTTTCAATGGGAGCCTGGAGTGTGACATGGAGTCCATTATCCGCAGTGAACTCATGGATGCAGATGGGCTGGATTTTAACTTTGATTCCCTCATCTCAGCTCAGAACGTTGTCAGTCTGAATGTGGGGAACTTCACTGGTGCTAAACAGGCTTCATCACAGAGTTGGGTACCAGGCTGAAGGATCTTTGAGAACAGGGAATATGGGCAAACAGGTCAGTGCCCCATAGATGTGGTAAAATAATTGGTTCCTCAATTTTATTGGAGTTTGCACCAAACCTTTAATAGTTAGCGCACACTAATAATATTAGTTTGGCTTGTGATGGCTTCCTGTGTGTCGGTATGCAACAGGCACCCAAGAAACATCTGGAGGTGTGGAGGGAAACCAGGCTAAGCTATAAAAGCTGTTCAGCTGTAACGCTGTCAGCACGCATCCGATGCTTTGCGTCCTTCTTAATTTAGGCATGAGAAATGTTAATGACAAATCAGGCAAACCAAGGTGGAATATTTGTGGGTTTTAGGAATCACAGAGCTCCAACTCATCTTCTTTGAAGTCGCAACAGATGGATTCTTCCCTGCAGCCGATGCCGCATGTAGCCATGCTGTGTTACTTAGGGACTGGGGCAAGGGGCTTTGCAGTCAGTGGAGCAATGCTCCTGCAGAGGAGGAGGAAGAGCGTCTTTGCAAGATGAGTGCACACACTAGGGATCGATTGAGTGGGACAGATCTGAACTAAATCAGAGTTGTGCCACTGCTGTGCTACAACAACACTAGCAAAGTCATTTGGTTTGTTGTTTTGGGGTTGGGTTATTTTAATTAAAAAAAATGTAGCAAATTGAGGTTTTATATATGGAAATAGCAAAGGTGGGATCCTGGTCCCAGGAATGTCCTGGGTTTAATGCTTTAAATAAGCAAAAATTGTTGGTCCCCCCCTAGACTAGGTTGGGTTTCATTTTCTTTTGGATTCCACCAAGACGGTATCTGTAGGTCTGGGTTCTGCACTAGCTGCTTTTCAAATGTTAGACTCTTCTGATTATTTTTTCCAGATTTATGTGGGTTTTTTCCATTGCTTCTTTTCCACGGCTTGGGGTGTTTGAACTTGTAACACTATTTCTGTCATCCTTTTGTGATTCTGTAGGCTCCTGCCCATACTTCTGCCTGCCCACATGTACATATTCACTGACTCAGGGTAGTTGCCACACAAAGTGCCCTTTCTCCTTTGTTTTTTTATTAGTATAAGGGAGTAGATTTCAAAATATAGTAGGATAAAAGGTTAGCTATAAATTATTGAAAGTGTTCCGTTAACTTCAGAATAGTACGTAGAGTATCCCAGTGGTGAGGTTAAATGAGGCATTCATTCAGTTTGCAGCTTACTTCCAATTTCTTATTTTCTGGAAGAAGGATGGGAAAGAGTCACTGTCATTTGATGGAGCATAATTTGGCCCTTTCATCTTTAAGTTTTCATTCTGTTTCACAGCTAGTTGTTCAAGGGGAAGCTTTGCAGTAGGTGAGCAGCAGCGATGAACCTCCTGAATGTCTACCCGTGTGTATGGGGTACCACAGGAGATGTGTGCTGTGCTCTGCTGCCCGTGAGGAAGAGCAGGACTGCGCAGGAGTCCTACTTTCAGTCCTTCTGCAAAGCTGCCTCGCTCCGGTGGAGCGGTTGGTTTGCACAGTCCTTCTTCTGTTGGTGGGAGGATTTCCTCTGGGTCTTTCACTTCTTCTCACTCAAAGCGAGAGTGTTTCAGTGCACGGCCAAGAGACAGGCTGAGGAGGTGGGTTGTAGAGGACAACAGGTGACACTTGGCAAGGGTCACAGTTCAGTTCTGGTTTTCCTTCAGTTCCAGTGCTGGAGAACTTAGGAAAGGGGGAAAAAAAAGAATTGACTCATGAACCAGGTAGCAAAAATTTGTGGAAAGTCACGCTTGCTGACCATTCTCTCTTTCTCCAGATACATGAGCTGTTTGGATTGAAAAACCCTTTTTGCATGAGGCAGGGAAAAAAAAAAGGCTGCAGGAGCTTTATCGCTGTGAAACATCCAACAGTACAATCTGCCAAACGGGGCCTAGGAAATAGATGTTATTGACAGCTTTGCTTGAAGCAGGCAAATGGGGCAGCCTCCTGCTTTTGTAGCTTCTCTTGCTGTGTCTGGGTAGAGGCTGCCCATGGGGAGAGCTGCCGAGGCAGCACGGAGGAGGCACGGCATGCCACGCCACCTCCTCACCGATGCTCGTCGCTACCTCTTCACCCCAGCCCGTGCCAGTCACGGAAAGCCTAGCCATCGTGGTATTCTTCAGGCTGCTCTCTCCGAATAAAGGAGCTGACACATCTGTGTGAGCAGAGTCTCATTGCAGAGGACAGATTTATTAACGAGACAGCTCTCCTCTGCAGATTACTGTCCAGTCATCTGTGGAAGCCTCTTTCCCTCTCTCTGACAAGTGGACCGGCTGCTGCGGGGTACCTCCGGTATCAGGTGCAAGTGCAGATGATTTCTGCTGAGCTGGTTCGTCATGCACCCTTCCTCGGCTGTTAAGCAGTGCTGTTGGAGAGTTTGCCTCCCTATGAGCATCTCGTATTTTAATAGGGTCACCTTGTGTGACATTGGATGCGGTCGTTCTCAATGGCTTTCTCAGTTACTTCTCCACTTCTGTAGCAGTAGGGACCTCTGAATTAAAACACCTCTGCAGTGTTCATGATCCCGATAATGAATCCTTACAGGCTTGAAGACTGGGGAATGCTTTCAGCAGAGCAGCCTGGTGCTTGCTCATACTAAATATGTTTCGCGAGGGCAGGCAGGTGCATTTTGCAGGCAGGCAGAGACAATTACAGTGGGTTATTGGCATACCTGGGAATAGCGAGTGCTGCGTTTCCGATGGAAAACAAGAGAAGTGTTGGAGTCAGTTTTCGGGAAGAAAAGAAAGAAGCCAAATGCACAAGTATTTAGTTTACACAGGGGGATTTACTTTGGAAGAAAATCAACTACAGTTTCTTTGTAGGGCAAGTAAAAATCCTGTGCAGGAGACACCACTATAGAGGGTTTGGT
The DNA here is from genome assembly GCA_024336885.1 of Actenoides hombroni. Taxonomy (NCBI): domain Eukaryota; kingdom Metazoa; phylum Chordata; class Aves; order Coraciiformes; family Alcedinidae; genus Actenoides; species Actenoides hombroni. The sequence goes on from WUAM01000395.1 coordinate 5,430,060, forward strand.
GGCTGTGCACTTTTGCTGCACATAAGCCGGTGCACGGCCCCTGGAGAGAGCCTTGCCTTATCCCACCACACTGGCCTTGTGCCCATTAGGCTTGCTATGTCCAGCCTTTCAGAAGGCCCTAGTTGAGGCATTGGAATGAATTTGGTGGTGTTTGGTTTTTTTACCTCTTACAAGAAGGAGAGGAGAAAAATCACTACACCTTTTTCGTGCTTTATTCACTCAGCCATAATTTTCCCCTCAAGTTGGCTGAGGCCTCTGTCCCTCTATTGCTTCCTGCTTCCTAAGAGCAATGTAATGCCCTCCACCCACTCAGATAATCACCACCTTGGTTTTTCAGCTTGTTTATCAATAAATAAAGATGTCGCTATTCCCTCGCCTGTCTCTAGAATACCTTTTATTTTGAAATTAATGGGTCCTCTCACAGCCTAGGTTTCCCCCAACTTTGCGCTTTGCTTCCTGGTCCTTCTTAGCTGGCAAGCCCCAAGGGACTTGGCTTTCACCAAAGAGTAGTCCCAAATAGACTGGCAGGGCAGACTATCTGGGACATTTACTGCTTCTTGGAAAGTCAGGAGCTGGTGATCAGCTACCACAGGGGTCAACACATTCTCTGGCATCAAAACTGTCCAAGAAGTTGTTTTTACCTTGATTAATCGTTTCAGTGATGCAGTTTACAACAGCAGCGTGCAGGCAGCAGTGCCATCAAGGCTCGAACAGGGTGTGGAGGATGGCTCAGCACAAGCAGGGCAGGAACTTCTTGAGCTGGTTTCACCGTCTGCAAATCTCATCTAGCTGCATCTTATTTTAGCGTGCCGTTTTGTGGGATGCCTCTGGGCTCTGTAACAGAGCTGTACTGGAGTCATGTTGACTTGTTCAAAAATTGCAAGTGAAATACTTCATAGATCAGTTAACATCATTCATTTTGTCCTAGCATCATCTAGGTCCCACATTGTCTTACTGTAGCAGCAGAGTGCACAAGCTACTAATAGCAGCGTCATTTAACGTTTGCACAATTTGATGATTAACATCTCTGATAAAGCAATATCCTAGGAAACATCACGAATTGCCTGTTGGTATTTCATTAGTCTGTATCAGTTTGGACTGCTTGCTGATTTGTTAATTGGTGTTCAACCTGTTTCTGGGTGAAAATCATACCAAAGATGCATGCATAGGTCTGAGGATGACTTATGTTCACTGCAGCACCATGTTAAAAGTTCAAGTACATAATGAAAAGATCTCTGTTTGGATGGAGTTTCGAATCGGAGACCTCTGGACAATATGCTATGAGGAAGATGATTTTTATTCTTCACCAGAAACCTTGTTTTCTGCTCAGTAAGCCGAAATGTGGAAATCAGAGTTGGTGGACTTCTTGCCTGGGGATGCTGACTGCCTCAGGACCATAGCTCTACTTCCTCCTTTTTTATTTTTAAAAATGGGGTCTTAAGGGGAGGGCTGGCAGGTTTCTTAGACGGAGCCAAGGTGGGGCTGTTTGCCTTTAAAAAACCTAAAGGAAGTTTGGGAGCAGCAAATGCTTCTGCTTCATTTCTAACAGGTTAGTGGTTAAGGCGGTGGCACGCTTCTAACATTGAAGTGTTGTTTCAGCCAGCCCAAGTTTTGAAAGGTGGTTTTGTGACTAGCTAAGCATCACGCACGCCAAGTGCAGTCTTTGAACAAAAATACCGACGGAGAAAATGTATTTTGCTGTGAACAGGGATCCCATTAACTCCCAAGGAGGGCCTGCCCTGAGCAGGCTTGTCGCTCCCCGGGCACACACCAGTGAGCCAGTAGTAAACTCATCGCCCGTGTCCACTGGGAATGAGGAGAGGAGAAAGCTGGGCAAACCCCACTGGGCCTGGCCCCGTGTGGTCCAGCTGACCACAGTGCTCCTCGAAGCCCCTCGCACGCGGGGGCCGGTCCTGCACTTTGCAAGGTGCTGCTGCAGCGTTTGCTGCACGAAGGCAGGAGGAGCTGACGCACAGACACAAGGAATTGCTTACTCCTGAGAGTAGGGCCTTTTGGTTTGGGTGGCTTTTTTAATCTGGGTTTACGTTCCAGGGTTTTATTAACCCAGGAAAAAGATCTGTAAAAACCAGGATTGCCTCTGCAAGCTTGTGTTGTGAGTGTACAGCAGCTAAAGCCAGGACAGTGCTCCGATCCTGTGTTTTGGGTGTTCTTCTGTTTGTGTTTTATGCAGAGATATTTTTTAGTACCTCATGCTTTGTCATGTGATTCAGCAGCAATAATTAGGCAGAAACTTGCTGTCCCTGCAGATGCCAAGATTACAGGATGACATACTCTCACCAGATGACAGCACAAACTGATATTTTTAGAACAGCCTGCATCAACTGGTCTCCCCAGTGCTTTCCTCCCTGGATCGGCAGCACGCAGGTTTTATTACAGAATGAGTCTTCACAAATTGTCTTTTTTCATGTGAATGAGTTATAATGATTGTTTAGAGCTGCAGATCAGTGTTGGTCCCCAGATATACTGTTGACTGATGGCTGGGATAGTTACAGGTGGTTTTTCTTTTCTTTTTTTGAGCCAGACTTTTAAATACCACCCCCTAAAAACGTATTTTCTTGAAGAAGTGCGTAACAAAGAGATCCTTTTTAGAAACGTAGCGTCACGCAGCTGTGGAAAGGTTGAGATCTTTTTTCATAGCAATTCTGCTCTCAGCCAAGGTGATGAACTGACAGCTGGAGAGGTTTAAGACTTGTACTGATGACAGCCAAAGAGCACAGGTAGAACGTAGGCAGCAGGAGTGCACGTGTTTGAGCGGTACCGCATGTAAATAGCCGGTCTTTCTCTCCTAGCCTGGGAAGGGAGGATGCAGGAAAGATTCTCATGCAACACCCCCGTGAGATCCCAGGGCTGCCGGTGGAGAGTCCTCAGCAGAACGCTGCCATCAGCACTGTCCCTGATGGAGTCCCACATGGTGTGTGGGGACACTGACCCTATTAAGTCAGGTACCTACGGCTGGGTGGTGGGAACGCTCCTCTCTGGTCCAGTCTATGGGGGCTATTTAATCAGCTTTTCCACTCAGATTACTGCGCAGGGTGGCAGTTGTTGGAGTCTGGCGGAGCAGACATCTGCTGAGCAGTAATCGGATGGAGATGCAGCTCAGCTAGCAGAGGCCACTGTGTAGCTGTGGTTGTAGTAACGGCGGGTCTCTGCCGTTACTCCAGGAAAAAAAAAGCCACTTTTCCCAGATGAGGCTGTGGAGAATGGCTTGCATATATGCACTTCTACAGCTGAGCTGAATATATTGCCCACTGTTTTTTCCCTTGCACTCCCTGCTTCTCCTGGCTTTCATAGGTAATTTATTTCACACAAATGTAGAGAAAATCTGGTTTTGAGGAAGGACCTTCCCTCTTGCCTTTTCTACTACTTGTAAGTCATGATAGAGGATGTCTTGCCTTATATCAACATAGTGGAAATCCTTTTGTGTGACCTGTGTGAGCATTATTGGCCTGTCATTTTCAGCTTACTACAGAGGAAGATGAGAAGACTCCATAGCAGGGAGGATGTTTTAAAAATAGGCTTGGTACCTGGCAGAGCAAAGGAAACTCTTTATGAGGACATTCAGAAGAAAGAGTACATAGCATGTTTCCGTAGCACTGTAAACCTGTAATTCAGGGTGTTTCTAGCCACGCATGTAACCTTTTGCTCTGAAAAGCAGCTCTTACTCTTCAGATTCAAAAGTGCAAGCAAAATCCTTCTCTGGTCATGCATAGTTATCCATCCTTTTCTGTTCAACAGTAGAGATCTCCTTTCCAGTGCTCCAGAAAGCCTAAAGAAAGCACTGGTATTCCAGCCGTTGTACTTTACCCTTAACAGAAGGTATAGTTTGCAAGCATTTTTGGTCTCCTCCCTCTAGTCCAGTAGCATCCTGCCTGAAAGGTGCTGTGTTGAATACCCAGGATGATGCCTCTCAATCAGTGGCAGCATCACCCATAACTGGCAGGATTTCCACCCCACTCCTTAGGCCCCTGAACAAAAGGCAGGGGATAAAATTTACCGTAAGTTTGTCAAGTAAGAAACATGGAGATCCTGTAGAGAGATGATGTCTTGAGTTTAAACTCTTTTTTATTGGCCAGGGCAGAGGGTTGAACCCAGCCGGATGTGATGGTTCTCAACAAGCAACTGAGGATCAGCAGTGCTTGTGTTGGAAATCCAGAATAACTGCACACGGACTTGTCTGTAGGTGTAAAAACAAATGTGTCAGCATATGGTCTTCTTCGATGGGCAGCAACACAGTGATATATCTAGTGGAGTCTGCAAGCACCTGCTTCTCTTGCAAACAAGTGCAGAACTTCCTGTGAATTTAGTTGCTCAGTATCAGGTCCTGATGTACTTTTCCTTTAAACTGTGTGAGCATGGGTGGACCAGTTTCTCTCTTGAGTGTTTCCTTTTCTCCTGTAAAATGGGTAGAAGGGACCTTACCCACCTTTGAGGATAAAATGAACTGCCCAGAGGTGTGTGGTCTCTATACTGCTGAAAATATTCCAGACTTGGCTTGACAGGGCCCTGAATAACCTAACCTAAGGCTCTGCCTCCAACAGAACGTTGGACCAGATGGTGCTGAGTCCCTTCCAGCCTGGACTTTTCTATGATTCTGTAGACAAGTGGGCTATCAGAATAACATGCATATCAATAGTTGTGGCACCTCACTACAGTTCTGGGCAAGCCTTTCATCCCAGGGAGCTAATAACAGGGTGAGAGAATGCTTTGCTGTCTTACGTTTCCTTCCAAACTGCATTTACTTGGTTGTATGCTATGGTTTGCAACGTTTCTTGGAGCGGAAGAGCAGCAACAGAAGGAAAAAAGACACTTCTGTGCTGTACATGCCTGTGCAAGTACCAGCACAGCAACTTTTTAGCTCCCATAAGTCTTAGTTCTGTGCCGGCATTCTTCCTCTTTCCATCCTTCTCCCTCACTCTCTGCCCCCGATTCTGAGCTCAAAAAGATCTATTTTTATGAGTAGAACTTAACAGAGAAAAAAGTGAAGTTGCAACATGCCTTCAAGTTGGGGAAAGAAAGCACATTAAGTTGCCAGCTTGTTTTTTATCCCTTGGGCTTCGCACCCTGACCTCAGAGAGAGCCATCTGATGACAGAGCCGTCCTGGTGCAGGGTACACCAAGGCTGTGGGGTGTCACTGTGGCGTATCTGCTGTGGCATCGGGATTCCTCGTTTTTGTTCTGCTTGAACAAAAAAAAATCTCTGCAATTTTGTCATTAGACTGACCACAGTAGTTACCTTTCTTACGTGTTTCTAAACAAATACTGTGTATTCTTCAGTCCTGAGCTGTGAAACCTCAGGCAAAATATTAACTTGTAATCCACATGTAATCAAGTTTTGCTTTTTGAGCATACCCCCATTTTGGGGTAGAAGCTGTACGGCTGGCGGCAGCAACAAATCAAGGGGCAGAGGCACCAGAACGAATGCACATCTGCCACTAAAGGACACAAGTTTCCTTCAAAATGTTTGCATCCCTAGTCTCTGGAAAGTGAAAGTAGTTATTGGGATTTCCTGTCCTTGGGGAGTCACTGTGGAGTGGTACCTGGGGAAAACACTCACTTTACAGATCTGTAAGTGGTGATATTTTTCAAGATGTGATCCCTTCAACAAGCCTTCCAGCTAAATCAGGAGGTCCTTGGTGGTCTGCCATGCAGAGGAGCTGTGTGTTGGCACTGCACTTCCTCATACCGTAATTATGTAAAGGAGCATGTAGAAAACTGTACCCACTGATTATGTTATGTTAGCTTACTGATAAATTTACCACCAGTGCACGTTACCTGTTCCTTGCTCTGGGATCATCAGTGTGTCACCTTTCTATTCTGAAGAAATTTCCAGTGCTGCGTAATTGGCACCATTGGGAATTGAAGGGAGAAAGCAACAGGCGGCAGATGATCCTTCAGAGCTACTCTGACAGTGCATGAGCTGGTGTGGGGCTTGGGAGGCGACCATCCAGTTAAGTGGTGGAATGGTGTGAGACAGAGGTGAGGAAATGTTGTTGCTGGAGGGAAATCACAACCAACAGCTTGGCCACAGAGTAAAGCAAGAATAGCATTTGTGACTGGTTGGTAGCAATGTAGAGGATGGGAGGGCAGAGAAAAGGACAGAAGAAAGGAGTATGTCATCTCCCACATGATTGCTTGCAAGCTGAAGAGTTAGAAAATACTTGCTTTTTGGTTTACACTCTTCCACCAAATAGGATAAACAGATTTAGCATCTGGGGTTCCCAGTGGCAGTGGGACGTGGCAGAGTGGGACTTCATCCTCACCCCTCACTTAATGCTTTTTTTGTTTCTGTTTTAAAGTAGTTATTTTCACCGACCACATGCATGTATAATTGCATAAGCTATAGCTTGAAATAGTACTATGGATCCTTCTAATGTCCAGCAGATGTACCTTGTTCCAGCCTTCTGTACCCAAGGGGTCAAAACAGCCATAGTGGAATTATCTCTGCTTTCAGCGCATACCTGTGTGTGTGTGTGAGACAGAGGACTGTGCTCCAAAAGAAAGCCTTCACTCTATTCAGAAAGTCTGAAGAAAAGGAACTGTAAGAAACTTCAGGAGAAAGTCTACAATTCCTCCTCCCTTTCCACTCTGTGATGATTGAAAATAAGCTTCAGGTTTGGCAGAGGAGCTTTTCAAGGGAGAACTGCATTTTCCAGGGAGTGGCTTAAGAAGTACAGGCAGATGATGTTTTCCAGTAGTGCCCTTTTTGGAAATTCCCTCACTCCTAAGAAACAAGAAACAGTGCCACACATAAGAGGGGTCTCTACACCTGAGCTGTGGCAAGTTATCAGCCACTGTTCTGACTCACTAGCCCTGCTAGATTTCACCTTCCTTCTATCCGTCCTTGATCTCTGTTCTATATATCTTCTCATGGCTCCCCGTGCTCATACTTCTGCTGCTCTTACCCCCTAAAACAGGACCCAATATTAAAGGCTAGGAAAAAGGATAACGTGGGGACTGGAGTACTTTACCTTGATGTTGTCCTCTTAGGCCAATGTGCCCTAAGAGGATAGCATCATTCTGGCTCGCCAGAGGAGAAGCCCTGTCTGCCTCTGCAGGGTGACACGCCAGAGAATGAGCTTTTCCCACGGCTGTCAGGAATGGGAGAAATCCTCGTGGTGCTCAGGATGCAGCTGGAGATATCTGGGGGTAGGGCTAGAAGGACACCGGGCAGTTGTGGTTGAGGACCACTGGTAAATGGAGATGTAACTTTAAGTGCTTGCTTCCCTAGCTCAGTTGTCATTGCTATGAAGCAGCAGGCCACTAACTCAGGGTTAACAGAGGCTTTTTGTGGTGAGGCAGAAAGTGAGAGTCTGAGGGTATGTTACAAACTTTAATGGGGTAAATCGAAGGCAGGCAGGTTAAAACTTTGATCTACTTCTTTCCATTTTTTAATCCATTTGCGAAGTCCACGTAAACAGAACTATGAAAATGGAGTGTGTTTTGCTTCTGCTGTGAGCAAATTTCAGCTCTGCCGTGTGTCTGTCTCCTAAATGTTGGTACTGTCTGAGGGACAGGTGTCCTCAGGAAAAAATACCGGGCAGTGCCACTTCCACAAATGATTGCTCATCATCATCATCATCCATCCTCCGTTTTTTTCTCTTGTCACTTTGTTTAATAGTACAATATTTTACATACACTTCAAATTCAAATGTTCAGCTTTACTCTGGTCCTTCGCTGGAAGTTTCTGTACTCATTTAAATTTAATTAATAGCTGCATTCAAAGTCAGCAAGGCTTCTCACACATGCTGAAGTTAAGCCCACGCTCACCGTTGTTGGTGGCTGCAGGAGAGCGAGCAGCTTGCTGGGCTGCGGCACGTGGCCCATGACTTGTCTTCGCAAAGGTTGCACTTTGGGAAGTCACTGGTTTCCAGCCCTCCTGGTGCTCAGGCTTCAAGGAGCAGTAGAGAAAAGGGCGTGCACTCGTTGAAGCTTCATACAAGCCACTAGCCAGGTTTCACTGGGGGCTACCAAGCCTATCTGGGCATCTTCTGCTGACCTTGTTCCGGCCATCAGGACACACTTACCGAATGGAGTCGTTGCCAGGCAGTCACATTAACGAATGGCTAGCGTTAATTTGCTCTTTGAAAATGAATAAATCAATATGTTGATCCAGTTGGAAATCCCTTTATTCATGAAACAGTCTACCCCAAACCCCTCTACATAATTAAGGCTAAAGCCAAATTTTGTTTGGGTGAAAGGCGCAATCTGTCTGCTCCCTAAGCTGTGCTGAATGAAGTTCTCCCCTAATGGCGCAGGGAGCAGCTGTCACGCTGTTGCTCTAATAACCATGAGACAAAATGATTAAATTTCCATCAATCATTTAGCATTATCAGAATAGGTCATTTTAATAAAATGTTATCGTAAGATCACTGTCTGGCACCTTAAAAAGGAGGGGGGCAGCGATGGAGAATCATCTCGTGACAGCCTTTGAGTGATCCCCTTGCAGGAGATACTCGTCCAAATTAATCCAGCAGTCCCTTTAAATCCAGCATTTTTCATGAGGGTGCCCAATACCAGGATCTTTTGAGAGTAAAGACATTCCTGTAATCAACCCAAATGGCTTGTTGGTTTAGCATGTGTCCCCTTGTTCTTGCACCATATTAAAACATCACCGTTCATCTCGGGGAAAATCCTTACCAGGTTTTAAGTGATGTGAGGGACTAAGCCCTGGTTTCAGAAGCCATTTCAGAGCAAGAAGTTACATGCTCAGCCGTACGGGTGGCTACCAAGTGAGCTTTCTGAAGATGTGAAAGGATTCCATGGGCGTGCTTAAATGTAGATACTTTCCAAAACCCTACTTGGTGCCTGCCTGTATCTTTAAGCCATTGAGTACCTTTAAAAACCTGGCCCCTTTCCCCCCTTGTTTGAAACCTTAATTTATTTTCAGTGTTTTACCTACTTGCTGTAGGGAGAAGCATTTTCAGGCAGGGGCATGGTGCAACTTATTCCTTGTTATAAGTTCGAAGCTTCTGGGTGCAAACAAGCCGGAAGTTCTCAGTGTAAGCTGTTGTTGTGTTTGAAGCTTTACTTGTTTGCCTTTTTTGTTGTTGTTTTTTTTTCCTACATGCAGCAGTCTCATTGTCTTTTCTTCTTTTTCTTCTTCCTCTCCAGGCCCTCAAACTGACACGAGATGTAGAGAGAACCCTTTGCCAAATCTGCTGTCAGCAAGTGGACAGTGATACTGTTTACAGCTTACGACCTTCGTGAACCCTGCATTATTTTCCTAATGAAGCAGACTGTTAATAGGCCCCTTACTGGAGTGAAGATCCTCCTTTTTTTTTTCTTTTTTTCTTTTTTCTTTTTTCTTTTTTTTTGGGAATTGAACTCATTCTGAAGTATGCAAAATCTTCCTTTTCTGGGATGGTCAAGCACCTGCTGTGGAGACAATGTTCAGCACCATCCTGTTGAGAACACACTGTGTAGCCTTTACAGTAGTTACTTGTCAATGAGTATGTGGTGTTTCGATATATTAATGGTTTATGGGATGTTTTAAGTTGGCTTTTCTTTTTGGAGGTTTTCCTGTCTGCCCACCCGACCCCCCTACAACCTCCAGTTTGATTTCCTTAGATTTTTGACCATTTTTGCTTTCTCTCCCTGGGGAATCTGCAGTACTGCGCACGTGCAAGGAAATGATCATAACCCAACACTTCTCAGACGTCAGGGGTTTCTGAGTATACAGTGTTTGTTACACCGGCTGAATTCTAGAGAGAGGTGATGCGTGTGGTCTCTTTTTGTTTGTTGGGTTGGTTTGTTTCTTTCTTGCTTACTCTTTCCTTAAATTTAATGGTACACCCCTGTTTTCCATAAGCATCAAACCAGGGTTGATGCAAAACAAAGGAAGCCGGCAAGTTTCCCTCTTGGCTTGTGAGGACGGACTGACAGCGGGTGCCGTTGCCCGCACGTGCAGCGGGGTGGGAGCCCGTTTGCCACCCACCGGAGCAGGCTCCCCTCCTGCCCTTACGGTAGCAAGGCTGTGCCTACTGCCGCAGAGAGATGGTGAGGAGTTCTCAGCCGAGCTGCCAGACAAGTTCCACAGCCGCTTGTAAAGATGTGTTTGAAAAAGCCAAACTTAGGGGAAATGCGGCGCTTCGCGGAAAAGCTGAACGTGAAGGCGTCAGCGGGTGGTTTGCAGTGGCAATGCCAGGAGTTGAGGCACGGGTTGTTGCAGGGTGTGTTACTGCATCGGTGATCCTTTTTTTTTTTTTTTCTTTGTTTTGGACATATCCTTGGTTATTTTTTCCTTCTCATTATGTATAATCCGTTACGGCAGAAGAAGCAGGAGAGGGAATGGCAAGGTGACAGTATCATATAAATGGCTTTTCTTATGAGCGTAGATTGTAACAAGATAAATGACACTGAAAGACAAGGCAGTTTTATATATTTTGCTTCTAAGATTTTCTTTGTAAAATGAATAATAATAATAATAATGAATAAAAGGTATGGTGCTGTATAGATCCTCTCTATAATCTGGAAAGTTTGATTACTTTTTATTAGTATCTTGGGGGGGGAGGGATACAAAAAAAGAGGGGAAAACACCAGTGGAACATAGGAACTTGGTATGAAGAGGTTCTGAATAGGACAGTGTATACATAATTCTCCAAAGCGATATATGAAGGGTTTTTTTTTTCCTTTGCATTATGCATATAAATATATAAATATATTTTATTATGTACAGAAATGGATCATTATGCATGGATGTTAGGAAAACAAACTAGCATTTTAACCCAAAGTCTCAGTGCATGAGTTCCCACTGACCCGTGTCCCATGCAATGTGGAGTGACTCCCTCTTGCCACTGCCACCGCACATGCACAGTCATGCACACACACACACAAACACACACACAAACACACACACACACACACGCATTCGTGGGCCCTTCTTCACTCCTTACTTTCCAGGTCCCTGAGGTGATATTGGTGAAACAACAGCTCCTAGTGTGATGGAAGTTTTGTTTTTGTATCGTAGCCCCCATGCTGTTCTCTCGTAAAGATGCACCTCTTGGTTTCTCCCCGCAGTTAGGACTGTGTAGGTAGACTCTGTGCAGTTGTGGTTATCGTAGCCCTGTAGCATATCAACTCTTCAAAGCACCCAAGGATTTATCATTCACCTTTTAAAAAAACTTCTCTTTTCTTTTTACACCGGGGCCGTCTATTTGTCAGTATGGGGACTAGTTTATTAAATTTATTGGAGTTAGCTGATGCTTATTGCCCATCTCTGTCAGCAGCTAGCTACCCAGGACACTTGTGTGACATGGTGGTCACACAGGCTAGAGGTCACTTTGGTTATGGGAGTCCTGTTGCAGGCACCTTTTACCAAAATTGGTCAAGGGCTTTATCACCAGCCTCCTCTGAGCAGGTAGCATTGGCTCTGAGCTTCCCAGTACACCCCAGAATATGAGTGTACGCTGAGGGACTTGCATCCAGTGCTCCTTTCCATGATGCTTCTCCACAGCTGCTGCCCTGCAGCTGTGCTTGTCCCCCAGCCCTACGGTCTCAGCCACCAGCAGATCTTACCTGGTAGCTCACCATGCCAGGGTGCAACATTTGGTCCTTGCGTGGGTGAGCCTCTGGTGAGACCAGTGGTGCCCACCCAGACAGCACCAGTTGGGTCACTGACAGCACCATTAAGGCCAGATGATGGTATGGCCAAGGTGACCAAAATCCATCTATTTTTTTTGTTCTTGGTATGGATACAGTTCTTGCCAAAGGCTTAAACCAAATGGGGGCAACATCTGCTGTTCTACAGCAGCTTAGCCCCTTCGTGTTCAGTGGAGCTAGTTCCTGCTGGCAGAGAGAGAAAACTGTGGTCCACTCTGTTCAGAAAAAGGAGAAAACCCACTTGATTTAGAGACAGCCCATCAATGACAGAGAAGTTTTTTTAATGAAAATAATAAAAGCATTAGCAGCTTAAATGCCTAACCTGCCTCTCAGCAATGTCAAGAAAAGCGTTTTCATTAGCGTGGCCGGGACACCTCGGGTCTCAGCTTTGCAGGACATCCCAGCACTCACTGAAGAGGGTTGGACTTGGCCAGCCTCTTTGTTTTGGTTTGGTTTCTGTTGCTGAAATTTGAGGGCCAAGATTTCCAAACAGCAGTACCTGGTGTCAGGTGCCAAACGTCGGGGACTCCGGTATGGTGGCAGGGGGCGAGCTGCTCTGCCCTTGTCATGTCCTGAGGGAAGGAGAGGTGCCAGGTCCCCCCCAGGCGAAGGTCACCACCCTCTATGCCTGCTGAGGTGCCCAGCAAACACCCTCCTCTCCAGAGGTGCTAAGTAAATCTCGCTGAATTCAAAGGGCCACTTATTTAGGGTGTCAAAGTACAGGCTGGAATGGCTAATTTTGGGAACCTACCTACCTTTTGAAATATTGGCCTTTGAGTCTTTGAACATGTTTATGCCTAGAAGTTTTCCTTCTGAAACAGTGTAAAACAGATAAAGATCCAGAACAATTACATAGCTATTATTTAAAGACTTAGTCTTAAAAAAAGGTCTAAAAATGTGACATTTATACAGTTCCTAGTTACAGTTTTGGGGCTTGATTTAATGATTAGTAAAAAAAAAAATACTTTATTTTTGAGAATAATTGGGTAGTTGACCGCTGCTTAACTCCAGAAATTTTTGTGCCACCGCTTCAAAAAGTTACCTTTTGGGTCATGTATTTCTCTAAAATTATGTCATTGTTTGGCAGTCGGTGTCCTGTGTTTCTAGTACACGATATACCTTAGAAATTGCCAACAGATGCGAAGGGGGACCAGATACATTTCGTTACTATGGGTTGGAAAAAATGGATTGTACATTTGGCTTCACATGTTTAACTTTTTTTTTTTAAAAAAGTTGCATGATTGGAAAAAATATGTATACAGTATCTGTAAAACTGTTTTATCTGTTTTTGTTTCAAGCCATGTAAATTGGAAGAATATTAAATCCACAGCCTTATCGCGCATGGCCGTCTTTACATACCGAAGAGCTGAACAGTTTATACTTTTCATTTGGGCTATCCTGTACTTTCATTTGAAAGCAGATGCTCTCATGTTGCAGTCTTAACTGAGGATTTTATATTTAAAAAAAAAAAAAAAAGAAAAAAAGAAAAAAAAAAAAAAGAAAAATGATGCTGCCCTGGAGGAATATACTACACAGAGGTTGGAAGGAAGTTTGTTTTGGAGCAAAACCTGCCCCTTTCCAAACGATGTAGAAACGCAGTGCTTACTCCACTTGGTGTTAGTAGATATTGCCTTGTGTATTCCATTTTAAATTGTAATCTAGTTTGTAAAAGAGATGGTGACGCATGTAAATAAAGCATAATGGATCTCTACATTGCACATTTGCCTTCACTCTGGTTTGTGTCATGGACAGACATCTAAATGCAGGACCTGGAGAAGGGGTGGCTTGTGAGCAGCGAGGGCTGGAATAAATTCTGAGCCTGGCTGGTGGGGCATTTGGGCCTTGGGGAGGGGGCCTGATCCTGCATCCACTGTAGTCTGTAAATGCATATTTACGTGGGCCTCTGCACTTTAACCCTTCAGCCAAGCCAGCATAGTTTTGGTGTTGTAAATAAGCCCCAATGGGATCATTTACTGCTGCTAAAAACCACAAAGTTCACTTGATTTTGGGGGGCGGGGGGGTTGTCCCCTGGGATGGTGAGTGCAGCTGCAAGCCCAGCTTGCCCGTCCTGGAAGACAAGCAGCTCAACTGCAAATAGGTTGGGAGAAGAGTTACACCTCCCCCTACCCCCCACCCCATGGGCTTGGCTGTGTTTCAAACTGCCTTTGAAAAAATGCCTGGAGTACTTGAAACCACCCGGTTTGGGATTTGGGATAAGAAAACCAGCAGCCTGACTCAGCAGAAAGTTAACACCGAGGGCTCCGGCCAAGGCACAGGAGAGCGTGCTCAGAAGCACGAGACGTGTTGACAAAAAAACTGCCGGGAAGCCACAGATGTATATGAATTTTTGGAGCAATTTTTCAAGAGCAAATGATATTTTGAAGAAAGAGGAGCCATCCCGCGCAGCAGTGAGAGGTTTCCCATGACTCCAGGGGCACGGCCACTGTGTCATCCAGGCAAAGCCCACGGGAGCGTTGCACTGAAGTACTGCAGGATAAAAGAGCAGCTTGGGGATATCCCGTGTTTAACATAGCAAGAGCTATTCAGGCTTTGTCCGAACTAGAGACAGCCTGTAATATTACAAGACCCAGCCAGAAAACAGCCTCTGACCAGAAAGAAGCCTGCGTTAGCCTTCCCAGAGTGAGAGCGCGCTCGTCCTGCAGCAATCACAGCTTCTCCTCAGCAACGGAGCTGTTTTGCTTGATTTTTTGTGAAGGCTCCTCCAACAGTGCTCTGGCAGGGAAGGACTTGTGTTCTCCGCCTCGCTGCCATCGCCGCACTGGTATTCGGGACAAACCATGAGAACATTTGGCCTGGTGATGTGCCAGGTGGAAGGGCCTCAGCTTTGACCTGAATTTAGGCAGGGGCAGCAGCAGCAACAATGAGCTGATCAAATTGTGTGTGAGTGTTCTGATGAACCTACTCGGGTATGTTGTGCAATGTCTTAGCTGTGACCTTCGGTTCACCCGGCCTTGGAATAAATCATTCTTATCTTTCAGAGGACTTTCAAAATAAGTCCAAACATTTTAAACTTTTCCAAGTTGTCCCAGAAGACAAAAGGCTTTTCAAGCTGCTGCCGAGACTTGTGAGGCAACTGAGAGCTATTTTGGGACCTCCTCACCACATATGCTGAGTTGCGAGTTTGACCAGACCAGGGAAAACAGTGTTTTACAGCTCTTGTTTGGCTACCACTGCCAAGGAAGTTAGGGGTGCTTTCAAGAAGATTGAGATAAGCAAATCTGGGAGGCTACCTCTTTTTCTGGTGGAGTCATCATGACTGGTATCTCCCTGTTCAAAAGGAGGACTGCTTGGGTGAAGTGGAGCCCAAGCCAGATGGAGTAGATACCGCTCTCATTGGCACACAGATTCATCCCACTGCCAGTGACTTTTGCAGTGTCTCATCACTTCTCTGTTTGCCCAGCCCAGCCCACAGAGTTTTTTTCCCCCACTGGCTCTGGCTGTGGAATCTTTTTAAGTAAAAATGTTTTTATCATGTAATACAAAATACAGCAAATTCCACTAGAACAACAACCAAACACACCACCACCCATTTTTGTTTTATTTTGTTCGGGTTTTTTAACTGCTGTTTAAATCTTTAGAAAAAAATTGGAATTGTCTGACAAAATTCAGAAGCTCCAGTTTGGATTTTTTAATTTTGCACTTGGATTTTCTTTTCATACTCATGACACCAGTAGTTTTGCATGTGTCACAACATTTGCTTATTAGAACAAAGCATCTTCTTGATGTTTTGATGACATACCAAGGAACCAATTTAATCTAGAAAATGAGATAAAATATCTCGATTCAGTAGGAGCAGTTGGCCTAAATGATGGTAACTGTTGTAACAGTCTTTTAATGTTACATTATGCCACACGGGTCTAAAGATATCTATATTCTATGAATGGCATGTGGTCAAGTGCGGGGGGAAACTGCAAAGTAAATGACAGATCATTAAAGTCTTTCCAACTTCCAAGACAAATATGATCCTGATCAGGATTCCCTCCCCCCTCAATTTTCAATCATTTTTAAGCGATACATTAAGAGTTTGGTTTTGATGAAAATCAAAGCACAAGGCAGTTCCCAAGTGCTGCCTTTCCCTGGGGATTAGAGCCGCGGTTGTGCCGGCCGGCTGCGCACACCACCCTGCTTGACACACCCTGATGGCCATTGAGGCTGGTGCCATCACCTGTGACATGTGACACCACCTGGATGCCAGGCTTTGGCTCTGTTTCATGCCCTGGGGACCACTGTAAGACCCTGGAGCTGGTGCACTGAGGTGCTAAGGTAGGCGAATGGGGAGCACATCAGTGGGAGCGACGCACGGCAGATGCCAGCACCCTGCTCTGGTATTCATGTGTCTCATGGGACTTCTCAGAAGCTTCTTCTTCTGCATGGACAGTGGATCCTTCTGTTTGTAACCATCCTGGGAAAGGACAGCATCAGTTAGAAAGAGCTAATTAAGGGATACAGGTGTACCCTACCTCTGACCTCCAATGCAAAAGGTGGAGGAAAAGTGTGCATTAACATGGCCACCTTGGAAGTGTTCCCTAAAAAAAAATGGCAGAGGATGCTGCTTCTGACACCTTCCCCTCCAAGAGGACAAGGTCCAGCCTTTCCAAGCCTCTACTGTGAATGATGGGCCTGGCGTCTGGGCAGCCTCTCATGTCACTTTTGTTGTTTCAGTAGAAAATTCGTACTTTGCCAGTCCTTTATTTTAAATCTCTATAGGCTCTTCTTACTTAAGGCTATCTGGGCTTGTACACGGTTAGCTAGTTCATGGATGAATGTCCTGGAGAAAAGTCAGTGCTTAGAAAGCAATTCATAAAAGACATAAGAAAAAAACCCCAGTTCTTTTACTCATTAAATGAAACCCATTGTCATTCACACTTCTCTTGAGAGTCATACTTGCAATAGCAAACTGTGTTATCAACCTTAGTGTGCATCTGTTAAGCAAAATTTATGGCGAGGCTGTCTCATTTATACAGAAATTTTTGCTATGCACTGTCACTCATCCTAGCAGACTCCTATGGAAAAGCCACAATTTAAGTCAAAACTTGACTGTGCCTAAGCAGTTATAAAATTATAGTGGCTTTCAGAGCTAGGAGATATCAAAGTCTCTTCCTGGGGAAAGCAGCTACCTTCAGGTGTCTGCTGTGAAGCTTCTGTCTCTAGGACTAAAGCTAGATGGGGAAGGTCACACTGGGGAAGGTCAGGCATGGGAGTAGGTGTCTTCACTTTGAAATCAAGTTGTGTTTGCTCTGCAGTCTGGCTAAGGTGGGCCACCTCGTTGTCACCAAAGGGTCAGTGCTGACTAGCTTACAGCAGAGTAGGAGCAGTTATGTAGGAAGTTATCCTGGAGTAATACAAAGACAAAACCTCGCTTCCCTTTCTCCACCTCATCCATAACTCGCCCTTCGCGGTGAGCCCATTTCACTCTTGTTTTCACTAGAGGACATCAAGGTGACAATTCCTCTGCAGAAAGTATCCTGAATTGCTGGGTCTTGGGGGGACTTGGCTGAGATTCCATGGCTATGTTTCCAGTCTCTTAAAGCTCCTGACTGAATATCTTTGCTTCTCCACAATCTCTTCACCTTACCTGGCCAAAGCTTTGTTCCCTTCTTGACAACAACATGATGTTGCTGTTAAAGGGAGCCTCTCCCAGTTTGGTTTTCCCACACAAATGCATGTGTAAGGAGCAGGAGGATCAGCTCCCACCTTACCTATCTCATGGACCATGCATCCAAGAGGGCTTTTCTGTGTGCGCAGAGAAAATGTCAAGAGACATGAGAGTACAGGAATGGCAAATAAGGTGGCATGTGAAAAGGGCCTGATAAAATGCCACCCTTTCATTGTATATTGCCGTGGGGGCATCTGAACCACTCCTTCATGCCCTTCAATCACTCTTCGGTCCATGTCTGAAGTCACCAGTGTTTCTCCTTGCTGACAGCAATAGTCTTCCTAATTTTTGATCCCCATGAGGCTTCTTTGAAAAGAAGTCTTCTTTTTTAATTTCTTTTTTGTTGTTGTTGTTATTCTCTGAATTTTTACATTCTCTGTTTTTCTAAGGCCACATATTAAAATGTTTGTAGGGTCAGTAATGTCAGTGGTTGATATGATTATTTTTAATGACGTTTTTATAAAACGAAAAAGCCCAACATAGCAACTGACAAGAGCTCATTGCCAGTACAACTCACTCCATTTCAGCTACGCTGGCCAGAAACCTTTTTTTTTTTTAGCTACTTCAAGCTATGTCTGGGTCTGAAGACACAGTGTGCTGGTCTAACTACATCAGCCACCTTTTCCTAACATAGCCTAAAAATTGAACATCACTTCACATGGAATAGCAAGTTTGCAGCCGATGTGAGCTGGTGGCTGTATTCAAAGGTCTGCTAAGGTATGGAGATGCAGAGCTGAGAGTAAGTACAAATGGTTTGTGGACCTTTTACCAGATATGGCTCCTCCAAGGGGACATGGGCACACCACTTCAGGGCAAACTGCTACAGCCAAAGGAATCGGAAAAAAAAATACTGACTTGCTCTTTTAACAAATGTCTCTCTTTGTTCATGATCTTCCAAGTCTTTCTGTGAGAAATGGATATTGTGAAGCAGTTTTGTACAGCCTAGATGCAGCCCAGAACAATCATCTACAGAGTTGGCCATGGTGCCTGCCCTCTGGCAGTGCTGGCACTTGTGACCTGTAATACTTCCCTGGGCTGTAATCAACAAAATAAAATTGAAAAACTCTGATTCTATTTCAGTGAGTCAAGAATCTGCTAACTTCTCCTCTTGAAGGTTAACAGAATTTGAACATTTTATGCCGATCACCTCATCCATAAGCTAACAAAAGGCTTATCTGTTTCTTTTCCACTGTAATTGACAGTCCTCTGTAGATGCATGTTCAGCATATCAAGACTAACTTAAAGGTCAAATTTATCATACAGGCGGATTGGATGAGCTCATGGTTGAGGAAAGACCATCTAAAGGTGACTTGTCTAACCTATCTGTACACACACAGAGCCCGCAGACATTTCTTTTTGGTCTAGCCTTGTCTCAGACATCACCCGTGTGCCAAGAGTCTCAGGATGAAGCTGTGCTAGGAATGTTACAGGTGGGTTGAGTTTGGCACCAGGAATGTAAGATAACAACACCAGAAATAAACAAAGGAGGTGTATTCAGAAATGGACGGAGCAGAATTTCATTCTTCTGGTCCCTCTTACCTGAAATCTTAATTAGGGCAAACTGTTGAAGTACCCTGTTTGTGTTTAAGCAGTTTACTCCCAAATTTTGTATAACCAAGCAGGGGTCTGTGCCACACCAGAGAAAGGGTACAGACCCCTGCATCTCACAGTGCATGTCTGTGTTCAGCACAGACACTGCAACGTCTGAGAATGGCACCTGAAACAAATCCCGGGGACCCTCGTACCCTGCACATGGGACAGTGATCCACAAAAGGGGGCCTGGAACACCACACACCCTGGGCATGTGCTAAGCCTTGCTCAGAGCACAGCTCCCAGTGAAAGTACTGCACATGCTTGGCTTCTTCTCACAAAATTAATGTACAAAACTCCAAGTATGATAAAACTATAGGCACAGGTGAAAGCATGAACTGAGTAGAGGAAGTGGATAACTTCCCCCAATTAAAATCAGTATCTGCAGTGTCCCCTCTGCCCTATCTGGTAGGGCATTACGGGATGCAGACTCTCCTGTTGGGAAATGGCAATTGGCTAAAAGTCCCTTTCCCCTGGGGATTTCTCTGCTGCGTCCCACAGCTGTTTTGGCTGACTGTCAGCTTTCAGCCCTTCCACCCTCCTCCTGACAGAACCGCAGGTGGTGGCCACAGAAGAGGAATATAGAGATAGAAACTGGTTTTTCACTGAGGCACTGCAACAACTATCAGGTCTTGCACATGCATTTCCAAACCAGGACCTGCAAACTATCTCTCCCTGCCACCTGTCTCACCCTCCTCCTGTGAGCCTAATCTCATGACACACTTGTCCCCTTGGTCCCCATGCCGCCTGCCCCACCCAGACTTGGCTGGATGCCCATGGCCATGGGGCCCTGGAAACCCAGAAGTTGGCAGCAGCCTCTGACTGCTGGCATGTCAGCCAGCGCAGCAGCTGCAGGACACGTGCTCCACACCCTAAGCAAGGCCCTCCAGCAGAACGACGAGTGCCACCATGTGCCACCACGAGGAACTGGGCGGGAAAAAAATCAACTGGATGAGATTCAGTAGACAAAGGTGTGCAGCGCTGTGCCGAGGAAGGAGCGATCCGCTGCGCGTATGCCAAGTGAGGGGCAAGCAGCAGGTTAGGAAAAGCACGGTGGAAAAAAGTTGCTGTGGGCAGCAATGAGCTCAGAACCTGTCTGAGATCCTGCTGCTCTCTGGCACTGGGGCAGTCCTGGATGCTGGAGCCAGCCTAAAGAAGGGCAACAAGAATAAGCAGAGTCAGTGAGAATGGGGACCTATGGGAGAATGCTGATTTTATCTGTTAGAACAGGTTGAGAAGGGACACGAACTGCCCTTTACATGGAAGATTACTAAAAAAAACCCTTCCTGCCCACTAAGGAGAGGACATAGCTGTGCTTCACCTGCAGCAAATGCAGGCTATGTTCTCTTAGCTATGAGGGTAATTAACACATTTCCTAGAGGTGTGGACTTTTCTTCATTAAGGATGATTTGGGGAGCAAAATGTTCGCCTGGATTTTCCTTTGCTCTGCCTTAGAGCAGGAGGATGATCTCCTGAGGTCCCTTTTAGCCTCATGCTTCTATGACTTGCCTTTCAGAGTTAAAACAGCTTTAAAAGCAAAACAAAATGAAACAAAGGCCCAGAAGCTTCTGCCCTTTCCTACCTTAGGCACAGGTCTCTATGTACAATAGCAAATTGTTGTCTTTTCTCCCGGTTTGAGTGTAACAGGTATTGAGTAATGTTGTCCCAGTGTGTTGACGCATGAGCCAGGGTGTGCCCCAGACCCCAGAGAGGTATTGATGTACTGCAACCACCTGCTCAAAGTCTGGTGTTTGGTTTCCTTCCGCTCTCTAGCCTCTCACTTTGCCCCCAGAGAAGCCACATCTTGTCCTGATTTGTTCTCCAGGCGTGTCTGGCTGCTCTCTTCTGTTCCTGGTGAGACTTGAAGCATTGAGAAGATGCCCTGCCCTGTAGATTTCCTATCTCTGATGAAAACCACTGCATAAAGTGCTCCTCTTGGGGCACCACATGCTCCAGTATTTGTCAACCCTCTCATGTCTGGATGCCTGCAAATCTGAAGGACCAGAAGTATAAATACAGATGAAAAGGCAGATATTTCTGCAGTGAGTCAGGTTTGTTTCAGAGATGGCCAGCTTCCCCCCCACTGAGGGCACATGTTGGCCCTCCCAGCAGGGAGGATGAGCTGGACAAGGAGAAGATGCAGGCAACAAAGCCCCACGGACAGTGAGCAACAGTGCTGGCATGGACAGGGACACGGGATGCACAGCAGCGAGAGGCAGCTTTGGGTGAGCACTTGCTTATCAGAAAACACAGACCCTGGAGAAAGATATACCCTGAAGCCATTTTGTATGTCCCCATTGCTGCTGTCAGACCAGCAAAGCTGGTGTGTGGGAGGGCATCCGTGTCTGGGACGACCCATGCCGGCAACCATGGACAAAGTTCTGGCACCCAAGCCAGCATGTGATGGGCTGTCCAAGAGGACAGCAGGGATGCTCATGATGGGACCAGCATCCATTCCTGCTGGCAAAGAAGAGCAGTCACTGCCTCCTTGCCCTTCAATGGGGTCAGCAGTAAACCCCTCCCCCTCCCACCCCACCCCCCAGGGTCCCTGCATAGTCAGCCAGTAACTTGTACCAGGCTTGGGCTCCCAGACAGAAAAAACAAACCACTGCCTCTTCGATGTTTACATTAGATGTTTATTTTACAGTTCATTTCACAATCTGTTTCTCTTCTCCCTTTGCTGTGAGTTGATTTATGGTGCTCCAGATCCTATCTGCCTTCCCTGCCCAGTGCATGGACCCAGAGAAAAACCTGCCAGGGGTCTTTCCCTGTCATTCCTGTTTTGTCTACAACTGCCCTTACCTATGAATTAAACTAGAGCAGTTTCTTCCAAGCAGCTGTAAACTGGTCTCTTGCTCCCTTGTGCTTGGTTGGTGTTTTGAGGGGTGGGCATCTCAGGGTCTCTGAGGAAAACAAGAGCAAAGAAACATGGTGCAAAGGGCTGTCCTGAGCTTCCCTCTGGCTGACTTCTCCCCTGGCTGGACTGGTGGGGTGTTGAGGACTCCTGGCATGCCGTGGGACCACAGACCCTTTGCCCCTTCTTCTGTGCCCCCCTGATGTCATCTCTGGCCGCAGCACAAGGCCCCAGGCTGTTGGGATGGTCAGTGACCGCAGGAGATGACTGGTCCCTGCCCGCCCTGCACCGTAAGAGACTGTCAGGAGCTGCTGGGATTAAGCGGGATTACTTACTCCATGGCACATTTAAATTTTGATTTTTATGCTACTTTGTCTTAGCTGCATTTAGGGAGGTGATTTAGCTTCACCGGTTTAATCAAGGCCTTTCCTCCACAGCTGAATGTGCAAAATAGATGCGCTGCATTTTACTGAGAAAATAAGAGCTCTGATCTGAAGATCTGATGGGAAATCCCTGAGTAAAACTTGGCTTTCCTTGCTGGCTGAATGCTTTGGAGAAGGATTCACCGCTTCCTCGTACAGAGCCAGGTGCTCCCCATGAATAATGACCCAACCTAAAAGCAGAAGGAAGTGTATTTAAAAAAAATAGAGGTGGGGTAATGACACTCCATTGTGCTTTATGTTCATTGTGTAATCCATGATGCGTGTGTGGCTCCCAAAGAGCCTGCTCCCCAGTCATGGCTAAATCACTCATTGAAAACAATGATAAAATCCTCATAAATTCACTGACTAGAGGGATTTTTTTTTCCTTTTCCCCTGGAAAATGACATTCACCAGAAGCAAACGTGTGTTTTTGTGTCATGTGACAGCCACAGCGGCTAGTACGCATCCAAGCCAAAAGTTTAGAAAGCAGTTTTCTTTTCCAGTTTTCTTCATCACTACTCGTCGCCCTGACGATGACGATGTGAACAGATGGTAAGAAACAGAACAGTTTCACATAGAGGGCACTGAGAACCTATCATTACTTAAATTAATAGTTAAATAAGTGTGTCCCTATGAACTTGTTTAGCAATTTACAACTTTCAAATTGCTGTTGTACCAAGTGCGGGGTTTAATGTTAAGAAATTGCTTCCATGTGCAACTTGATGCAAACTAGTGTAGAAGAAGGGGATCGATTTGGCAATACATGGTTTTGAGCTCCAGCTCACTTGTCCAAATTTAGCCCATTCCTGCACTGGTAAAACTTCTTAAAGGCAATATGAAAACATCTGCCTTTTCCTCCTTTCCTACCAAAAAAAAAAAAAAAAGTACTTTACCCATGGAATGATTCTTTCTTATCTGTAATAATTCTTCAGGCATTGGAGAATGATGCTGGAAATACAGAAATGAAATGGTCAGGGGAGTATGAACTTCTCTGCTTTTGTGCACGTGAGGATTAAATACTTAAAAGGAGTATCTGCTACATTTCACCATTTTGTATGTCAATAACACATTAAAGTACATTAAAGAATAATAAGCCAACACTGTGACTATAAAAATTCACCTTAGATTAGCCAAAATTATATCTTATAAGCCCCAATAAAACCTAATCCATTTGTATCAATACTGTGAAGCTACAGTAGGGTTTGGGGGTTTCTTTTCCTCTAATTGAAACTGTGTATTTTAGGAAAGGCAGCAAGGCTAACACTGCCCGGCAGCCTGGTGTGGAGACTTTCCTAAAAGCTTATAAGAAAGGCAAAGGTAGAACTGAAAAGTTGAGGGGTGGCAGCACCAGCAAGGGCAAGGATGATTTCTGCTGGATGATCAAGAGGTGGATTTCATAAGAGAGAAACCTCTCTGGATAATTTTTCACAGCTAGCAACCATGCCTTGCAGTTTCTGTCTTGCAACAGAAGTTGCACACGGAGATTTTGTCTCCTTACCTGACCTGTCCTCCCTGCAAGAGAACTATGAAGCCTCAGGGGAAAAACACAGCTCCTGGGGACTCCGGATGAAACCTCCTTGCCTTTCTCTTGTCCCCCACAGGCC
>WUAM01000395.1:5453925-5495841 GCA_024336885.1 Actenoides hombroni
CTTGTCCCCCACAGGCCACAACTGATGAAGTTGCATAAGTGGGGGTGGCTGCTGAAGGTGGATCCAAGACGGGGTAAGCAGGGGAATGTCAGTGGGACTTGCCTGGGCTGGAGTCCCCCAGGGGTGGACCAGTGCTGGGGCCTCCCAGGGCTTGCTCTTGAGCTCAGCTGGGCATGCTGACATGGCAGAGATACTGTGAGTATCCTGGCATTGCAATGTCACCAGGGACAACCCAGCATTGCAGAGGTGCTGTGGGTACCCTGCCATTGCAGAGATGTTGGGGGTACTCTGACATTACAGAGATGCCAAAGGTGCATCTGGCTTTGCAGGGGTGCCATGGGTTCCCCAAAAACTGCCCATGACGTCTTGCGCCTGTTGTAAACTCTGCCCAAGAGGCATTCGCAGAGCACGGGCTTCCTCTTCACAAGCCTGCCTTCATGTGGAGCAAAAGTGGAGAGGTCATTCCCCTTACCTCTTGCCAGCTCAAAACTCAAAATCCCAAGGGAGAAGATTTCACTGGTGTTTTGCAATATTCTTCCTCTGCCTGCTTTTGCCAAGCCTTTTTCTCTGTCTGTTTCTAAGATCATGTATGGTATGTTTCTCAAGGACACCCCGCTCCCATCCTCCTCTGTACCTCTGGAGGGAACAAGGGGAGATACAAACAGCTTTGAAAACATTTGTTTACATTATTTTGTAGTTTCTTGGGAATCTTAAAGGAAGTACAGCAACCCATGAACTGAAAATAACCTGAGGAAAGTGGTTAGTAAGGGGATTGTCAATACAGACAGTGAGGACTAAAACATGGCAAACAAAACTCTACTAAGAAGAATGGAGATGTAGCTGCTGAGGTCTGGGTTTCTCCTATTTGTAAGCCAAATTTAGTGCCCAGTGAGGATGTCCAGCTCCCAGTTCATGAACAGTTTGACTCCTGAAGCCCTGCTTCTTGCAGTAGACTCTGTAGATTCAGGTCTCTGCATATTTTTTTATTTTTTTTTTTCTAAAAATTCTGGCAGTTTGTGAGGAATGGTTTGTGGTAAAGGATTAAGGCAAATCTGCAATATCTATTCAGAGCAGTTTGTACTTAGCAGTGCAATAGGTGTAATGTTTATGCAGGTAAACTTACCCCTGAACGTACGTGCTAGACATCAGGCACAGGGCTCTCCCAGACTCACCAAAGGAAGGTACCTGCTGTGACAGTGACAAGGCAGCCAGCAGCCACCTCCCAGGGCAGGGCAGCTTCGTGTTAGATCAGCACCTTTGGGTGTGTGCCACGGGGTGAGCCGTGAGAGCTATGGACCATGGTCATGCAGACCAGAAGTAACGGAGAGAGCTACTGGCATAAAAAGAGCTCCTGCTCTTTATTCAGCATCCAGAAATGGCCTATGATATCGGGCAGGGATGGATCAGAGATCTGTGGAGTGCTACTTTTTCTTGCTGATTGCAGGAGACTGCATTAATAAGGCTGCTGAATGTTGATAAGGGCAGCTATAGTGAGAGAAGCTAACTGATATGATAAGGCGTGTATCTTTGTGTCACGTTTCAAGCCATTTAATAGCATTGGGTGGGGGTGGGGTGAAAAAGAGCAAAAGCTGTGTTAAAATACGTCCTTTATGTTGAAGGAACCTACCTGAACTCACTTTCCAGTAGGTTAAAGGAGAAAGTGGGTTAAA
The DNA here is from genome assembly GCA_024336885.1 of Actenoides hombroni. NCBI lineage: Eukaryota > Metazoa > Chordata > Aves > Coraciiformes > Alcedinidae > Actenoides > Actenoides hombroni. Next base: position 5,455,596 of record WUAM01000395.1, read on the forward strand.
TTAGTTCTGATAAAGTGCCAACCGAATGAATTATGTTCACAGGCAGGAAAAGTGAAAATTGCTATCACAGTTCTGCCCATGCAGCCTTGGTTTGAGGTAGATTTTTTTATGCTCCACCCCCCCACCCCCAGAACTGTACTTACGGCCTTTCCCAAATAATAGCATCAATTGTAAGAAATCATGTGAGGATTCTGTATTACTGCTAACCCAGGGACAGGGATGCCAAACTTGCTTTCATCGCAGATGATGTGACTAACCTTCTATTGAGTCCGTGAAAGCCTATTGAACCAACCTGGACACCTTTTCTGTGTTTCAAAGACCTGAGGTGTGTTTTTAGGCGGCTCTTCCCCTTTCCCTCCCAGCCTGTAATTACAGGCAGTTTTCAAGGCTGCCAACAGCCAGGACTCGTTGGGGCGTGGGGTGGAGGAGCTGAATTGCATTTGAACGAGAACAAAAGCTATTTGAAATGGTGCCACTCAAACCCCGAGTCTAGAACCTCCCCTCATTTCTGGACGCACACACTCAGAGGACAGAATTTGGCTTTGTAGCTGGTGTAGCCCATCATTCAGGTAGCAAGCAGTTGCTCCTCTGCCACTGGGAACAAATACCCAGTGAACCTATGTGCAATTCTATGTTCTCTGCTGGCTCCCCTGACCTCTCTGGTTACAGGGTGTGTCTGACCTTATATGACTTCTTTCTGTAAAAAACAAAGCTTGAACAAATCCTGAGCTGACCTGAGTGCCTTTACAGAAGATGAAATGCCTTCACACATCTCCTGTTTCCTGGAACTCTTCAGAGGGTTTCTGAGTCTTTCAGTGGTCTTTTTCAAGGCCCTCCTGAAGCACTTAAAAATGCTTGCAAGCTGGTGTATTTCATCAAGAGGCTATTGTAGCATTAGCATGTGGCAACATGTAGGTGAAGAGCATGCAAAGAGCATCTCTGGACAAAGGGGGAAAGGCATCATGTATGAGATCTGGTCTTCTTGGTGTACTCCAGGGCTTTCCATTAGAGGATGGTGAATTGATCCCAAAATTTTGCTGTGAGAAAGTGGCTCCCTTTTGTAGGACTCACCACCCTGTACCTGTATCTACATTTAAACCCAGGTGTCCTGGCGGGCACTTCAGGGTGGCAGATTTGTCTCTGAAAGGGATCCGCCTCTGGCACTGCAGGCAGCTCTGCCCCCTCAGCCTGCAATTTAGGTAGTTAGCTGATTTTTACAACACTTGCAGCATGTTTGTGGAGGGAAGGGGATTTTTCCTCCTTGAAGAGATGATTCTGGGGCTTTCTGTGGCATGAGGCCTGGCAGCTTTTAGTCTAGGCTCCCAGGGTCGTTAATACTGTTAATGGTTGTAAAATTATTGCATCCTTTCCTAATATCAGTTGACTTTGGACTTGAGACCCAGTGCTACCCTTTACACTTTAGCATTTGACAAAGACTTTAAATGTTGGCAGCAGGAGCTGAGCATGAACTAATCTGGGCAGCAAGTTACAGCATTGCTTCACTCGCGCTTTTCCATGTGCTGACTTCAGGATCAGAGTTTCTATGTGACTCCACTGTATGTAAATGTGACAGTTCATTTTTTCATCTGCACTTGTTGTGACTGAGCTTGAAAAATTACTTCCTCTGAAAGCCAATCTATTTTAGATTTTGCTAAAGCGAACTTTTCTTTCCAGACAAGTGGAGTACTGGGCTGAGTTAAACTTTGTGATTCAATCCTTAACATGCAGCCACTTCTCCCTCTCCCTCGGCACGAGGCCAAGGTGACACAAGGTAGAGACCATTTCCTTCAAAGAAAGAGCAAAAAGTTCTAAGAAGGCCTGAAGTATCCATTGCCTGAAAGCTCCTTCAGGAATTTAATTTATGGTGCATATTTTGAAGGGGAAATATGAGGTCCCATATGTATCCTGTACATTTTTATCTGTGCAATGTGGATGTCCCTTTCCGCGACCCTTCACCCAGAATTGTATTTTAATATTGCAACTGAGGATATGTATGTAATTGTTGTGGTGCCTGTAAGACACCACAGGCTCCTCTGAAGTCCTCTGAAACTGAAGTGTTTCACAATGTATGAAGAGGTAATTTGCATTGAGAATCAATATGCTAATGATTGTGTCAACACTTATTGCTTTGGCATGTTTCTTGGCTTCTTGTCCCAGGGTATACAGCTACGTACAGTCCCAGTTCATCTGCGAGACATAAGATGTGCCTTGGCTCTGTGACAGTCACAGGACTTGTTAAAAGACATGCAAACCGAAGATGAAGAAGACCGGCACCGTTTGGACTGCCCTATCCAGTCTAGCTTCATTCTGCCAGGAAACATCAATTGAATCAGATGAAGAAAATAGGGAGCTTTTGTCTAGCTGGCGAGTTAAATAAATATTGATTAAAATAAAATGATTGTTAAACAGATGAGTGAAAATACCTACCATGCCAATCCTTATGGTTTATATGATGTCAAGTGGTGTTGGGAATACAAGAGTCAAATACTGTCCCAAAGATGTTCTCCTTCTTCATTTTATTTATTTCGAAGATGGTTGTGCCCTGAATCAGGGACCAGGAACAGCCATGCCAGACACTGAGCTACCTCAGAACAAAGAGATGAACTTTGCCTCTTGGCTGCTTCTGCAGCCTGGCGGCTCTTTGGGACACCAGGGCAATGCACATTGGAGGAGCATGAGAAACAAGCGGACGGTACGGCTTTTAACATCATGACTCCCAGCATGAAACAGTATAAACAGAGGATGCACACAATGTGTGACTGGGGAATATTTGGCTGCCGAGGTTCTCCCATATAGTAATCAGTGACAGGGCTGATATCCATCCAGGAGATCAGCTGAAATGGTCCTTGGAGCTTGGAGAAAGCAACCAGAAAATGCTGCCTGTCTCAGCTAGACGTGTTAGTTCGTAACTGCTCCGTGGCAACTAATGACTAAGCTGCATAGGAAGGATTATAATGCAAACTTGGATTATGCTTCCAGTCTTTTTCGAGTGCTTGCTTTAGGGGCTATGTATACGTGTGAGGCATGGGGAAGGCCAGTGAAGCGGAAAGGTGCTGTGGGTCAGGATAAGTAGTTACATGAGAAGAATGTGTCCTTTTACTCACCTGCAGTGTCCCTGGATACATGAAAAAACAGTGAGGCAAGAAGGACAGGTACATGCCTGAGAGCTCCTTGCTTTCCAGGTGTTCGCAGCACAAATGAGAGTGGCCGGACCTCCTGCAGTTGCCCAAATGGCCACTGTAATTTCTATGGTAGATCACTTTGTGTCCTACTGTTTCCCCCTTACCTGGGAAAAAGGGTCCTGGATTGACACTTTTCTAGCTAGCTGCTGACCCAGTAGCGCACAGCCAAGTCTCAAATCCCACTGGGCCCAAAGATGCTTACCAAATCCTGTTACTCATCCCCACAGCAACAAAATGGGTCTTAAACTCATCCTGTATATGTCTTCCCTGGGACACACGTATCTGCTGTGGATACTAATCACGGGGACCCAGGGGGCTGGTGGTGTGCTGGGCGATGCTGGATCAGTCACACACCCTCTCTAGGTTTGCTACCCACCTCCAGCACAAGGAAAACAGTTCTTTACTCTCTTTTCTACCAAGATAAAAAGCAAAAGCCTATTTATTTATATTTACAAATAATTTTCAGGTAGAATTTTTGTAAGTCTCTGTGATCAAGAGATAGGAAAAAAATAGTTGTAAATGGTGCTACTCCCCAGCTCAGGCAAGCATCAAAGCCTTTTCTTTTTTTTTTCCACAAGTAGTTCTTGTTTTACTTTATCAAGTCTGCCAAGGACCTTCAGAGCCTGATGACAAGCCTTTTCCTTTGAACAAGCACATTTTGGGGTGGGTTTTCTCCCAAAAGGTGAGAGACGATACACATGCAGGGTGAAGCTAACCTAGAAATGACCTACCCTGCTGCTGGCTCTTTTCTTTTTTCTTCTTTTTTTTCTTTTTTTTTTTTTTTTCCTGTTTTATTTTGGGTTTGTTTAACAGGCAAATTTACAGACTACATTTGTCAGGCTTATGTTCTAACACCTTGCCTAATATTTTTGTTTTACCTCTTTTGTTTTCAAGTTGCTTGAAACTATTGGATAACTGAGCTTAACATAGGTTTCTTTCTTCAGCTGTAACTTAGTTATCAGAGAAAGAGCACTTCACTGAACTCTAGGTATTCTTGACAACTCCCACTCCCTCTCAAAATTTCTCAGGGTGCTTTCACATTCTTCCCTGCAGTAATTAACCTCTCCCCCCTGGTCTGCCAGAGGGACACCCCCAGCAGCCACTCTCCCAGGTGAGCATAGAGGCTGCCAAAGCAGAAATACCTTTGGGCCCCGGGAGTGTCAATAGGGCTGCTCAGCTATGCCAAGTTTAGTCATGCATTTTAAGTTTCTTCCTGAACCAGGGAGAGGGTGTCTTAATTTTTGCACCATTTTACCGGAACAAAGAGGTCGGATTATTTATAGGTCAGTCGCCTTTGTGTGCGTGCAGCTAGCAATGCCTTCAGTGCTCCAGTTCCTGGGACTCTTTTTCCCTCTGGCTCTTAAGTCTCATCTATTCCTTCCTAATGCAATAACAGTAATTATCCTATCACTGGCCACTGCAGCACCCTGCATTAGCACCTGCCTTACCTAGCGTACCATGCAGGCTGGGAGTCAGGTAAAGCCCATGTAATTTATAGCTCATCAGAGAAGCCAATCAGCCCACGGTCTTCCTGTTTTGTAAAGAGACGGACTTATCATCCAGACGCTGCTGCGATGGGTGTACTGGAAAGGCAAGAAGATAAAAGTAGCACACAGGTAAGCTCTGGCCCCATCTCTGTTTGTGTTCTCTCTTGTTTCATCCAGACCTGCAGTCAAGCAAAATCATCAGGACTCGATGCAAACAGAAGACAATATTGATATGTATGTTTTGCCGCCCCCCCAGTAGATTCATGACATTTCACAACATAATTGCTGTTTCGCACCCGACTGCTGAGTGCAGAACAACAGATGTGGATCTGGCCCTGCTAAGGTTTCTCTGCTAAGGCCAGGCTTCAGCACCGCAATGACCTCTTACACATTTTATTTGATTGCTGTCCTGTAGCATTCTATAGGATGTGATGTATGGAACACAGACTGACTTCACAGCTTCTTCAGTCCTCATATATTTTCAGGGTGCATCTGTGGCTCCTTTGGGCTGAAATCATGATCCAGTTCCCTGACACACGGCTTGGTCTCAAAACTTCAGAAAAGGGGCTGAATAAGTGGCCATCCTAAGGCCCAGCCTCCTATCTCAGGCACCAAAGAACTGTTGTCACTGACAAAAATATTTTCAATAGTGTAACAAAATAGAAAGTAAGAATCTATAAATTCTCCTTCACAACAGCACTTGCAATGTGTCTGCTCTTGGGATGTGAAATCCTTTTTCTTGAACTGCTAATCTGGCACATTCAGCAGGATTTGGAGGGCAGAGGTAATTGATGAGGTTAGATGAAATGAAGTGCAGATCTTGAGAGAATCACTCTTAACACTGATCCCAGCTTCATGCAGGCAAGGCCACATAGTCCTTTGTGCAGAGAGTGCAACAGACACCTGTCTGCCCTGGAAAGATCTGTCAGGGAAAATCTTCTCCAACACCATTTAGACTTGTCCTGCTTCTGTCTTCCAGGTAGCGAGGAGCATTTTCCACCATGCCTTAGAACACCTTGGGCTGATGACCACTTGCTTCCCGGCATAAAATTTTCTGGCAAAATTTTGCTGAGAAGCTTTTGCACTTCAGATGGTCACATGTGGCCTATGAAGCACAGCAGGAGCAATGCTGTGTGGTCAGAAATATATTTTGTCTTTGTTCCTCTAGCTGCTGCTCACGTTTTTGGCTGGTATAAGAACTCTTTTGGAAAATACTCATATCTTCATTCAGTGTTTTGGCAATCTGAGGAGACTGCATTACTTGATGATGCTTCAAACTAGGAATGATAGGGCCCAGATATTCTTGTATTTGACAAGCAACAAACATCTTCATCAATGAAGTTGTACAAGGTGATGTTGTTTTGATGTGCAACTGTGTTACTAGGGATCTACTCACAGAGCTTTTAACTGAGTAGCTCTCACTGTTGGAAGCAAATGGGGGAATGAACACAAATGTTTATGCATCTGAGACTAAGTTTGCCAATGGACAAACTGATGAAGTGAGGTGATGTTTCTCAGCAAAGCTGGTCTGAGTGGATACAGAGGAGGCTTGAGTACAGGGGAGACACAGGCAGAGGCACGGAGGTGAGGGATCCAGCACCCTGCCTGCTCACTCCATGTGTCTGTGGCACTCTGTTCTCTGGTTAGTCCTGCTTGGGGAGCCTTGGGAAGGCTGCTGGGAAGACCAAGGGTTCACAGGCTGCAGAAAGAGGACCTGATCATTTACAGGTCAAGAAACACCAGTATAACTGTCAACAGCAAACCTGAGCTGAAACTTGCAAAGTATTCCAGAAAAAAAAAAAAAAAAGGGAAAAACTTCTTCAAATCTCAGTGTAAAAGAGGAAGAAAAGCAGAGTCAGACTGCTGTGCAGTAAATGAGATTAAAGATAATCTAGGCATGGCCTAAAATCAAAGAAGTATTTTACCTCTGTTCTCATTTTAGGAAGACAAATCCTTGGGGCAAAAAGCAGGCTGGTTAATGGGAACAGGGATATGGAAATGGAATCACTGCTGTGGGGAAGCCAAGCTCAAAAAGCAGGCTGTATTCCTCTTCAGGAGGCAAGTCATGCTTGTCCAGGAGTTCTGGAAAGACCAGCATGTGAGGTGGCATGTCTGATAGCAGCTGGTTTTATACATCTATCAAGTCAGCAAGGGACCCGGTGACTGCGGAATATCCATTACAATGCTTTTGGTTGTGCAGGGTTAAAAGATAAGCCAGTCAACTGTCATCCTTGTAACTCTGACCTCACTGGTATGAGGGCCTTAGAAACATGCCTTAAAGGTTAATTAAAAATGCAAAGACACATAAAAAATGGGATGAAATGAAACTAAAGGTACATCCTGCTAGACTAACCCGATGGTTCACTTTGATAAAACAATTATTTTTCCAGACAGGTGATATCTGCCAGATTTCCTTTATCTAGACTACTTTTATGTATTTGCTATGATGTCAAGTGTGAAATAACTGATGTTGCTGGAGTCAAAATAGGTGAGAAGATGAATTGCATCGTTGGTAAGAAGAGGAGACAATGAGTGCTGAGGGTGGAGATCTCAGGAGTTATCTGGGAGAGTTCTTCAAACAGGAGTTTTGGGACCAATTTTGTTTTAATGTTTGCATTAATGGCACGCTCCTGGCACACACGAGCATTGTGCTGATTAAATGTGCTGCACAAAGCCGTGACGCATTGCTGGCACAGAGGTGGTTTGGAGGCCAGGTTGGATGATTGGGGCACCTTGAGAATGGCTGTAATAAAAGAAGGATGACATTCAAGTAAAAGACAGAGAGTCATGCAGGTGAAAACTGGTGTCATAGGTGTCTTTTGCTATTAACAGGAATTGAATCACTTGGGAAAATAACTGACGGGAAAAAAACCAACAGCATTAGATAGTCATAGAAGAATTGTGTGCTGTCAGCTTGATCCTTGTGTTGTATCTATTTCCAGCTGAGATGAGGAAATATTAGTGCCAGCCTAGATTGACTCTTCTGCCTTCCTGCCTCTCCTTTTGGGCAAGATGCATTAACAGCAAAGCAGCTGCAGAGAAGAGCTGAAAGGGAGACCAGGGGACCTGACACCCTCTCTCCCAGGAGGCCATTGGAAGGTCCTGGAGCAGAAGCATATGGTGATGGGGATGGAGTTTGATGAAACAGGCACCCTCCTGCAGTTTCAGGCTCAAGTACGCAACCGCTGCCTGCACAGTGCTGCTCTAGCCTACAGCCAGCCCACATTGCTGCCAGCACACCCACAGTTCATTTCTTTGGATCAGGGGCAAAAGCAAGCCCTGGGGCAAGTGGCATAGGTGGAATTAAGGTAGACATGGGAGGACAGGCCAGGCTCGACCAGCTCAGTGGTGTCTCTGGGTGCTTTGACATCAAATGAAGCCCCGGTGCAAGGTTTCGCCCTGTGTCCTGGGAGTTACCAGCCCTTTCACCAGTACCTCACCCTGTAGCTAGGCTCAAGCTGTGCTGCAGTGTCAGAGGTCTGACTCCAATGGTGGCATACCATGAAGAGTGGTTGCAGTCGCATGCAACTGCAATATTAGATCAAATATTAGATCGGTATTTGGTCTAATATTTTTCCTCAAAGCTTGGAAATGCAACTGAAAAATGAATAAAAACAACTGCCTGTCTGCCACAGCCGGAGTGATAATATTGCTCTGTCTAGAAATTACCAGAAGTTTTTCTGCACGTGTGTTTTCAGGAATGCTCCAGATGAAAACTAAATAAACAGATATGAACAGAATCTGACCCTCTGGTCATGCCTCAAGTCAGTCAGACATGGAGCAATCCATGTCTGGAAGCTGTATCACTCGGTTTTTTGGAGACACTGTTGGAGAGGGGCAGCTGCTGGGGGCTGTCAGATAAGGCTTAACAAGATGCTAAAAATGGCTTCCAGCCCAGGTTTGTCACCCAAAACTCAGGTCAGCAAGGGGAGCAGAGGTGCTCAGGGCTGTCAAAATTGGGCTGCAGGGCCATGCCCTTTACAGAGGGACTGCATGGTTATGTTTCTGTATCCCTTTAACCTCCCTAGGAGCTATTACTGTCTCCATTGCTGGTGCCTTTCTAAAGAGAGGGGTGAGAGGGAATGGCAGAGTGTGAGAGAGAAGTAAGTAAGAAAGAGAAGAGCTGGATGCCCATGCAAAACCACAAGAATTAAAAGCAGAGGCTCTTAAAACTTGTGTAAGACCCACAAAGCATTTTCAGGTTTGGCAAAGCAGCCAGGAGCAGAGTGGGACTCTCCCACCAGGGAACCCTGGCAGCCTGTTGTTAAACACGTTGGTGTTGAGAAGCTAAGTCAAATACAGTTATTAAACTGATTATTCATATTCCTTTCTGTTCACTGTGGGAAGATACTCCTTTTGGGGTTAGGTTTATGGGCCATACAGATTGTTGGAGTGAATCTAATTAGCGAGAGAAATCCAAATGGAACAATGACTGGTAATTGTTGTTAATGATGCAAACGTATTATATCAGCTAAAATGAAATCCTGGGTTGCAAGCAGCGCTAAAAGGCAAATGGACATTAACAGCTGTGCATTAAAATGCTACAAGTCCCTACCTTGCTGCTGTCACATGTGGTTAAGGTGAACTCTCACCCATAAAACAGCAGCGACTTGCCAAATACATCCCAGTGGTCACTGGAATAAAATGCCACAAGAAATGAATGACCTGCAGAGCTTTGGTAGACTAGGTGGTCTGGAACTGGGATATGGGCTGAAAGTTATACCCTGCTTTGCTTTCACCGAGGCAAACTTCAGCTGCCTCCAAAGCTGATTTAAAAAACAGGATCTTTTTTACTTGCACAGTCTCTGGATTGTGCCTCTGAGCAGGTGCAGGGCCACCAGCCTGGGAGTTGGACCTTCCCAGGCTCCCCAGCTGTTGGTGCTGCTCTTGGCATGCCTCTTCAGCTCCACCAAGCAAGCGTGGGGTGGGCTGTCATCCAAATATTTTGGATTAAATTTGGGCTGTGAATTATGCAATGCACACAGACACATACACAAAACCTATTTTGTTGCTTCTGCCACTGGAGGTGGGCACGCAGACCTTTCTAGCCATATGGTGAGCTGTGCAGCTGAATTCATTGGAAAGATCTGGTCCAGAGCTTGCATTTTGGTTAGCAGCCACTAAACTAGAGTACTGATGATTGGCACTCTCAGTCTGTGGGAAGCGCTGTGCTTAAATAGTCAGTGGAGCTGGGACAACTCGTAGCAGTTGTGGATTTGGTCCACCACTGAGCTTCAGCTCTCACATGAGATAACCCTGGTCCCGTGCCTTGTTTCTCTCTTTCTAGTCTTCAGTCCAACACCTACCTATTCCTCTGCATTTTTTTGGGTAGGATGGATTTGTAAGAGGTGACTTGTATAGAAAAGTTGTTGGGAAAGGTAGTTCAAGCTGCATCATTTTGCTTTTCAAAGGTCAAATGCAAGTTAGCTATTTTTTGGCAATACTATAAATGTAAATGTGATCGGAAGCCTGGACAGTTGAAACTTTTTCTACTTATCCTTCCAAATGTGCGTGGGCAAGACAACCTGGTATAAACAAAAATGCAGACTCTCCCTTACATTACTTACTTCACATTTTCTGTGGCATAAAAATTAGAGTTATCATGGCCCTGGGTGGGAAGGAAAGCGGAAGGAAGAACATGGGAGTTTTAAGACTGTGGCATCAGATAAAACCTCCATGCCTGCAGACCACTGCATCCTTGACCAGAGCATGCAAGCTGGCTGTTAAATATCAATTCATTAATACGGTGTTGGAGTGTTGGAGATGAAGCTGGGAACTTGGCTAAAACCAAAATGTTTTTGCTAACAAAAGAAAAAAAGATTTTAGTAAGAGTTGTAGAACTTGAATTAAAAGACAAAAAAAAAGGGTCTGGCAAAATCTAATCCAGACACTTTTGCTGAAATAGCATTTAAAATAGTGGTCTGAGATGGCTGGTTTCTTACAAAACCCCTCAAAATTCCAACAAGAAATTTCAAATTTTTTTTTTAAATAGTTTTGTCATAATGTTTAAAAACATAGAGAAAGGAAACATTTCTTCTGTGTAGTCAACCTCTTCCTGATACAGGTTTGAGTCATTACAATGTGTCCATTTAGGCACTCAGTTTTGCCAAGGATGCATAAGGTTAAAAATTAAAAAGCTGTGAAAGTACTCAGTATGTTTAATGTATTTTAAGGACTTTTGTTTGAGTTTTTCCAATGACTGTCATAGTTGTTTTTTTCATATATCCAAATTCATACCTAGAAAGGTATTTTCCACAGCCAACAGTGTCATCATAAGTTCATTTTTGTCTGTTAAAATAATTATGAGATTTGACTTTTTCTATGTTTTTATTTCTATGGGAGTGTAAATGGTGAATTTTTTATTTCTCTTTCTACTCAGATGTGTCAAGGAATTTTAAAGAAAAGAATTTGCCACTGAAACCAAAATTCCTGCACTGTCAGGCAAGCCTTGTGTTAAAAATCAGGAGTGAATTATTTCTTTGCAAATTTTTTTAATAAGAAAATGCATAAATATAAACCCTCCATTCTTAGAGATGTTCAAAACTCAGTTGAACAAGGTGTTGAGGAGCCCGAACTAGTGTAGAAGCTGGTCCAGATACAAGCAGGGGGTTGTACCATATAATCTCCAGAGGTCCCTTCCAACTCAAACTATTCCATGACACTAAAATCAATTTTTCTGACTTCACAATTTTTAATATATTCTTTCTAGTCTTATTTGAATTTAGATTTCTTCCAGATCTGAACACTTTTTTTTTTTCTTTGTCAAAACCTGGGTCAGAGTTCATTTATCTCTTCATTATTATCAGTTACAGTAAATAAATCTGTTACCTTCAACTGGAAGGCTAGGAAATGATTAAATATTACAGAGACCTCTTGGTAACTCTTTAATAAGGATGAACAAATGCTTTGGAGGAATCTTCTCAAACGATTTTGCTAATTCATTTACAAATATTGTGTAAGAAGGCATAACAGAGCCAGCAAGATATCTCTGATCATATTATAACTGAGCTTTATTCTGTAACAGCTTCGATACGCTAAGAACAAATGTATGTTTTTAATAACCAAAAAAGGTCACACTGTATCTAACTTCAATTGCTTGGTGTTTTGAATGTACTTTACAGACAAATCTCTGCAATACAAGCTTCATACATAAATGCCATGAAATTACCAATCAATGGAGCATTTAAGAATATGAAAATGAGTAAGTGTGGCAGTGTAGGTCTTGATGGGCTCCCCAAACAGAGCTGGACTCTCTTTTTTTGCAGTAACTTAGGAAACGTAGCATACCTCACATAGAGTCCCTGGGATAGCTAACAAGGACATAAGCCTTATTTATTCTAGAATCCATGAATCTGCATTGGTGGAAACAGTTTATTTTGACAAGCCACAGATGGATCTTACAAGCCTGTTTCTCTTAGCATGGCCAATGTGGGTTTCCAGGAACTAGAACTATCCCACCTGTGAGACAGTGACTCTAGTGACCAAGAACGGCTGCCAGTAGCACAAAGATCTGTTATTAGATGCTTAAAGGATAAAAATTGCAATGACATTTATTGATTTAAATGGCATCACCACTTTTTTCCTTGATGTACATTCGATACTATCCCAAGGTGTTGTCCGCTGCCACTGTCCGCCCCTCCTTTTTGTGCACACAACTTCTTCTCCATTCATTTGCTTTCCTATGGGTTGATGTTTTGTCTATTAAGACAGAGCTGGAGGAAGCAGCAGCAGGAAGTGAAAAATGAGCAGCTATCCAGCTGAGATGGGAGAAAATGTGCTCCCAGCCTGTGAACATGGGAGTGTGAGAGGATGTCTGTGCCAGCGCAGGACGAGGTTTATGGCATCTGAATTCCACCTCAGTCTTTACACCTAATGTTTGCTGTTGGACATTTGTTCCTCTCCTGAAAAACACCTGTTGAAAAAAAAAACAACCACATTTTTTAACCTTATCTCTCTAATGCAATAAACCTTCTTGACCTTATAAAATGTGATTATCAAAGAACAAAGAATTCCCCCTACTCTCTTTATTGTGTGCAATTTACATAATTAATTACAATGTACATTTATTATGTACATTTACATACCACTCCATCCTTTCAATGCATGTTGGTAATATTTAAAGGGCACTGAAATATGATAATAACAAGTACTATGCTTGCTGATGTATTATAAAATGTATCCCATTAGTCAGTTTGTGTCTGAAAGACAGAAAAATTTCTACCTCATAACAGAAAGGTTTTTAGGATTAAAAAAAAAAGATATTTTGCAGGCAGTAGGTGTGTTAAACTAGGAGAAACCTAATTGGAGGTTTCTAGAGACAACAGGAATGTAAATAAATTGCCACCAGTGTTGCCCACCAGCTGCAAGGCAATTCAAAGCTCTGTAACCTGAAGGAGCCAAAGACAAGTGAAGGCCAGTCTGGTGTCAACCATGTGCTGGCTGTGGAGATCTCTGGGAGGAACCATTGTCCTTCAAAGCTGCAGAGAGAAATACAGCAGCAGATGGTCCAGCTCATCTGATCCCCACTGTGCCACACTCCTGCTCATCATGCAGGCCACAAAGAAGATTCCTCACTTTCTTAGCTTATAAAAACCGACCCACTACCAAAAACGCTCTGTTAATGACGGTTCTGGTGTGAGAGATTGAGAGATTCTTGCCAAAGCTTCTCTTTTTTAACTCCTACATAACAGAGATGGCGCAAGAAATCTTTTCACTGAAAACCAGTGCAAGCAGAACACTTAATTTTGGATACGAAGCAAGACAAAGAACAAGAACTTTTCCTGTTGCTTGTTAAGATCTTTAAATACCTAGATAGGGGTATTTTGGTGATCTGTATTTTATGCTGAGAAAGAAATGTTCTTGATGGGCCAAAAGGCTTTTTCCAAGAGAACAGTGTTTTAATCCCATTAAAATTTCCATTCAATTCTTTTCCTCTGGAGAAGAAGCTCTTTCGGTGGAAGAGGAGCATGCAACCAGCAAGCCTCCTTGCGTAGCTCAAGAGCATCACGCTGAAGGGAAATAGGCAGCAATACTTTATTTCCCATGTGTGTCCAAACCCAAGACCAGGGATTTCAGAAGGCAGCCAGGGAATATCTACAGACTTTGGTGAGGATCAGAAATCTTCTCCTGCCTCAGAAAGACATGTGTCTCAGCCTCACAGTGCTACATTCCCAGAAAGTCATCCTAAAACAAGATGGAGGAATTGCTTTTTCCACCTGTGAAGTGACACTGCTTTCATATCTGACCACGATTTACTCATGTTCATTCTATAATGAGCAAACTGAATATAAATGAGCATAGTGAATGCACATGACTCCTCAATGTGGCTTCTGGTCCTGGAGGGATCCGGTTTATGTAAAGAACAATCTTTCCATTGCATGGCAAAGACCATCAGAGGAAGGAGGCCTGAGAAAGGACAAGCTTCCTCAGTCCCAGCCTTGCTGAAGAGGCAGAAGACACATCTGCAGGAGTCCATGCACCTGCCCTTTCCCTACAAGTCATTACATGGACATTGCTGGATGTCTCTGGCTATTTTTCAGGAGGAAAGGATCACATACTCATCAGAGGCTCACCAACATCCTCCTCTGATGAGAGGGGAAGATGTTTGCCTTATTTTATTAGCAGTGAGAGACGGTATTTGTGCCGAACCTTTGGAAAAGGCTCCACACTGCCCAAGAGGGAAGCAGGGCCTCTTGAACTGAGTGTTTGGCAACACTGAAGAACAAAGAAACACTGTCCATGCTCCCTGGAGCCTATGCCCCAAAATGCTCCAGTTCAAACAGCTCAGTGGTACTCCCATGGAAGATGTCAGTGAGCAAAACAGTGCTGGGCAGTGGAATGTGGTCTGTTGCTGGTTATCTAAGGAGCCTTCAGATGCTTTGCTTCTTATTTCCACCTACTGGAGATGGGGCTGGGGTTGATAAACCTCTGTCTGAAGTAAAACTCTTCCCACCCTTTATGTTAAACAGAACCCACTTTAGTTTGGGGACAAGTAGTAAGCTGTAATTTAAGGATAGCTAAAAGGGCTGTGCACTTCCCTTCTGTTCAACCCAGTCTTTGTGTTTCCTATCATGAATTAGGTAGGACAAACGCAGCTAGACAAAACAAGGGCTGAAACCTGCCATCAGAGCTCAGCCCCATCACACAACCAGTGCCTGAGGCTGGAATTCGATCATAGAGAAGCTAATAATAACAACACACAGCAAAGAGCAGAGTACTTTGCTGTTGTTGCTGAAAGCATGAAAAATACCATCTTAATTTAGAGACTTATTATGGCTTATTATAGCGGGACATGCCAATAAATGTGCAACAAGGTAGAAGTGCTCTGCTCTGGTATGTACTCTTATTGCAATAATAAAAAAATGACCTTCTGAAAATACAGTTTAAAAAAAAAAAAAAGAAAGGGTGCTCTGCTGTTTATTCAACAATAAAACCCAAAAAGCTATGACATCCATAAAATCCACTCTCTTCAAAGTGGGCAAAAAAACCCTAAAATGAATGAAGTTATTTTTCTGCCTCTGGAAACCTGTTAAATGCCTCTGTGACCTGCAGAGTATTCCACACAAATGCTCTCTATCTTGGTTTTCACCATACTTAATATGTCCATTTTATCAAATTTTATTCTTAAAAATAGCAAAGCTCACAGCCAAAGAAACACAGGCACTGCAAAAGCCTGGTGGCCCTCCCTGGCCTTCATTGTCCCCGGATGTCAGAAAAAAGCTAAAAACCTCTAAGCCATTGCAGCGAGCTCGTTTAGGACGCAGCGCTTGCATACATGTAGCAGTGGCAGCAGCACACGTGCAGGGCCCACCAGTCAGCTCTGTTGTCTTCTTGTGCCACTCCATCTGGGTAAGCAGAGGTGGGCTGCAGACCTGCTGGAGGCTCCCTTAGTTCAAAGAGGATCCTTCAGAAGGACTGAAATCCCTTGCTCCTTGCTGCCCTTGGCTTCCTGGAAGACCAGGAATGGGAGAGATGGAGAAACTTAAGCATTCCATGGGGTTGCTGTTGACCGACATCCCTCAGGGCCATCACCAGTACTCTGTTGGCACCAGAGCTCCTCAGTGCCAAGCTGGACTCAGGCTGCTCTTTGCTTTTTCACAGCATTTCCTGTAGCACAGTGGGTAAAACCACTGTGGTACAGGAGTAGACTGTACCACCACCACAGTCAGGGCTTTCTACTAGTGCCCTGTAAGGTGACATACAGTTCATTTAACAGTAGTTTGTAAGTATTATCCAGTAGTTGTATGAGGGTTCCTTAGTGAGATACTAGAGAAATCCTAAATTTAGTTGAAAAATGATCAGTCTTTTCTGTTCATAGATACTTAGTGGAAAGATTATTCTCAGGAGTTATAAACCCCTCTCCAGCAAGGGAGGAGTGTTTGGGATTTCCAGCATTAATGCCAGTAAGAAATCATTTGGCTGTCACTAGCGTTATGTAAATAGATGGTTCATGTTTATACTCTACAAAATGCATTTACAAGAAAAAGGCTGACTAATTTGAAGGTCAGCTTCTAATTCAAGGTTACTGATCACCAGTTGGGTTTTTTTCCCCTGTCAAATAAAACCACTAAAGTCTAAATTAAAACCATGTGCTTTAACATACCTTTATAGTTACTGATATAAAGAGGAGGGGAGCAGTTTTGCAATTAAACTTAATGCCACTATCTAAGGAGTGAAGTAAAACGTCTTACAGAAGCTTTTGCACAAGGACGTGCATCAAGACTGCCCAATCTAGAAGGTGTGAAGTGCTCAAGTACATGAAAGCCATCCTTCAGTGACCTGTCACTGTTACAGACTAGAGGCTTGATTTCCCAGGAATACAATGAAATAAATAGTGATTTAATCAACAAATCATCCTCTTCATTATGAAAAGCAATTGGCTACAGGAAAAAAAAAAAAAGAAAAAAAAAGGATTATCATGATGACATTTCATCCTCTTCTAGATCTTTGAATACCCCAGTCATGGTGAAAGATTAACTCCCTTAGACCCACACTAGATGGTAATATTGAATATGTCTGGAAAATTTCTGAAACACTATCAGCTGCCAGAATTTGTACCAGCATTTTGTTTTCCTCTGTAGCTATTTATCTGCTTAAAAAGTAACTGGTCTTTAAAGTTTCAGTTAAAACTGAAGTGAAAACTAAACCCCACTCTTTTATTAGCTTCTCAGATATAAGTAAGACTTGAAAATCACCCAGCATCTTCTTAAAATATTTTGCCTGGAGAGAGTGGGAGCATTCACCCAAAGGCTTGAGCAGAGGTTGGTGATGCTACTCATCTTCTGCCAGACTAGAAGTAGGTTGCAATATTTCTGTTCGGCCTCATGAGCACACTCCCAAATGGTTTGAGTACTGAAGTCTGTCCATCCACATTTCTCAGTCCCCCTGTGTCTATGAAATGTTTGGCCCAGGTCTGTGAAAGTGTGTCAGGGAGATAAAAGCCCAAGAAGATGAAGCACTTGTTGAGCAGTGGGACTGTAGTGTGCAAGTAACTAGCTCCCATGCAGAGCCAGCCCTGTCAGGAGTTTCTCAACTCCTCGACCTGAGCTATGGACCTTGCTGGGGTCATGTAGCCTCTCCACCGATCCCAAACAACAATTCTAGCGCTTACAGCTGCAGAGGAAAACCTTCAGTTTATGAATGCAGAATTCAGTTGTGCAGCTTTGGTCTGTAGAGACAGCCAGCTCAGAGAGTAGATTTCTTTCTGGCAAAATCATTGTGGTAATCTGAAGTAATCTGCTAACTTTTTAGTATGAAGTAAGAGTTAAACTACGAAATAAATAACAAATGTTTGTACTTCATTGCCCCAGTAAAAACAGCCACTTAATTTGTGTCACAAGGCTTTGCACCCCTTCCACAGCATCAACTTTTTCACCTGCCCAAGAGCTCAAATGTCCCCTTTCTTGCAATGTCCAGCTTTTATAATGTGTTTATACATCACAGTGGCCAATATGCATAATGCAGACTACTAGTTCTGCAAGCAAGTGCAAGTAACTGCTAACTGTAGGATGTGTCTACAATTCAGGAAAGGCTGGCATAAAAAAGAGCATCTATTTATTTACTTGCCACAGGAAGGGACAGACCAGGTGTAGGGCAGCTGTGTACAGAGCTGGGTTTGCCATGGTGGCTGCCAGCTTCCACCCAGGTCGGGATGTCTCCTCTACCCTGCATGGGACTGGAAGAGCCCAGAATGTGTCTACGGCCCATGGCCAGATGTGGCAAATGAATCATTCAAGTGATGGGTATTTGTTTTACCTGGAGATGCACCCTGCCCCAAATAGAAATAATAGGCAGGGCTCTGGGTTTGAGGCACTGGTTCAGGCACTGAACTGACACTATAGCCTGAAAATTGATGAATCTATCCAGAGGAAACAGAAATGTCACAACTACCATGAGAAGTGCTAAGTATTCACTCTCCCAGAAGGATTTCTTAAATGCTGAACCTCAGGCTTCTCTGCTGAAGTCTCTGTTACTTCCCAAACCCTCTTCTTATTTCAGGCATTACATCCATATGGTACCTTTAAACACAACATATCCTAGATTTCTTTGTAAACTGAACTAGCACCGAAAGATGCATTTTAAATACATGCCCAGACTAACACTACAAGAACTGCAATTCGGATCATCTCGTGTGCAAAATTTTAGTATCTAAAAATGGTGACCACATACTTTTATAATAGGGTTATACTGCCTGTATGGCTAGCACAATACCCAGGGGTGTCCTGATCCAGCAGAGAGTGGGAATAATCAGAGTGATTATAACCTAACATTGAGTCTATGCAACATTAATTAACCACATTGCATCTGTACCTGGATTCTGACCATGACGACAGTGGTAACACGCCTTCCTCGTGGCAAGATATGCAGCCTGAAAAGAGAGAGCTTTAGGCTTTTGGATTAAGTAGAGAAATGGTTTTGAATGGATCAGCCAAGATAGCAATAATTGCCATGAGGCTTAATGTAGCTTGTGCGGGAAATGTTTCTCAATTGCTTATGGTGGATTGTCAGATGTAAGAGCAGACAAATTGAGCAGATTGTGAAAATAATCCTAGCATAGCTTCCAACAACAGAAGTTAAACTTTTTTTCTGTTGTTGCTAAGAAATGTGAAATTACAAAAAACAGTAATACCAGTTACTGCAGAACCAACAAAAGCATAAAATATTGTTAGCTGAAATCATTCATTACATATCATCTGATTAAAAGAACTTGCTAAGTAGCATTTTCCAAGATTTGCCCTTAGATAAAATGATGTGTTTGGGCAGAAAAGGTCTTCTGTATTGACACGTACATAGTGAAGCTCTTTGCAAATTGAGAAAACAGTTTTAAAAACTTTGCTGAAAAGAGCATATTTTTCCTGCTGTTCACTAGAGACTCAAATCTTATTAAAACACTTCCAAAGGTTTTTCATTATCTGAAACGGGACTAATCTGTTGTTTGTCTGAGTGGTTTTAATATGGTAATGAAACAATGTTAGGAATTTTAAAAAAACAAAACCTAAACCCCAACCACTAGATTATAACCAAATTATTTGAATGTCAATGCTATCCTTATTTGGAGATGCCAGTATCAACTTTGGGAGATGCTACTTTCTAAAAATTTAATGAAAAAGAGAATGAATGATTGGTGCCAGCTAACTTTTGAAATAATATATATCACATATATCCATAATAGATGATCATTAAATCTTCATTTAATCATGAGTGTTATGCATAGCTTTCAATCATTTAAGGGGTTTAACCAATGTCAGAATTACCAATCTCTGTTTTAACTCAATTCATTGGAACAAGCTTGCCCTCACATGACAGTTTATCTCTAAACCCTAAAGTTGAGAGATCTTAAAATGTTTTCCAGCTAATAGAAGTTATTTTTGTCCTATAGTTAAGAGTTGCTCAATTGCAATTTTAAAATTCCTTAAGGATGAGAAAGACAGTGATGAAGAAAAGATGTTTTCAGTGACTGAATATTCCTTATCTTCATCGCATGCTGTGCTAAAAGTTTAACTGCTCTAGTTTTAAAGCTATCTAATCTTTTATGTGCTAAAGCATATGAAATCATGCATTATTAGAAGTATGAATTACAAGAAGAGTTCATTTATTTGGTGTTATATATAACCTTTATCTAAAATGCATTATGTGGTTTTAAAAAAAATCATTTAGTAATATTCATTAAGTCTCAAACTTTTCTTTCAGAGAAAAAAATGCTTCAACCTGATTGAGATATTTCATCTGGGGAAAAAGGAGTGAATTTTTTACAAAGTCTATAAACACCAGTGAATGCTTTGACGCTTGACAGTGAATTGGATGTAATCCTGTGTATAAAGGCTGTTCTTTACTGGGACACCCATTCAAGTGAGTGTACAGGCCTCAGGAGTCTCACACAGGAAAACAGTCACATGTTCTTTCTTCAGAAATCTGAGTTTTTCTGTTTCTTAGAACATGTGGAATGTGTTATGTTCATTTCACTGTTGCATTTGAGGCATGTATGAATATTTTCTTTGTGTACACATAGTTGGAAAGGTTGCAGAAATCTATTAAAGGCAAACTGATTATAGTTGAGCTTCCAATTGAAAGTGATTTTAATTGTAGAAGTAAGGAGTCTTATCAATTGATTTTTTCAAGATGTGCTTAAATGTACTAAAACAATGCTTATCAGTTTACCAATAAACTGAAGCTTATCAGAGTGGAATGCTGCAGTTGAGTGCAGTGGAAATTTCCACCTTGAAGAAAATCAGATGATACTTCAAAGGCAAAATAGCATTTCCTTGAAATATCCATTAAAATAATAATTCCTACCTGAAAAGGTGGCCAACCTACCCAAGAACGATGCTTTCATAACCGATGATTTGTTCTACGACAAAAACACAGTGTGAGTCTGCACCCATGCATTTAGTTTAGTCTTAGGACATGGGGGTTTGTTGTTTTTTTTTCAAGTGTCACTAAATCTTTCTCCCTGGCCCTCCACTGCGAGATTAATTATTTTTGTGCAAGGGCCCTTCTTTCAAAGTCCTCCATTATTCCATTTTGACCATACCAGGGAACTTATCCAAGTCAACAAAAAGGCAGCCTTTATCACAGAGAGGCTGTTCACGAAGTGGATGGTTTCATACATTACTGGGGGAGAATTGCCTTAACATTGCCTATTCACACTGATGTGCCAGGTGCATCCACTTACATGGCTCAAAATGCTGCTACCACCACATCCTTTGCTGCCAAGACCATTATGCACTCTGAGTGATGGAGCAAGAGGCAGGACTTAGATCTTCTCTGCTGGGAAGTGGAGGGAGAGAGACGGATCTTTGTGTCTCAAAAAAAAAAGAAAAAAAATCTGCTATAGGGAGCCTTTTAACTCTGCAGCTCTGCGACTGCGAGAGCTTCAGAAGAAGATGGGGAGGAAAAAAAGCATGAGTTTAGAGCAAGACTCTGCTCTGCATCACTGCCCCGAGATACTGTAAAGAGGACAAACTGGGATATAAATAGAGAATGACATTTTCCTTGCATTGTCCACAATGAATACATTTGTACACGAACAAAATCGTTGGAACGAGAAAACATGCATGCCTGATGTTGAAGAAAAGCCTGTTTGTGCTTAGTACATTGGAGACATTGTTTGAAAATAGTTCATCCTTTTGTAAATATTGCCTCAGCATTGGTGCCAGGGTCACTGTTACTTTGTGCTATCAGCTGAGTAAGTATCAGTCATGCACATCCCGCTAGGAGACATTTTAATATGGGCACCAGATTTAAAAGGAGAAAATTATCCTCCTAAGGACTGTCCTGATCATCTGTAGTTAATACTCCCTGCTTCCCTCTTCTTCCTCTTTCATCTAAACTCACCTTGTTTCTTTGCAAGGTGTTTCATACGTGTCACCATGAAATAAAACTTGCCCCATCCCTCAGGTGCTGCTAGTATGTGTAAAGAAAGCAGATGTCCTTTTTGGACAAAACCTTGGTCAGTGGAAATCTTGACTTTGCTTTTAATCTGTAGTGATACAGCTACACCAGGTCCAGGCTACACTCCCTCCTCATGCAGAGTGGTTGGTGTAAGCTGACCAGTGCTGAGTTGGAGATCTAGCCTCTTTGGTTTGTTTGTTTGTTTTCTGGAAAGACATTTATATGGCAAAATTTTTATTTTTTTTTTCTCCAGAAGTTTTGTGAATACAGCAAAACAAACATTTGCACACCATGCAAAACAATATCTGTGAAATGAATAAAATATATTCTGCAGCCAGTGAAAGCTTCCTTGTATCCCTGAGCAGAAGGCACATCTGATGAACAAGATACTTTTGTATTTATCCCCATACCCATCTTATTTGGCATGAAATATAGACAAAAAACTAGAGTTCATTAACATACCAAAATAATGGAGCACAACTTGCCTTTAAGTCTGCTTGTGCAGATCCACTGTTATTAGTGAGAAAGAATGGGTGCAGAAGAGGCAGAATTTAACCATAAAACCAAAAAAAGAGAAACCCTTCCTGGATGTATAACATCAAAACTCTTGTGATCCCAACAAATTGTGCCACCTCCTTTTAGTCAACGGGAAAAAATGAGCTTTCTGGAGCACACCTCCCATGCCCTGCTTCAGATCCCTAGTTCAGACTGAGACGACCCAGTGCTTATTTCTCTTTCACAAATGCAAGGGGAGTTCAGAGAAGAAGAGGCATGTGCTGTGGGATGTTTAAAGATAGGTGTGGTGAATCCAAACTTCTTCTGTTAACTGATCTGTATGAACAGCTTTTAGCAGTAGCTATAGCCTTGGATGAATACTTAAATAAAATGAAGAGTGATACAAGGATGTACCTGTTGGGATTTCCAACAGACTGTAGTTAGTCTGGGAGGTAATTCTTACTGCTAGGCTATTAATTTAAAAAGCATTTAACCAATGTGTTGGGTTTGGCAGTCCAGGAATCACTCAGGTGTGGGGGAGCGCAAAGGATGGCAGTGTTAGACCAGTCCCTGGCTGTGCTTGCTGAGACCTGGTTTCAAAAAAGGTCATTGGAAAAGGAAAGGTTTTAACTGAATTTTCTTTGAGTGACCCCCAGCAGACAAATCCTGGTTTGAGGTATCCTTGGCCTCTTCTTAAATCCTGTCTATCTATACCCAGTGGGGCTGGTTTAACTCAAACACAAAATAGAATTTTATATAATTTGAGTTGAATGATATCATTTTTCATATTTCCTTGTCATCAAAAAAGTGAAGTTAACACACTTACATGTGTATCATATATTAAAATTGCATATATTTTGTCTCATTTTGCATATGCCACACTGCCCTCATTTCCCTACCTGATTAGGAACGGGCTTTTATTTTCTGAAAACCTCCTACTCCAGGAAGGAAATGAATATATTTGTAAACTGAGGATACCATTCCCCACCAAGATAAACAGCAGTCGAAAACTACAGAAATTGCAGGACCCTCCAGCATTTCAAGCTAGCAGGCAAATACATTTATCCCCATGATACAGACAAATAAATCAGGGGAAAGTGAACTACTGACTTGCCCAAAAAGTAGTCGATGGAAGAGTTGAAAATTATACCTTTAAAAACTGCTATGATGTTCAGGCAATTTTGAAAATGTTTTTCTGCCCTAAAGAAAGTATAGTTCAAGTTCAAACAAAATGTGGTAGAAGCTATTGTACCAGGCTTCTGCAGCATCTGAGGATAATGATGCCACACATCCTGAAGATTACTATACTCTGCCACTCTCTGCTTTTAACTCTAGGGCCATGCCCCAAGGTTAAAAAGTGGCACCCTTCAAATCAGGCCTCCAGATTCTGCAGCTGGCAGTGGGGGATTCATTAAGCTTTCCGACAGAACAGGGACATCGCAACTATTTTTCTTTTGGCTTGAACTGCGCCCAGTTTG
Organism: Actenoides hombroni; assembly: GCA_024336885.1. Lineage (NCBI taxonomy): Eukaryota > Metazoa > Chordata > Aves > Coraciiformes > Alcedinidae > Actenoides > Actenoides hombroni. Next base: position 5,479,128 of record WUAM01000395.1, read on the forward strand.
AAGTTATGTCGCACTCACCCACCTTCACCGGAGCAAAAAGGCCAGGAACTCAATCTTAATACATACCTTAATGCAGTCAATTTCTGTGTCTTCTGACTCAGGTCAAGAGATATTTGGAGTCTGAGAAATATTGGATAATTGTCTGCAAAACTGTTGCACCTATTTTTTTTTTCCAGAGGCGATGCCATAACCCCCGCAAACTGATATACACTTATGCTTTTATATATGTAAGAGTCAGCTAACAATGGTAGCAAGTATAGAATTAAAAAAAAAAAAAAGGCAGACCACTAAAATCCATAATTCAGTCTTTTTTTTTTTAATTATTACTCAAACCCTTTGTGGTTACACTGCACAAGATGATAAATGGATTTATTATTTTTTTCCTAGATTCCTTATGTAGTTTTATCATAGAATCATAGAATGGTATGGGCTGGAAGGGACCTCTAAAGAACATCTAGTCCGATCCCCCTGCAGTGAGCAGGGACATCCTCAACTAGATCAGGTTACTCAGAGCCTCCTCGAGCCTCACCTTGAATATCTCCAGGGGTGGGGCCTCAACTACCTCCCTGGGCAACCCGTTCCATTGTTCCACCACCCTCATGGTAAAGAACTTGTTTCTAACATCCAATCTAAATCTACTCTTCTCTAGTTTAAAACCATTGCCCGTCATCCTGTCACTAGAGGCCTTTGTAAACAGTCCCTTTCCTGCCTTCTTGTAGGCCCTCCCTGGTTTTCTGGACTAAAATGTTAAGAAGACTCCTCACAGATAAGTACACTACGCAAACGGCTTTCATTTCAGCTATGGACACCTTGGGCCTTCATTGCTGTACAGTTGTCTGCACATTTTTTAGCACTGCAATGGAGCTGGGATTCTATCCTTCCTGTTTCAATGGATCAAAAAGAATAAGGTGTGAAAGGAAAACAAAATGCTTTTGCAGTTAAATTAGGTTGACTAGAAATGTGAATTTAAATGAGAACTAGAATCCATTGCTGTAGCAGACACCGCTGTGATTGGCTTTCATATATGGCAGAACTCAGCAACCATTTTTAGGAAAATCTGTAAATTTTAGTCAAAAAAATCAGAGTTAGAAAGTTCCTCCAGCCCAGTGGAAAACAGAGTACCAAAAACTTGCCATTGTAGAAGTGTGGATTGGTTACTCTAAGAAAGAGAGGACTGAATAGCCGAGGAGATAGTGTACTAATCTTAAGTAGATATAGCTTTCTTCCTTCATTGCACTCTGCAATGGGTATAGAGCCTTGACCTTGTGCCATATTTCTGGTAAGTAGAAAGGAAGTTTATCCATATCTTCACAGGACACACTGATAATGAAAACACTGCAATATCATGGAGTTATTTCAAAATATAGTTTCTCTCAGTATTGATAGACCATAAATAGGAAGTTAAATATAAATATTCAGGAGAAAGCACTGTCGACAAAGGAACATCTTACCTTAAGCCTTGGGAGTAACTTAGAGTAAGCAATTTTATTAATAGGATTCTAGTAGCAGTCTATACTACAAGGTTTTATCACTGTCTTTAGATGACAATCTGGCATCATAAACACTATGTATTATTAATTACAATTTGCTTTTATCACCCAGGTGTTCCACTTCAGACCAGGGACCTTTCCTCTAGGTACTGTAAAAATTCATTAGAAATGTGTCTGGAGAGATTAAGATGAGTATCTGGCTATATCTTGGCCTTGATTGCAAAAGAGCACACTGTCAAGCATCTTAATAACATATTTACTGATGTTCAATTAGATGCTAGAGAATAAAATTGATCACCATGCCCAAAAATATTTGCTGCCTCCTTACAGTGGTGAAAAGTGTTACCATCCATCATGCATATGGCAGGCTCATTGGCTGAACACCAGTGCCTGCAATCACTCTCCATGCCTTGCAGAGGAGCTGGTAAGTGCATTCAGCCCTGCTTTCTCCTTGCCTTCAGTTTTCCACTCTTAGGTACCACATACCTGAGCAGCATGGACAGGGAAGGCTGTGGGAGTCAGAGGACAAAAGCCCTTCAAAATCCCCTCCCTGCCCATCTTCGGTTAATGAACACAATGCTTTTTAAACAGTTCTCACAAGACAAACTCCACCTTGTCCTGAACAGCTTTCTGCACATGGTTACATTTCACATGTCCTGAGCACAGGTGACTTGAATCACAAATGATCTTGCAGATGCGATTTGGTCTGGAAAGCAGATACTGGAAATCCCGTATATGCACTACACCTACACCTGAGTTTGCTTCTCTCCCAGTTGCATCACTCCAGTGCCCCACAGGCTCATCCCATAACCTTCACAGACCATCCTGTCTGTCTTGGAGAGTCTAACTCATATGCTTCCACTTATAGTTGGAATTCCTACTAGTTCCTTAACATGCAGACATGGTTTTTAATTACATTTTAATCTGATTTTATTAGCGCAATGGACACAGCTGTTCACTTTCACTGTAACAGCTCGGTCCTCTTCAGTACCAACAGTGATTCCCAGCTCTTGCCTCACTAGATGATTTCACCAGTAAAGTTGATAAATTGATTGTGTTGTTGGTACAGGGCAATTAATGAAAATATTGTCCTCCTGTACTCGTAACTGGTGAAGTCACACCTGGAATATCGTGTTCAGTTTGGGGCCCCTCATTAAAAGAAGGACATCATGGTGCTGGAGCATGTCCAAAGAAGGGCAAAGCAGCTGGTGAAGAGTCTAAAGAACAAGTCTTACGAGGAGTGGCTGAGGGAACTGGGTTTGTTTAGTTGGGAGAAAAGGAGGCTGAGGGGAGACCTTATTGCTCTCTATAACTATCTGGAAGGAGGTTGGAGTGAGGTGAGGGTCAGTTTGTTCTCCCAAGTAACAAGTGACAGGATAAGAGGAAACAGCCTCAAGTTATACCAGGGGCAGTTTAGATTGGATATTAGGAAAAATTTCTTCACGAAAAGGGTTGTCAAGCACTGGAACAGGCTGCCCAGGGAAGTGGTGGAGTCACCATCCCTGGAGGTATTTGAAAGATGTGTAGATGTAGTGTTTAGGAACACGGTTTAGCAGTTACCTGGCAGTGCTAGGTTAATGGTTGGACCTGATGGTCTTAAAGGTCTTTTCCAACCTACAGAATTCCGTGAGTCTATGATTCTGTTAAACAATCCTGATTCTCTGAGGTATTTCTGGTTGCCTTATCTAGGAAAACACTGTCAACAGAGTCTGCTGTCACATCTCTTTTGCCCTGTGCTTTGTGTGTGTATGTTACAACTGTGGCCACAATGATCTATCCTGCTTACTGATGATTTTTAGCATGGCACTTTAACAACTGCTTTACCATTATTAATAGATTTGATCTAAGAGGGGAAGAGGGGAAGACAGGTGCAAATAAGAGTCAAAGTATAATCAGACTACTCTACATACTCAGCTTCATCACTCCTTAGCATATTTCCAGCAGTGCCATGGCTATCCTCTTCTGTTGTTTCTTTTCCTCTTAGCCTTTCTTGAAGGTGGGGGAGAAGCCTGTGAAGCAAATCTGCTTTCTTTCAGTACAGTGGGTTTTGTTTGTTTGTCTGATATTGGCTTTCTAGTTTTGCTTTTGCATTTTTTTTAAATACACATGTTGCTGTGCATTTATGTTAAAGGCAGCCAGGCTAAAGAAACTTGTGAAACACTTGGAAAGTGGCAGAAAAGTTTTACACAGCATCATAATCATGTTGGTTTGTTGGTTGGTTTGTTTGTTTTTATTTATCTATTTTGTCCCCTGTCCCTTCCATTGTAATTCCTAACATTTTGCTTGCTTTTCGAACCACTGCCAAAGCAGCACATTGATGGTTTTGTGGAAGCATCTATTACAGCCCCATGACGCTGCTCTGGTGGGGCTGCAGCCAGCTGAGACCCCATCATTTCCCACTGTGTATCACAGTGCAGTTATCTATACTGAGGAGCATCTGCTGTTTTGTTGCTCAGTCACTCAGCTTCACAGTGTCTTCTCTCATCCTGTCTTCGTTGCAGTTCCTCTGCAACTTTTATTCATGCACCTTCCTTCCCAGAAAGCATCTGAGCATGCTGTATAATGCTGGTCAAGGGGCTTTGCTATTTGTCTCCCATCACCATGAAAAGTGAATGATCATTTCTGTCCTTTGCTTCCTCTCTTTTCACGTGTTATTTGTCCATGTGCGAAGCCTCCTCTTTGCCCATGCAGCTTAATTACTTTGAGAGCCTTTGGTAAAAGATGGAAAATGTCTTTTTTTTTAATTCCTTGTAGGTATGTCAACCATACAGAGTCACATACTTGAGAGGGACTTGTGAGGCATTGCTTCACTTCACAGAAGCTGCCTGTTTCTTCCCCTGAGTCACATTTACTTATCCATTTGTTCGCTAATTTTTTTCTTTAACTACTTCACTTGGCTAGGTCATAAGGCCTAATAGTCTCTAGTCACCTGTACCTTTCTCTAGAGCCATTGCTAAAAATTACTACCATGTGAGCCAGTGTTTTTCCTCAAACTCATTTTTTTCATAGAATCATAGAATGGTAGGGTTTGGAAGGGACCACTGGAGATCATCTAGTCCAACCCCACTGCCAAAGCAGGATCACCCAGGGCAGGCCACACAGGAACATATGCAGGCGGGTTTTGAAAGTCTCCAGAGAAGGAGACTCCACAACCTCTCTGGGCAGCCTGTTCCAGTGCTCTGTCACTCTCACAGTAGAGAAGTTTCTCCTTATGTTGTTGTGGAACTTCTTGTGTTCATTTGTGATCATTGCCCCTTGTCCTATCACAGGACACAACTGAAAAGAGACTGGCCCTTTCTACTTGACGCCCTCTCTTCACATATTTGTAAACATTACTAAGATGCCCTCTCAGTCTTCTCCAGACTAAACAGCCCCAGGGCTCTCAGCCTTTCCTCCTAAGAGATATTCCAGTCCCTCAATCATCCTTGTAGCTCTCCGTTGGACTCATTTTAGTATTTCCCTGTCCCTCTTGAACTGGGGAGACCAGAATTGGACACAATACTCCAGATGTGGTCTCACTAGGGCAGAGTAGAGGGGGAGGGGAGAACCTCCATCGACCTGCTGGACACACTCTTTTTTATTCACCCCAGGATACCAACAAGGTATCCTCGGCCACAAGGACACATTGCTGTCCCATGGATAACATTGTCCACCAGGATGCCAAGGTCCTTCTCCATGGGGCTGCTTTCCATCAGGTCAACCCCTAACCTGTACTGGTGCAGGGGGTTATTCCTCCCCAGGTGTAGGGTTCCATATTTGCCCTTGTTGAACTTCATCAGGTTTGCCTTTGCCTAGCTCTCCAGCCTGTCCAGATCTCTCTGGATGGCAGCACAGCCTTCTGGTGTGTCAGCCACTCCTCCCAGTTTAGTATCATCAGCAAACTTGCTGAGAGTACACTCTATCCCTTCATCCAGGTCATTGATGAAGATGTTGGATGTCTTACTCAACAGAACTGATCCCTGGGTAACACTGGTAGTTACAGGGCACCATCTGGACTCTTCACAACTGATCACAACCCTCTGAGCTCTATTGTTCAGCCAGTTCTCAATCCATTGTATATTTGTTGAGGCACTGGAACAGACTACCCAGGGAGGTGGTGGAATCATCCCAGGAGATGTTAAAAAAACAGGTAGACATGGCACTTCAGGACATGTTTTAGTGGTCATGATAACATTATGTAGACAGTTGGACTTGATGATCTTGGAGATTTTTCCAAGGTTAATGACTCTGTGATGACATTGGCTGGTTCAGTTGTCTATCCTGGCTGTGGCCCCTTCCTAGTTTCTGGTGAAAATTAACCCTATCCTAACTGAAACCAGGACACAAGGGAAAAGTGTAATGACTCAGAGCTAAATTAATGCTTTGCTTCAATTGTGTCAGTTATGTTGAACAAAAGAAAAACAACAAAAAAAGTTATAAAAAACACTTACATGGAGAAATTGAGGCACAACTTAGTGCAATTATTGTGCTTAAACTGCAACAGTGTAAACTAATCCACAGGGAGATAAATAAATGGCATGTGAAAACATGTATATACTGAAGAGTTAAACTCTTGAGAACTCACACAAGTCAGGGGTAGCACTCCCAGACTGCAGAAAGACAAAACCAGATATTTTCTTTAAGAAAAAAAGTATTTTATGTATGCCTTTAGTAGTATACATGACTTGAAAGAAAGAATAATTAATGGACTGCATGGAAATGAGCTGGAAAGTAATGTAAGTTTACCTAAACAGATCAAGTGTAACCTGAACTATTAGTAATAATTGGTGATCTAGACTTAGACAGAATACCTAAACTTTTGGAACTGAGGAACAGTGCTATAGGGCATCATGGGAAGTTACTAGCAAAGAATTTTGGAGTTGGTATTAAAAAAAAAGAAAAAAAGAAACAAGAAAAGAAATACTTATTTGGAGTAATGGCTTTAGTGACAGAAGCCATAGCCTTACAGGGTGGTTGCCTGTAGCAAAAGCAAGGGTATGGGGCTAGATCTTCATTGCTCTACTCACGTAATCAGTTACACTGATTTTAATGGCACCATTACCATTAGCAGAACCAGCAAGATCTGGCTTCTTACAGCTGTCAGCATGCCTTTTCCAAGAAAACCTTGTAATTCTTCCCCATTTCTAAAAGCAGATATTTTTAAGAACTGCAGTCACACTGTGTTGCTCAGGCCCTGCTTTCACAAAGCCAGGCATTTTGAGGGAGTCATAATGTTCTTAATATGTGAATTTTCACTGTTAATAATTGAATCAGAGTATTCTACAAAACCAGCAGGCTTTTTTTTTTTTTCTTGTCTGAGCAAGCTCACATCATAGAGTTGTGTGCTTCTAATCCGATTTTACTTTTGCATGTGTCAAATTGGCTACTTATCAGCAGTTACACAGCAGATCACTGGTAGGTGTGCATACTGGGAAACCATGCAGTGCTTTCCATTCGGTGCCTCTTGCAGGCTTACTGTGTTCACTGCTGCATCCTTCCTCATGCTGTGCAGTGAAGTACATACACAGCCCAGGATTTAATTTAATGTTCACCATTTGCTCCATAGCAGCATGCAGAACTAACTGCTCAAGAGTGAGCCTGAAATAGAAAAGAGCAGTCATTGCCCAAAGCAGGAAAAAGAAATTAATGGGATGAAGCACTGTCTACCCAGCATGTCTCCTGGATCACACTGTGGTGTCCACTGCAGGACCCGGAGACTGGGTCCTGTCTCCTACTTTCCTGTCTTTGCCTGATACAGGGAGAAGAAGATAACGTCATAACCCAAACCATATAGATGAAACAATTATTTGTTGTGTTTCCAGTTTCTAATGCCGGGATAAAACAGCAGCTTCAGCACTGGATTCTAAAACCTCAGACCCATAACTTTCCATCAACAGGCAGTATTTATCACCCTATTCCAAGAGGCAGAATTGCAGTATACTCTGACCAACTTCCTCTTGTGAAATGCAATGATCAGGTGCACCCCTCTGCCTTATGGCAAGATTTAAAAAAAAAAACAACCAAAAAACAAGCACAATTAAAACCTCTTTTGCTTGGGTTGAGCGTTAGCTCCCTTTTATACTTTATATGACTGAACCCAGCTTTCCCTTTGCTTGTAAGGAAAGTTGCATTTCTGAAAATAAAAAGTGACATTATTTTTAAATGTTTTTCTTGGCAAGTACAACTGGAATAAAAATAACCCTTTACCACAATTAGAAATACCGTTGTGAAGAAAATGTGACAAATCATCACAAGAAGTAGTGTGTGCAGTCTGTAATAAATGTGAGACCAAAAGCAATAACACTATATACACAGTGAAACTTTTTAGAACAGTATTTTTAGCATTTATCACCTACATTGACACTATACTATAATTATTTCAAAGTTATACACAGAGGTCAACACTCTGAACATGCACTTTTATTCTCCTTTAGATACATATATTGAAGAAAGATGGCTTTTCAGAAATACTTTAAAAGTTTAAAGAAAAGGAGGAATGTCACAAGGAAAAACTCCCAGATGCCAGAACTTACAGCAGTGAGACTTGCTGAATTTAATTACCTAAAATGCAGTGCTGATATGCTGAAAGATGCATAGTATTGGAGAACAGTTAATTAGCACAGAAAAGCTCAAGGGGCTTCACACCAATTTATATCACCTGGGTAATGAGGAACACAGGGATAACAGACTTCTTGGGTCACTGACTACACTCCTCTGAAATCACAGACAATCAAATCATATAATCGTAACTCAAAGTGCATTGGATACTTCCTTCTATTTTGTTGGTGAACCATTGGTAATTTCTCTTCAGATCTGATTTTTCCAGGCATATTTTTACCCTTTCAACCCTCTGTGGGGTCTTTACATTTATAGAGGAACTTTACTCATGGCTTGTTTATATTCATTTGCTTTTAAGTCAGTTCTGCCCTTTAAGCTTCAAAAGCTCTTTCCTTTCTAGTATTTATCCCTTCCTCAGTGCACAGAAATAAATCTTATCTACTTTCAGGTTTTGGTTTTCTATATGACAAGCCAAGTTCTTATAGCATTGTCCCAAGGGATGGTCTTTCCATTCTTTTTTTGTTCTAGTGGACATTTTCTCCATCAATTCTAGTTTGAAATTGAGCTCTTCTGAAGGAAGTGGACAGCATTTTAAGCCATCTGATCAATGCTTTGCACAACAGCATCAAAACTTTTTTTTTCTACAGAAATGTCTCTCCAATATGCCTAGAACTGTGTTCACCATTTCCATGACACAACACAATGATAACTCAAAAACATCCAAAAACTGACTACCAAGCATTACAGTTCCCTCACCCCTTCACTTCTACCTTATAAAGTGCTATGGTATAACAGATGTTCTTCTCCTTAGTCTCTAAATGCATGACGCTGCTTTTTGTTTTATTACAACTTTCCTGTTATTATTACTGTCAAGGTTTAGGGTCAGGGCCATCTGCTAGACATATAACAGATGCACTTTTCTCTGTCACCAAAGGGGAAGAGAAAGGGAATAAGGGAGAGAGACTTAGTGATTAGAAAACTAACACAGCTTTAACGAAAATAATAGCAATATACACAAAACCAATAACAACCCCCCCCTCAGTGGTAATCATGTCACCATCACCACTGATGCTGTGCAGCAGGCACCAGGGAAGTCCCAGGCTGGACTCAGTAGCAGATGGGAACCAGATTCAGGAGCTGGATTCTGGTACCAGATGCAGGAACACACAGATTGGGATCAAAGGCAGAACGAGCAGAGTCCTCCTCAAGTGCCAACCACTGAACAAGAGAGATTGACCCGTGAGATCCCTCAGCTTTATACTGAATATGCCGTATATGGGCTGGAATCCCTCGTTGGTCAGTTTGGAGTCACCTGTCCTGTCCGCTCCTCCCTGCAGCTGCAGCCTTTCCCTTTCTGCAGCTCCAATGTGGTACAGAAATGGCCTTGGTCTGCACACCAGTCCTTGGTGGGAATTTTAAACATGGAGCGTTATCACTGCTGGAAGCAGACACTGTCTGCAGAAATGTGCTGCTACCTTCAGACAGTGCAGTTAGTTAGAAGAGACTGAGCTGAAAATAAAATCACTGAACGGAATTGTTCTGTTCTAACTCAAACCAGGACAACTACTTCTTTTCCCAGAGTACTACAACTCTACAATATTCCAGTTCTACCTTTATGTTTGCAATGCTTCTCAGGTTTTGCAGTCAGAAAATTTTGTTAGTGCATATCTTCCTTTTTTTTTCTGCCAGTATTGTAAATTTAAATGCTTAATTCACCAAAGGAAAAAGAAAACCAACCCCAAAACTATTTAAAATATCTCTTAAATATACAACAACAACAGCAAAAACCAAACAACAAACCACAAGAAACAAACAAAAATCAGCATCACAGAGATTATTATAATGCTGACAAGCCAATGACATGTTAAAGCCTTAGTAAAATTATCTGTGTTTGGAAAGCTATTCCTTTAAAATGTAAAGCAAATGGCCTGGATGAAATGAGAGATGAGAGGAGCAGAGAGAAAATCAATAAACCAGCAAACTAAATGATGTGGAAATAACTTTTTTATGTTTTCCTGTTTTTGTAGTTTATAGTTAGCACCAGTACATAATCATAACTGCTTTGTGCAAGGGAAGAAATGTAAATCTAAATCTAGAGAGTGTTGTGATGAGCTACCTTCTCCTCAGTGAATTCTCTCTTCTATGAAATGTTAAAATTGGTTTTTTTTAGATACTACTGAGTGTGGGTTGGTTAGCAAGTGTTTGGGAGTTTTATTTATTGTTTATTTTGATGTTTTCTACATTATTTGCACATTTCTTAGTTCATTACCACCAATTTTCCAAAAATATATTTCACTGATCTTCATGAGTTTTCAGCTAATATTTCTTTTTGTAGGGATGAAAGATGTTTTAAAAATATGTACTGAAAAGAATTCACATATATCAGATTGTTTGGGTTTCTTACAAGGACTCTATGATGCCTTGAATTTTTATGTTCTAGAACATGCTTTAACCAGTCATTCTGCAGTCCTCATACTATTGAGGTAGAATAGGGAAATTCAGGTTTATATTACGGGCATTAACTGAGTATGGATACATTTTTAGTCATGACTACATAAGCTTATATAAATCTATACTGGATGTCTGTAAAAGGAAATGCCATGGGAGAGTGGTGCTTAAGAGAATTTCAGAGACCATTTCAGGATGTGATTGCTGATAGTCAGAGGACTGCAAAAAGCTGTGTTACAGCCAGGAAGACTGGCCCCTTCCTCGTAATTTCAGAATAGAAAAGCGTGATTGGGAAATGGGCAAGCAAGGTAAATTTATATTACTAAATATGCAGGGCTATAAATGTCTCATCCATAGCTTTCTTAATTTTTCCTCTGTATAGAAGAGAGTTGCTGTGTACATCATACGTGCACACAGAGCTGTGAGAAAGAAGTGAAGAGGAAGGAATGGATTTGGTTGAGGGAAGTGGGGGCTGGATGAAAAACAAATCCAGCTCCCTCAATTGTAAATTGAAGTGGAATGGTCTCCATGTCTCCCAGCTTCCTTCTAGCCCCTTGGCAGGAAGAAATCTGTACAATTCTGAGGACAGGTTCATAGGAAGTCTGGGAGTTGGCATGCAAGAGCAGTACAAAATTATTAGTGTGAATGGACTGATGCAGAAAAGTTGTTGGGGAGAAGATAAACAATAACGCCAGGCCTGTTTACTGAACTGTGATTAACAGTGAGGATCCTGGAGAGTGGGGGCATGGGTATCTGTAGGAGTAAAATCTGTGTGTGATACTAAAGCAGAGTCAGTAGGGTTGTCACAGAGGGAACACACTCCAGGGTGACAACAATTTGTCCTGTTTTGCTTATTTCTAATCACATGGGAAAGTGTTTTAGCCACAGATCTTTGCAGTCTCCAAGTCTAAGATTTTGTGCAAAACCTCCAGAGTGAGGCTTTGGTGAGGCCTGGAAGCATCATAACCTGGCACAGCAAGACAAGGTAGTCAGTGAACATGCAGAGGGACTTCACATTTGTGTTCTGAACCTGTTAATGGAGAGTTAAGAATAAGATAACTGTGTGAAAAATTTGAGTTTTCAAAATGGAGTGCCTGGGTAAGCTAATTAACTAGTCATGACAGATTTTATTCTTGACAGGAGCAGGTAGGGGACTTCTTTTAAGTCTAAAGAATCTGCAATGTATAGATCAGAAGTAGGAATTTCTGCAGTAAATTTAGCTTTCTTCAGAAAAAGTCTTCTCATATTTATTCCATTTGATAGTTATTGACTCTTAATTTTCTCCATGTTGTAATTCCATATAATGGCCATTGTATAAGGACAGGTAGAAAGAGATACTAATTTGGTGAGCTGACAGAAATCAATGAAGCAATGTCTCTGGACGTTATCTGAGGACCTGGCCGAGAGGATCCTTCATATGCAGTGGCATAAGAAAGTTTATAAATACTATGGTGTTTTTTTCTGCTCTCTGATTAATGTAGTATGCAGGTGCTTCTCATATAAGTATTCACATTATATTAAAAATCCGTGGTTTTAAATTCTGGAGTTCAAAGTATGAACAGACAATTCAGTTGCACAGACAGTTGTGAAACAAATTAAAAAGGGATACAAACACAAGGATAGAGCACATAATTGCAAATATGAGCCTACATTTTTGCTATTGTTCCTGAAGAAGAGGCAAAAATAACTAAAATGAAAACAGGAATTCATTTTATATGACAGTAGTGCCAGAAGTGTTGGGATGAGTGGAAAATGAATGCTTAATTTTACAAATAAGCTTCACTTTTGGAGATGCATTAAGCTGGAAAGTAATTGGAATCTATGGAGTACAGATAACCAAGAACATTTTACAGTTGAAGTCCTGACCCTACAGAATGGGAATTTTGCCATAGCTTAATTGGGGCTGACATTTTATACAGTGCTTCATCATTACCAATTCAGGGATCTGATCCACAAGTGATTGCACCACTTGGAGTTTTTCCATTGCTTTCAATGATCTTTGGATCAGACCCATGCTGCAGATGCATCAGTTTTCTGTCTGAGGGTGAATTTCACACCTGATTGTCAAAGCTATCAGAAGACTCTTAGGCAAGGTTGGGAAAGAACATCTATGTCTGGACAGAGACCTTGAGTTGTGATAAGTACAATGATTTTAAAAACCACCACTGTGATTTTCTTGGTCTTAAAATTTGAATAGATGTATTCCTTTATTGTTAACTTGTAGCAGCCAACTCGGCTAGAAAAAGTAAAACTTTCCTGTGCATCGATCCAGCTAAAGAACTTTTGCATCAGCTGTATCTCACACAAATCCTATTAGGCTAAATGTGGAATAATCTTATTTTCCTTTCATATAGGGAGCATGTGTTATCTGTATGCAAGCATCAGGTTTGTAAAAGTCACTGAACTAAGCTCACTTATTTAAACATGTTGAACATGAAGTATCAGAATAATTCCTTGACCTCTGGCAGGTTTTTCACCTCTGAACAGTTACGTAGAGCTCAAGACATTTGGTTGGACTAGAGCAAGGATGTTCATCAACTCTCAAGACAAAGGCCAGACACTCAATTTAAGTAAATGAAGAGTATTGCTAGTAAATCTTAGACTTAAATTGCTTGTTCTTCCTGGAAATAAAAAAAAAAAAAATTAAAAAAAAAAATTAACTACTTCTCTATAAGCCTGATTTCTGGATTTAGCAATTTGATTCTTTTTAGAACTTGAAAGCAAATGCTGCTACTAGCCAAGAAAAAGTAAGCTAAAAGAAAAACAGCTATTATTGCATACCTAGTCGTTGTCACTGTCCTAGTACACTGTGAACACCCAGATTTTTCTGCTGTGACTTCAAACAGAAAAAAGATGCCAAAATCAGCTGCTCAGTTTTATGCAATAAAGTGACTTTTAAAATTCATTAACTTTTGTTCTTTACAGTGGAGTTTTCAATGCAGTCACCTTGCAATATTTAGCACCAAAGTATAACCCTGCTAGTGTCCTCTAAACAGATTAGTTCATGAAGATAACATCCAAAAAAGTCTTTTACTTGCTGTTGGGGGAAAAAAAGTAATTTAGTTTCATTTCTGGTGTCTCCAAATGCTGCCCACCTCTCTGCAATTGTATACCATTATCACTATTCACTATTCTTTCTATTCTTGCGTAGAGAATTGAAACATCATTCAATTTTCCTCTGAGGGTGGATTAACAAGATCTGCTGTGACATGAGTTGATTAATTAATGAGACTAGAGTATTCTTTGGTCCTTATGTACTGTTCTTGAACTTCTTAGATGGGAAAATTCTAACCTTCAATATTTTAGAAGCCAACTGGGTAAAGCAAAACTCTTGTATGACCTTCACTAATAATAAAACTGAAAATCCATTATAGAATGTACCTGAATAGTTGGACATATTCAAGGTGATTTAATTTTTTTTTTTCATATTTCGTGAATGGAAGTGCACATGGTTAAAGTACAGACTACAGAAAAATACTTTGCAGACTGTTTAAAATATAATTAGATACTTCTCTACTTTTCTTTCAGCAGTATTCTACAAAGAGAAATAGCTCTTGTGAGTGCTGCTTTGCAAATGTCATCTCACCCCGTGTACGCACCCCTAAGGAAATAGAGACGTTTCTCAAAGGGCAAATACAAGATGACAGCTAGCATATGCCTTCTATCGACCCTGTTTTAGAAGCTCCTTGTCCATGATTGAATACCAGGCTATGTGAGAAAGTGTCAAGAATCACCACTGTGATATACAGGTGAGATACACATTTTAATGCCACCAGGACTGCCTTTCTCACCAAGAGATTGAGACTAGTCTAAGACAACCAAATTCCTTTGATTTTACAGATGACATGCTAACACTAGAGATGTTCAGATCCAAGCAGGAAAATAGGTTTCTCTTTAAAAAATCCTGACTAAATCTGAACTCTGAATATTGAATCCTACTAATAGGATTTTTCTTACAGTATTGTATTGTGAATAATGTGAAATTAAATTGTCTGAGCTGTGGGAATTGTGTAAAAAAATCAGAATCACTAGTAATGTCAGAAATCTGTCAGCAGTTTTGTTTTCCACAGCTATTGACAATTCTGGCTAGGTAGAAGGGATTTTAACTACAAAGGGAACTGAAGAAGTTTCAGAGCAAGAAAGATCAGACTGCAAACAAGTGGAAGCAGACTAGTTACACATTCATTGACCACAGATCAACATCCTGCAGTAATTTTTTTCTGTAGATTGTGTTGTAGGCAAGGAACCTTTTTCTCACTTTTTTTCAGCAATAGCAGAGAAGATTTGTAATAGAAATGATGTTCAGAGCACTTTAAGCACTTACCTGTTGAGTGGAAAAGAGGTGGAAAGACAATTGTTTTATTTGCTGTCTATACCTTGAGTACACTTTGCTTGATATGATGCTTTCTGTCAAAGCCTCACAGATTAGGCAGTCTGAAAGCAATATGCAGGAGAACTCCTTGCTTGCAATGCTGGACAGAACAGAGGTAACCAACAAGCAGCAAGCTGCTGTGAACTACCAAATGCCTGCAGAATTTTAGCACTTAAGCTGTTATCTTATGCATAAGCTTAAACCCTCTGTCCACATAGCCTGTGAGTTGAATTTGGAACCATCCACTTAGGTACTAGGAAGGGGAGACTGAGTCACAGCAGGGTGGTGGGTGTAAGCTTAAGCCCTACCCCTACAATCAGTAGAGAACTGATTTGTATTAGATGGCATATCAGACTTAAGGCCATCTTCAGGTACACCTGACAGAAGTAATAGAAATTTGGATTTAGAAACTTGATAATGCTATAAATTGAATAGTTCATGGAGCTTAGTTGATTTTTTCATTGTCAGCATTTTAGTGGCAGCTACCAGGATCTATAGTTTGCATGTTGGTGTTAAGGACAGCAAATAGTTTTTCAGGCTCTCTCCCCAACCTGCTCCCACTAGAGAAATCCCTTGTGAAGCTAAGCTTAGGGGCCTTACTTACTATCTGTAATCTTCTCAATATATTGATTCTCAGCATGAGAGTGTAAGTGTTAAATTTTTTAGTGCAGAGGAAAGCAGAGTTGAAATTTAGATTTGCTTTCTAATCAAACAGGGATGAAAATTATTGTTGTTATTATGTACAAAGAAAGGCAACAACTATGCAATGTACATTTCCTTCTTGGAGTTCTTTTGAAAAAACTTAATAAGATTAACATTGTGGATGTCAGCTGGTTTCCCCTTCACAGATGCCATACAGCATTAGCAAAAAGTACCAGATGTAAGTTCTTTAGCTAATATCATTAGACTGCTTCCCTCCTATATGCCAGCATGAGATTCGTTTTAATGAAATTAGACCTGACCACATCTAACAATCCTAAGTCAGTAGTAGAGCTTGGAAATAATTTATTGTAGGTGACAGAGAACAGCTATAAAATACAAACTACATCTAGTGAGACGGGAAAAATGAATTATTAGCCACTGATGGCCTCCGGTGCTACTGATCTCAGAAGGATAATGACACTGGCAGACATAGCATCAGTGGATGAGCGGCATTGCATGCACCTCTTGAAAAGAGTCAGGTCCTTTGTAATATTATGGAAAAACTGAAGTTGCCTTTGCCCATCTTAATTTTGGAGTATAAGAGTCATGCACTGCTGCTACCTGGTCTTGATGTGCCTACTTAGTAGTACCATATCAGGGACAAAAACAGATGACAAAAACTGGTCTTCCACATAGGCTGGGCAAGTGTTGAGTTATTCAGTATTTCTCTTGAAAACTTTGAGTCCACCAACTTGTAAGCATTTACATGCAATTCTCCTTCCTTGATGTGGGTTTGGGTGAATTTGGGGTAAATATTCATTAAAATGTTTCAACCTTATAGAAAATAGCATGGCAGTGTAGCAGCATTGTAAGAAATACTTTCTTGTATTTTTATGTTGCATTGGGTCTGGCTGAGATGGAATTAATTTTGCCCATAGCAGCCCTCAGAGTGCTGTGCTTTGTTTTGGTAGCTAGAAGGGTGCTGGTAACACACCCGTGTTGTGACTACTGCTGAGCAGGGCTCACACAGCACCAAGGCTGTCTCTCCAACATTCCCCCCTCACAAATACGCTGGGAGTGGGCAAGATGTGGGAGGCGACATAGCCAGGGCAGCTGACCCAAACTCACTGTCATGGTTCAGGGTCAGAGTGGCCCCTTAGACCTATAACAGACGCTCTCTGTTAACCCCCCTCCCTCCCCAAAGGGGAAGAGAAAGGGAATAAGG
>WUAM01000395.1:5496344-5532336 GCA_024336885.1 Actenoides hombroni
CCTATCTGGGCGGCCGGCCGCAGAGCCTACGTTCACCGGAGCGTTGCCGAAGAGGAAACCCCCCGTCCCTCTTCGGCGCCGGGCGAGGGGCGCGCTGGGGGCCGGCTCCTGGCGAGCAGCTCTCCGGCGGTGGCAGCGGCGGCGGCGGGGCGGCTCCGCTCTGCGGCCAGCGGCGGCCAGCGTCCATTGCAGCTCGGCGGTGCAATACATCCAAGGGGCTCCGGAAGCCTGCGAGGGTACCCAGCCCCTCTCTGTCTCCTTCCCCCCCTTTCCTCTAACACCACTGCCAGGTGCGTTTTATTTTTCATCCCGTCCTCTTCCCACACATCCACCGTCCGTGGCCGCCAAGCCCCAGCAGCCTGGCTAGTCCCCCGCTGACAGATCCCTCTCTCTTTCTCAGCTCTCCCCAAGGAAGCAGCGCGGCGGAGCTGCTCTCCGCCCGGCGCTCGTCCCGCATTTCACCGCCCCAAGGACGCCGCCGCCGCAGCCCTTTAAAACAAAGGCGAAAACTGCCACTTTCCACACTCCCTCCTCTCCCCGCGCCGGCACCGCGGCTGGCCACGGGAGCTCGCCTAGCAGGGCCCAAAAAAAAAAAACAAGGGCGGGAGAGGTGGGGGGGCGGTAAGGAAAGAAAACCCACCCAGCCAGCCAGCCCCACGGCCGATCCCCGTCCCCGGACAGCGGCGTGGCGGGCGCAGCGCAGCCCAGCGCACCTGACAGCCCGCCGCGCCGCGCTGTATTTCCCTCCCTTAGCGACAGAGGAGGCGCGCGGCGGCGGCGGCCCGGCCATTGGCGGAAGGGAGCGGCGCGGCGCGTCCATAGGCTGACGCCTCCGCCAATGGGGCGCGCTGTATCCAGGAGGCAGGGGGCTGTGGAGCTATTTAAATCCAGCTCGGTGATGTCAGCGCGGGCGGCGGTTGGCGGGGGTGGTGCGCGGGGTGGGGGGGGGAGCAGAGGGGATGTGAGGCGAGCGCGGTGGCCGCGCCTGTCAGGCCGCGTTAGTCACGGGGCGGCCGTTGCTTCCGAGGGGAGGTGAGCGGGAGTGGCTCGGCGCACCTGCGCGTCCTGCCGAAACATCCCCGCTTTACGGGGTCCGGCAGCAGCACGCTTGTCCTGCTGGCGGCCCTGGAATCCGTGGGTTGATGCGGGGCGCTGGCGCGGCGCACGCTGTGACTGAGCACCGTCAGGTGGGATCGATAGCGGTCCGAGTTCCGTGCTAAGCTTTCCCTTAAAGAGAAGGCAAAAGGGCTACTAGCGGCATTAAGAATACTTCTGCAACTGTTGAGGAGGAGAGGTTAGCTCACAGCACCTTTCTGCGCTGCTCTGCTTTCTGCGCTGCTCTGATTCGCGTCCAGTGCCCCCCCATGGCCTCGGTGACACTGCAAAAGCACCGAGTCTCATGCCTTGCACCGGGCCTTCAGAAAGGCACGGCTTTACCCCTTTGGTGTTCAGGGGTGGCCTGGCTTTGCTCCTGAGGGACTGCCGCAGGTGGGACATCCCCGTCTGATGACATACATCCAGGCCATGAAGCATGCCAATCGGAGGTACAGCCACCTGGCTCATCTTCCCTTTGCCTTTCTGGTCCCAGTTACAGGGAGGACTTTTAGAGGAAAAAACTTGATAGATGTTTCTGTCCACAAGTATTGTGTATTTCTGTTGTCTTCCTAGCACAGCAATCACATGTGGAGTCGAAGGGGTGTTATGTTAACAGCAGAAGAAAAGAAAAACACAGATCCAAATGCACTGGTTTGTTTTGGCAGAAAATACCTTGTAATTTGTTCTGTGCTTTAACATGCTTGAGACCTGTCCTGAAGCTCATCTTGTTTAGCCTAATAAAGGCCGAAAAGTGGGATTAAAGCAGAGTCATTTGACCTGAGTGATGTAATACCCTGCCTGCAGTCTGATGCCCAATAACCTGATGGTAACACAGCACTTTCCCTCTTGTGTGATCCACACTTACAGATGATGTAAACAAAATTCAGGCATCTCCTGTCATTCAGTGGTGTGTCACTTGTGATGGGAATGCACGTATACATCAGGTAACAGACTGCAAGGTTTTTCTTGGTTTGCAGACGTACATGTGCGGTGAACATAGATTTTTGACCTGTAACTACAGGCTTTTTGGTTGCCTAAAGATAGGTGTTCAGCTGTGTGCCTGTAGAAAGACATGGTGTTGTGATATGTTGAAGTGGTTCCCTAAAAGTAATGTCAGGGTGTGTTCAGCTAAACATTGTTGGTATCAGAGATGTATCATGAGGAAATTGGGACTGGAAGCCAGGAGGAAGAAGGTTATAGACAACCAGGGGACTGCACGTCTCAACAGCCTCCTGAATAAGAGAGCAGGAGCAAAGATCCTATGGGTTTTTTTGTGGTGGCATTTCATAAATTCACAGCCACAATTAGTGCAACAGGGCAGATTTGACCTAGGACTTGGCAATTAAAGCTGGAGTGGGAAGTTGGTACTCCCAAGGAAGGATGAAAAGCCCTTACTGCTAAATGTGAAGGAGCTGTCATTGAAACAATATTTCTTCACTGAGGCAGGATGTGGCAACAGAGGTAGGAGATAGCAGAGGAAGCCAGACTATGGATGTGGCTTCTGCAAAGAGGGTGAGAAG
The DNA here is from genome assembly GCA_024336885.1 of Actenoides hombroni. Taxonomy (NCBI): domain Eukaryota; kingdom Metazoa; phylum Chordata; class Aves; order Coraciiformes; family Alcedinidae; genus Actenoides; species Actenoides hombroni. Next base: position 5,498,960 of record WUAM01000395.1, read on the forward strand.
GCTTGTCATAACTTGGGTCCTCAAGGTGAATCTGATTTAAGGACATTTTTTCACTGAGAGTGAGATGGAAAGATGTGAGAGCCCCTTTCAGGAATTGACTCTGCCTTTTCAGTCCCAGTGGCATTTCCATGCTTTTCTCTATTTGGAAAGCTGATTGGGATAAGGATTAACTCACTACACTCAGTGTGTTGTTTATGTATTTGTCCATTAATCCCACACTCCAGATTTTCTGTGACTTGTCTGCAAGGCTCAGGAAATGTATTGGTTTTTTGTTTTGACTGAACTTTCTCTCCATGACTGTGTTACTTCTAGGGTGACCTGGGGAAGTGTGCCTTCCTCTGAAATATCAGATCAGCATTAGCAAGAGATGAAAAGCTGGGCAGGGGGTGTTTCTGGTGATCCTGATCCTGACTCATGCATCTTGCTCATGTACTTGGAAATAATCTCATGATCAAAGTTGAGCGGAAAAGAAATTTTTCTTTAACATAGGCTATTGCATTTTGGATGAAAAGGGGAAGGGGGAGGCATTAACCATCCTCTGCAAGATGGAATGTGGTTCAGTTTATAAAATGAACTTTGGTATTTGGGGGGGAAGGAACTGCTGAAATGGACAGAGCCCTTGGCCTGGAGTAGTATAAACCTTAAGTTTGTTGGGGCAGTATTAATATATGTGATTGGCAGAGGGGAAGATAAATGGATCTTTCTGGACTTCACAGCTATGGCATAAACTTATTGGGACAGAAAGGAATGTGAAGAATTCACCTGGAACATCCCACTATTTTGCTATCATAAAACAGGATCCAGTCTCTCCATCTTTTTCCTGGTAAATATCCAAATTATGCAAAGATCTTCAGGGATGGAACTTCATAACCTCCCCAGGCATCTCTTCCAGTGCTTCACTTTCCTTAGCTTGGTAAAGTTTTCTGTTGCCTCCAATTAGAAACTCCTTAGGTGCAGTTTAACCCCATTACTTATATTACTATATGTATAGTGAACAGGTTGTTCCCTTCCTTTTTACCATAGAATTTATGTGTTTTGAAAACTGTCAGCATATGTACCTTCTGTTCAATTTTTGCTCACTGGTTAATTTTTTCAAGTCTTCTTCATGTGACCCTGGGAGACTGCAGTCCCTGACCCCTCCTCACTTTAAGTCCTACTTATCTATTTAAGACAGGCCTGGAGAAAGAAAGCAAATAACAATGTCAGCATTTCCTCATAGTCCCTTTTTTTTTTTTTCTCTCCTAAGCAGCCACAGTAAATGAACAAAATTAATGGCAAGTGAAATTTGCAGCCCCTAGGAAAGGAGCACACACTGCAGGGGAAGATGGATGAATGATGCTGAAGTGGTGACATCAGATCAAAAGATGGTCATGGGGACAGCTGGCTGATAAACTGCTGTGTGCAGCTCCACTGAAAAAGCAAACCCCAAATTTTAGAATGCTCAAGGAAAGGTGATGCTTAATGATGAACAATAAAGTGTTACTGTAAATGACACTCACTGGAAATTTCTGTGTGGTACAGCACCTCAGCTCCAGAGTTTCATAGGGCATACAAAGATTGCTGCTCAGGATGTGTAAACTGAGGCATCGAGAAACAGGGAGTCAGGAAAATAACTGGTAGTTCAGACAAGGCAGAACTGGAAATCCCCTCTCAGTCTTGACACTGTTTTTTCCTGGCAAGTCTTTAGAAATCATTCCTTCTTCAGACTAGTGATACCCTGTTTTTTCCCTGTTAAGAACACATTTTGCAGAACGGTCTATAATCCTGTGTAGGATTCAGCTGAATTCAGGCTGCAAGATGGGGTCAGCCACACTCTACTGCTTTAAAACATCATTGATAAAGATCTATTTTAAATGTTCTGGTCAGAACTAGGGAAACTTTTCAATTTTTAAATATGTTTTGTGTGGAAAATCCCTCTTAAATAATTAGCAAGTACTCTAAGTATTATTGTATATTTTACATTTCATCTGTGTGGAAGAAATAGATAGTTCTGTTGCTACAGATTAGCTGCAATTTATTTTGTGATACTCTGACTGCGGGAAGAGAGAATTCATAGTTTATTTCTTTTACATCCAATTATTCAAGGAGCAGGGCTGAACAGAAGAAGGCTTTAACCACAACTTTTCTTCTACTCCCAGCCCCAGCAGACATTTGAGTTCACAAAGGAAAAAATCTGCACAGGCTGAAAATGTGAAAACCAGAGTGAGTGGTTCAACAGTACAAAGGATTGCAGTGCTGGATCTTATTTTCTTGGCTAGCATTGGCTGTGACGGTTTGTTTATTTTACCTTTGACATGGCCTTATTCCACATATCAGTGTAAATTTTTCTCAGACGGCAAAACCAAAAATCATCGCTGCAGCTGCTGTTGTATGAATTAATCTTGGGTACGAATGGACTCCAGTTGTGTTTAAAATTAAGAATTTGGCATGAAAAGCTTCTCAAATTTAACCTTTTCCTCACGGACATGGAGTTACTTATGATTCTTTTTCTGGAATGAAGGATAAGATCACATTTTAATTCAGTTTGATGATCCGGTCTTCATTCCTGAGGCCCTTTGAACAGTAGGCTGTGCCAGAACAGTGTCACTGGCTCTGTTGTGGGCAGTTCTGTACATCTCAGTGCTGTTAGCAAGCCTCAGAAAGGAGCACAGGATGGTAACGGTCACATTTGTTTTCCTAGAAAGTTGTTTTCTTCTGTCTTGAAGACAAACTTTGAATTCTGAGGTTATTCTGTATTCCTAGCATTGCAATTGGCAGCACCATTCCTGAAGGAATAAAATGCTTCAATCTTCATGTGTGTTGAACCTAATAGCCCTCCCGGCAGTCAGCAGGAGGCTTCAGTATGCCAAAAAATGCAGACGTGGGCTCCTCAGCCTGAAGAAGTTGGCCTAGATTAGAGAGTACAGACAAATGTTGATTAACCAAACATGCCTACAACACACAAAAGTTCTCTTGGAGCATAAGCTGACTTCCAAGTTTTTGCTGGTGTAGTACCAGTAGCTCTGAGCAGTCCTTTACTTAATTTCACAGCTGTTGCTTAGGTAGCCAAGACAGTTTGTTTTCTAAGCTGTGTTATACAGAAGGCCATTAACGGCTCCCACTGTCTCTGTGTGCGCTGGGGCTCAGCAACAAGCGTCTTGCAAAGCCTTTAGAAAAGTCTCTTCCAGTTAGCCAGAGACAAACATGTAGGATGTTGGTGACTGACTGCGATTATAGAGATGATGGTTGCAGTGCTGCTTGGTGCTCTGTCAAGGGCCAGATCCCTAGCCAGGCCAATGAGGACTGCAGGGATAAGATCAAGGACTTGAATAAAGCTAATTCTCCATTCTGGCAATCAAACTGGGGAAATGTGTTTCCTTGCAGCCCTGCTGAAGCTTTCAAAAGCGTTACCATCTCCAAAACATTGCTGAGACTGATGCCAATGAAAATAACATGCAGAAACATTTTTAACACTTATGCTGCTCATTTTCAATTCAAGTATGGTGAACTCTTGTGTGCTGACATGCAGGGAGCAGAACAGACCAATGTATCTATGAAGACTGGAGGGGCTATTTTACCACCACTGAGATGTAGAGGATTTTTTCAATGTTATGGATCAATATTTCTAAAATGGTGTTGAATTATAGCTTTCCTGTTGTGATAAAGCTGTATGACTGGTATGATGATATTTTGTTTGTTAGTAGCTTGGGACCCCATATCAAAAGGAGGGACACCCAAGAAGGCTGTGAGAAAGTCTTCAAAATAGCACAAGGAGGAATTTTATCTAGTATTTCCTAGGTACAGTGTTCCTAAGACAGTGTAAAATTTCACTCTGTTCTTTCATTAAGTATGTCTATACATATAGGACAAAGTTTGTTTTTTAATTATTGGCCTATTTGGGCAACAACTGTTAGATTTGGAATGAAGTATATCATGATGTGATTATCATTCAGTAGGTAATACTAATCTCTACACAGTTTTCAGGGAACCTGAGAGGAGTACCATTTTACAACCCCACATAATGAAGGGGGAAGCTTGCCAGCTGAATTTCCCAGTATGTGGACTATTTTTGTGTTTAAAAGTTATCTCTCACGTTTCAGCATTGTCTTACTTCTCCCCATAATCCCAAAGAACAGCTTATTCAATAGCTAGCATAAAAAATTTAAGTCCAGAGATGACTGTTACAGTAAATACCAGCATGACATTTAATATATATTCTTGCTTAAAATATCTGTGATAAAACCTAGATCCTATAGGTATGCATATGCATGTATTGGTACTAGAATATGATCTAGGTGGGGTTTAAACACTGTGTTCCAAAAAAGCAAATCCATGTAAACCACTCATCACCTCTTCATCATCTGAGCATATGCAGACACCTACCATCTTCGTGACACTGTTTTAATCCCGTGTGGAATGGCTTCATGAAGACAGCTGCGTCTTTAGCCTACATGGAGCTTACGCTGAGTTCAGCACTGCGCTATTTCCAGTCAAAAATGCAAACCAGCACTGCCTAATGGTCAGCCATTAGAAGACTTGCTGAGGAAATCAGACTTTCAGCACCCTCAGACAACAATTCCCACTTCCTAGGTGAGAGATCTCACCTCAGTGGCATGAATGGAATTGTGATGCAGCCTCTTCCATGGTTTTAAGAGTTGATTTATATTCTTTGCCAGGCTTGCATGGGACTGTTTTTCTTTCTGTAACCATTTAAAATGCTATATTCCTCTGTTTTCTGTGGAATTTCTGGTTTGGAGTAAGGAAAAGGATAATTTTAACGCAAGAACTGAAATTGTGTCTGACTCGAGTAGACAGAAAGAGGAAAATGCCTCTAGTGCTATTTCCTTAGGTCTTTAATTTCTGAGGTAAAAAATGTACATCTTCGTTCTGGTACACATACTTTCTACCTCAAATTCTCTTGCATCCTTTGAATAATTATTCTGTGAAGAGTTGTAAGTCATGCAGTGCTTTTCGATTTATACAATTCAGCATGCAGAAGTGCATATCAAATTTATGGGCTGAAATGGAATCATCAACCATTCATGAGGCAACACCTGCAAGAAGGGAGCACTCACAGTTTCTTGTTCTGAACAATACAGAACACCGAGTAGCTACTGGGTTAACTTGTCCTAACACAGAGCAAAAGCCCCTGGAGTGAATCCAGCACTACTTACCTGTTTAATAGCTGTGTCTTTGTGTTCGATTGGAGTCTTGTTTTGGTTTTGTTTTTTCCAAGGGAACCGTAACTCATTTGCACAAACAATCCCTAGTCCGTAATGAATACACATACTAGGATATATAACAGATAAATTAAAGGAGACGTGCTCATGAGACAACAAAGCATGCAGTAGTAGAAAGCATAAAGAAGTACCCTTTTCATGCTGTCTGATAAGAATGATCACTTAGAGCAGAATATAATTTCATTTTCTGAGTTCTCCAAATACCCACATCACAAAGGAAAACAAAGACAGAAAACAGGTATTTATGGGCACACTGATGTCACAAGTGCTTTGGTATCCTGCTTTTGTACATTGCATTCAGTATCTGATAGGTAACACGCAGCAGCAAGGCACACAGCATTTACAAAGATGTCATTAAAGAATGTGACAGTCTAGGCTGCAGGAGAAAATAAGAAAAAAATATGGTCTCACTTAATTTGTCTGAATCTCACATGACTACTTTCAGGGTAAGAAAAATGAGGACTGTTAAGCAGAAACTGTGGTGACAAGTCAGGTGCTGCCTAGAAAATGGGGTGAAACTCTGTAAGGAGTCCTCAAAAAATGAGAGCCAAGAAGTGATCTATGGTAGAGAGCTGGGGGCATGTGTTACTCTTTAAGTAAATTTAATTTACCAGTAAATCAGCTATGATAAGATGTTGGAGAGAGATAACCATGTTGTAGGTGTGGGTGGAAATAATATGCACAGCAAACCAAGCTGGTTGGGTATGCGGAGAAGTGTATTGCTGGAAAATCTTGTGAGACACTTCATGCTAGCTGCAGTGTCAGATAGAAACTTGTGTCACATGCTGTTAGTCAGGCAGAATTCAAATGCCGAAGAGACTGAGCTGTGGCAGAGTCTCTGGCTTTGTGTGATTGCTGAACAGCCCGGTGTGGAACATCTTAACTTCATCTTAACTTATCATCTTAACTTCTACTTTCTGCTTGTTATGACTACGTCATGCTGTTTCATGGCAATTTTGAGGTTATTTGAAGGACTCTGGGGAAGGCAGTCTGAATGGCATGCAGCATTGGAATGGACACGGCAACAGCTGGAAGGTGCAAGAAGATTCATAGGGGAGAAGTGCAGAGAGCAACAGAGAAAAGCAGAACTGAACGAGCGTGAAGTGCAAAGATGGAGCAGAGCCGTACAATTATGGTATCAGTTAAGACCCTACCCAGCGATGCTAGGACCCATGGGAAGCTGATGAGCATATCAGTGCTGTCTGCTTAGCATGGCAGACTTGCTTATCTTTTTATCTTTAGTACTTCTAGAACAGGAGTAATGTGCAAGCTGTACTGTGACATGGAAACAGGCAATAGAGGCAGTGCAACTGCTGACATCTGCAGATGCTCATACCTGTGGTCCCTCATAATCTGGTATGTGGCTGCCAGGAGGGGAGGAATCTTAGTAAAGAAGAGGAGAGCCACCATACCTTTGGTTCTGTGGTTTAAACAGCTCTAGCTGTCAGACAATAGTGTTTCTTGTTTGGGAGTTAGCTTGGTTTGAAGCTCTTCCGACCTACTTGCCTGGGGCAAGCCTCCAGGCTGGAATGCCTAACAAGCAAGGCTGGAATTCCTAACAAGGAATTTGCAACTTAAAGCTTCTTGGCAGCAGTTGCCATTTTTCAGCTTTTGTGGCAACGGAGCAAGTTCCTGGGAGTGGGAAGGGAAACCTCAGAGGTTATTTGTGAGACATCTAGGAGATGTGTGTAGGGATAGGAGGGAATCTGGGAAAAGCCAGCAGGGTATCCTAGGTCTGCGGCAGACCTGGTGAGAAGTGTGAGGCTGTACTCAGTTCTTTCTGTTCTCTCAACCTGCCCCCATCTCTTCCTCCCCAGGGGTGGCTCTCCTCCTGTTCTTGAAATTTCCAGCTTGTTTCCAAAGCCCACAACTCTTTCATTCCCACTTTATAGCTGTCTTCCTCTCTCAGCTTAATTCTGCCTAGAAAAAAACCCTCTCATAGCTTTGCTGTAGCTTCTAATTATCCTCTGTTAAAAAGAAGAGAATGCTGCTGTGAATCCTGTTACAAAGCAAAGAGGGGGCAGAAGGTTGGTGAGGATTATATAGGCCAGGACAGCAGGTTCTGTCTCAAAAGGCATAGGTAAAGTTCCTTGCAGTCTTCAGCTGTCCCTACCTTGTCTTGGCCTACTGAGCTGATGTCAGAGGCCTGCAGTCTGACCTTCATTGTGTTGCTATGTAGTTGTCAGGGATGTAACTTCTGTTAGGTACAGCACAACCAGGCAAGTGTTATGAAGAAAACATAATTGGTAGAAGTAGCAGAACTAACCTAATCCATACTAATACCTGCCCAGTGACTTGCTACACCCATCACTGAGAAACATTTTAGAGCAGACCACCAACCAGTAAAGACCAGCCAACCTGGATAGTGCTCTCCACCTCATAAAACTCATCTACCTCAGCCTGAAGGGCAGTAACACAGCCCAGCCTTCAGGGGCACCTGACCATGGAGGACCTTACGAACATCTGGGACCACTTACCAGTACTGACTGACAACCACAAGTACTGTCAGAAAGGAAAGGGGAAGTGGAGATAACTACTCTTCTGTAACTTTGTAATCCTTTGCATTATTAATGGCTCTTTCACAGAAGTAACAAATAGCCACACTCCTTCACACATATCCAATTATTGCATAATAATTAATGCATGCATTTAGCCCATCCTGACCTCAATCACAAAATGCCGAAGTCTCTTGAGTCAGTTCAAGCCTGTCTTGTAGTTTTCTAAACCAGGATTGATTAATGATAGGTATTTCCTGCACTTTGTCTCCAAGCTCCTCTCCAAGTTTCTGCCCTTTCCCTTTAAAGCCTGGTTGCCAGTGCAGTGATAGGCAGGAAGGGGTCACAGTTGGATACATCGGAATCATAGCTCAGTGGGAAGAGAACTGATGGGCAGAGTAGCCTCTTTTGTCTCCACACCTTTGACTCTATGTAGAGGTTAAATGCATGTAGCTTTGTGTCTAGCTTAAATCAGCAACTGAATTAATGCTAACTGAATGTGCGTGGATGGAGTAAAACATTTTTCTCTTCATTCCAGATCTGTTTTCTATCCAAACTAAAATCTTGGCCACTTGACCTATCTCACCTCATTGATAACATCCTCTGTCTCCCAGTATAAATAAAACACAGCTCTGTGTTGTTTCTTGCAACCTATCCTGACTTGCATGACTAATTATCACTTCATTCAGGTGTTGCCTTTGGTCTTCTCAGAGTTCTCATATCCATGCAGTGTGTAAAACTGGTTGATTCTTCCCCTGAGTTATTCCTAAAATAGTTCAGTCTTCTTGAACAATTGAAACTTACCTGGACTTTCTTCATCTCATAGCTTTATTAATGAAAGATTGGTTCCAGTGGTCTGAGAAGCCCTTTGTTCTCTCTCCTGGTTTTCAGTGAAGCTGGTTCCTATCACCACTGTAGCCACTCCTTCATAAATACCATCCCTCTCTGCACCCATCTCTCTTTTTCCTAATAATTAGATTGCAACATCTTTGTGACCAAGAATGTCATCATTATACTCATTAGTTAGAGAAACACCTAATGTCATTGGCTTATCATTCATGACTGGAATTGTTAGGTATTACATAAATACAGATATTTTTTACTTCATTTATATATTTATTTAAAAATACCATGTGATTTTAGGGAGTATTTTAGGAGATTTTTGTGGAATATTCCTGAGAGAAAATACAAACTGTCAGTGATTCGGGATGCTATCCACAAAATGGTTTTTCCATCACTCAGATTGCTGTAAAGTCATCCTTCTTACCTTGTTTGTAGAACAAGTATTCAGCACTTTTAGTGTCTATCTGGACCCTCACTGTAAGACCATAAACTGGATCAACCTTCACTGCAGGAATACTGTGATATTAGGATAGAGAAGTTTCAAAGCCTGAGCAACTGTGTATTCTTTTAGATACTTAAAGTAATAGATTTTCTAAGCTATATAATCTCACCATCTAGCTGAAACATCACAAAAGGCCAAGCATGGCCCCCCGCCCCCCCCCCAAACAAAAAACCAAATCACAAGATTTTTTGAAGCATAACTATTGAATCTATTTTTACAATTACAGAAATTTAACAGCGTATTTGAAGTTGAAAGGACATCAACAAAACTAAGAAAACAGCAGATTGTGGGAGTTTCCTCCCTAGAAATACTTTAAAATCCCAGACATGATGGAAATGTGGAATTCAGTCAATGTTTGTCCTTTGTTCCCTCAGCTCAGGAACACCATTCTTCCCACACCAAGAACAAAAATCATAATACACCTCTGGATGTACCATGGGAATAACAGGGCAGGATACAGAAATTAAATATTTACTTTCTGACCAAGACCCACCCTGTTTAGTTCTTTCCTGAATTAGGACCGTTACTAGGAGCAGATCTGAAGATATAGATGAGCTTTCTCATCAGCGTTCTTTCTGCTGAACTGTGGCTTTTCAGTAACTTGCAAGCCCACAAGTCACAGCCCGAGTTCTAGCTGTGCTGCATCAGGGGCCTGGCTTATATTAGCATCCATAACAGATGAGAAAAGAGCTCAGTGTATAAAGGAATCTGAGGCTCCATTAAAGCCTTGTTGTGTGTTACTGCACACTAAAGGTGATCTGCAACACTCTGTCATCTGGATGAGGGATGCTACCTCACACCTGTATATGGGCTTGTTTTGCCGATGAAACCCCCTTTTATTCTTGTGTACTCACTCCCATTATTGTCCTTCAAAGAAATTTTGTTAGCATACTCAAAAGTGTTCCTTCTCTGCAAGAATCACTCATACTTCTATAGACATAATTTAAAAGTATGTTTGCTTACATGATTTTAAAAGTATAGGCTTATATACACACACCTATAAGAAAATCAAACGAGACATGAACGGATATTTACAGATATTCCTAGGCCAATGATCAAAATGCAGAGCCCCTGTGTAGGCAGGTGAGAAGAGTAGTGTTTCTTTTCATAACTAAAATCGTAGAAATATTAACAAAGTAGTTGAATTCTCTGTATCCATACAACCCCTGAAAGCTCTGCTAAGGTGAATTTAAATTCTCATTATGGATTGCAGCAACATGCCAAGAAAAAAAAAATCCCATTCAAAATGTCTCATCTGGTCCTGCTTGAACTGGACAGAGTTCCCACTTTTCTCAGCTGTTGGATAAGTTTCTTTCTTTCGTACCTGTAATAGCAAAAGGAGACATTCCTTTCATCTGGTGTTGCTGGTCAGAGAGGCTTCCCACGCTCTCAGAGATCATCACTTCATCTCCTTTCTCAATAGTATCATTAAATCTTGTGCTGGTATGGGTTTCTGTGGAAATCCCTCACGCACATAGATGAGTAAAACTATAATGACAGCAAACAGCCTCAAGCTGAAGTATCAGGATGCAGTTTCACAATTAGCCCAGGCTGCTCTCACGCCATTTTGCTATATCCTTCCCCTGTGCCCCACACCTTCCAGCAGCAGAAGTGGCCCTTCAGTTACATACTCATGGATCAGCTGTCCAATTTGGCAAAACCAACTGCTTAGGCAGGTCCCTTCCCTGCTTGCACAGCCCCGTGAGAGCCAGTACCAACACACAGCAAAAGGACAGGGGCAGGACATAAGGACATGTGTCATGTGGGGCAGGACATAGGGTTGTCTGTTTCTTTAGCAGCAACACAGATGACTTAAGGTGGTAAAATCACTCACTAAAAAAAGTATTAGAACAAATTGATAAACATTACTTACCCAAATTGCCAGTACTTGACAGTATCTAATCCTGAATTCCAGCATAGCTAAAATATGAAATTGCTGTAGGCCTGTTTGTGGTGTGCTACTTGATGTGGACTGAGTAACAGAAGAATTAAGGTGGAGGGCTTGGGATTTTTTTAAAGCTTTGCCATGTGTTTGGTAAGCATAAGCCAGAATGTCTGATTTCTGCACCAAGAAAAGGAAACAAAGCTAACCACAACTAGAACTAGAGTATACAGTAAGGGGATAGAATAAGAAGAATCAGTATGGCTTTGTCAGAGGGATGTCGTGGTTCAAAAATCTGCTCAACTTCTTTATGATGAGTGCATGAAAGTAAACAAGGAGCTGTGAGGGATCCAGTCAGATTTTCAAAATGCTTTTGACCAGGTCCCCCAGTAAAGGCTCATAAAAAGTTGAGTTTCTGATGAGGTAAGAGACAAAAACTTCTGGGGGTCAGTAACTGTTTAAAAGCTATGCAGCAATGGATAAAAATACATGGTTTTTTCACAACCAAGGTTTTTTACAATTTCACTGGTGCTGATCTTTTATTACTAACTGATGTTGTAAAGGTGAAGAATGTGGTCATGGGGTTTGCTGATGATTCTAAGTTCTTTATGATACTAAAATCAAAAGCCAGTTGTGCAGTGTTGCAGAAGGACCCCAGAAATAGCTGAATGAGAAAAGAGCTGACAAAATTAGGTTAATTTAAGAAACTCCTAACTTTTGAATACAGACCAACGGTTTCTAAACTAACATTTCTACCATTCAAGAAAGAGGCCATGGAATAATTTTGATCAGTTTGATTAAAATAGTCGCAGTTGAAAGGCAAACCCCAAGGAAAGAAACTGAGAATAAATGGCAAACATTGGTATAGCATTCTACACTTTTTGCTATCTTATATTTCTCTTGGTTACAAGGAGGATCAAGAGGAATGATCAAAGGTGTGGAACTTTTCCATATGAGGAGATAGTAAATGAAAAGTAAAGAGATTAAAATGTTTCTGTATGTAGAAAGGGTAATTAAGGGGATACTATGAAAGAAATCTATGAAAACGATGACTGGAATTAGGGCAGAAGGGGAGCAACCTGTGTATAGCTTCTCACAATAAGGGAACTGAATGGCAGTCTATAAAATTCTCATTTGGCAGGTTCAAAACACAAGGAAGTATTTTTTCCCATATGTAGAATTGAATGTAGAATACACAGAATTATTGGGAGCTACAGGACATGCCCCGGAAAGAATCAATTTATATGTCTAATGAGCTTTTCCTAAGTACCCACAATTGGCCACTGTGGGGAAGAGGGAACCAAGTTATGGAGACCTTTGGTCTGCCCCAGTACAGACATTTCAACTTCTACTTTCCAAACAGAATAAATGACTTCAGTGAGGTTTCTAATACCAACCACATAATGTGAGGTTAGCACAGGTAAAGGATATTTCAGATATTACATTTAGTTCTGTATTGTCTCAGTAACAGCAATGAAATATCCAAAGGGCATTATTGGGCATCACTCAAGTGGCATTGATCATATGCCATGACTGCAATGAGCCTATATATGAGACCAGAGCAATTTGTCCTGGTAAACACCATGCCATATGTTTTTATCAGGCACTAATTTGGGGGAGAATTAATCTTTATAAAGTTATTACATTAGAGTGTCCTAGTTATGTCAAAGTATAGAGCTGGGGGCTTCTTCATTTTTACAAATATTGCTGAACATTTAATTTCAGATTCTCAGTCTGGTGGATAATAAAAAATTACTACCCACCAAACTTGTAGCATTAAATGGAGACTGTATTTTTGGCAGCTCATCTGAGAGGGTATAATATTACTAGAATTGCTTTGTTTCTCAGCAATGTCTCCTTAAAAACAGCTTCTTCTGGACACATATTTCTATTTTATTGAGAAAAGGAAATACAATATTAGAAATCAATGTTTTTAAAGGGTAATTTAAAGAAATCTAATCTTGGCAGATGCTGAAATATTTTCAATTTAGAACAAATAGTATTTCTGTCATCCAGTTGGCTTTTTAAAATTAGACCATTACTCCTTGATAAGTTAATTACAAAATAGAAAGAGACTCAACCAATCTAAAAAACCCTATTAATGAAAGTATAGAGCACATGTCTAAAAGCTGCTTTTACTGATTTATTGGTGAAATTTTACTTTTTATATGAAAACCCTTGTCTCCAGTATCTTAAATCATAGGGAAAAAAGCTCAATTTTTCACCCAATCACAACTAATTTTTTACATCGGTACACTGATGGACTATTGTTTTTCTGTGCTACCATCTGTTATATAAAATGACAGCACCATAATTGAAATTATTTAAAATATGGTGCATTCAGATAATTCTTTACTTCAGTATAAATATGCCTACATAAGGAATGCTGCTACTGGAAATTGCCAGGATGAGCTACTGAAATGGAATTATTGCTCAGCAGGCCATATTCCTCTGGGGCTAGGAAATGAAAAATATCAGATATTCCTTTGAAATAAAAAAAAGATAAGAGGAATGGAAAGAACATTTCTTGTTGTGTCTGAGGCTTGGTCATCTTTAGTAGAATCTTTATGCTGCAGGACAGATACCCAGTATCAAACGCTGCAGAAGTCTCACACTGCACAGGCACTTGGGAGCCACTCAGGCATGGGAAACATGGAATACATTGCAGCCATGGGTTGAAATGTCTCCACATCCATTTGCTGAATCCTAATCTCACTGAGATCCCTAGCAAGTCTTTCAGCCCGGTAAAGTCACAGTTTTACCCCAAGGATTTGGGGTAAAAACAAGCAAAACTCAGAAAAATGCATTAGGTGATTAGCTTTGTAATACCTGCCCAAGGATTTCTCTGTAACGGTGATGCATGGCCACGTTTTGTCCTTCTTACAATAAGAATCAGCCAAAGTGCCCAGTGGAAAATCTTCCTGGTTAGTGCTGGAAGCTCAACTGTGCCTGAGCCAAAGTCATGACATGTATCAGTCTAACAGTTTAATGGTATGAATAATGGCAAGCCAGAATCCAGACTAAATGCCCTGCCCCTGATTAGTTTACAAGTATATACATTGTCACGCAAGGCCAATTGGTTTGGCAATCTCTTTAGAAGCCTATCACTTAGTGATGTGGGCTGACTGGTAAACCCACTTCAGCTGAAACACTATTTAACCTCAAACAACTGGAATAAAATATAATGGAAGAGAAAAAGACTTTCAACTTTAACAAAAAATATCGATGTATATCTTCCTTACCCCAAAATGTTGCTGTCCTAAAGAGGACAGGCAAGTTTAGCCTTTTCAGATACTGCAAAGTTTGATAGAAACAACTCCCCCCATAAGCCAGATCTGTTACCTCTGCCATTTTTCTGCAGTCCCACACCAGTTGGCACACACAACAGAGACTCATAGTATCTCCTTATGGCTATTTAATTGCATACACAGTCCCGTAACAGCCTCTGGCAATTCATGGGGAATGATCTTAGCTCAAGTCAGTGTTTCATTTTCCTGCTGGTATTTCAGCATAATGCATTTCAGCCCAATACATTCATCTCTGAGCGCTGCCATACTGCACATCCTTCTCCCTTGAACATAGCCAGAACTAGAACATCATCTACATCAGGTTGCCGACTTTTCTTTCAACACTTGTCATGGCTCAGTTGGCCAAGAGGTGGTTCAGGTCAGAGTTTCATGCAGACAAGGTTGTGTGACCCCAGCAAGGGGAAGCCAAGGTCTAATATGGCTAGTCAGAATACAGTAGAATAGGAATAGATTATTTCAGTTGGAAAAGATCTACAATGATCAACTAGTTCAACTGCCTGAGCAATTCAGGGCTGAGCAAAAGTGAAAGCATGTTAATAAGGGCATTGTCCAAATGCCTCTTAAACACTGACAGGCTTGGGGCATCGACCACCTCTCTAGGAAATCTGTTCAAGCCCTGTCATGGGCTTTGTTGCCCTCCTCTGGACGCTTTCAATGATTTTCACATCTTTCTTAAACTGTGAGGCCCAGAGCTGCACACGAGGTGAGGCTGCACCAATGCTGAATACAGCAGGATAATCATCTCTCTTGACCGTCTGGTCATGCTGTGTTTGATTCCCCCCCAGGATGCTCTTTGCCCTCTCAGCTGCCAGGGCACACGGCTGGCTCCTGTTGAGCCTCCTGCTGACCAGCACCCCCAGATCCCTTTCTGCAGGGCTGCTCTCCAGCCACTCCTCTCACAAATTTAACTTGTACCTGGTGTTACTGTCCTAAGTGCAGAATCTGGCATTTCAGCTTGTTAAATTTAATTCTATTAATCATAGCCCAAGGATCCCATCTATCTAGATACCTCTGCAAAGTCTCCTGTCCCTCATGAGAATCAGCAGAACCTCACAGTTTGGTGTTATCATCAAACTTACTAACGGTGCATTCAACTCCTTCATCCAGATCGTTGATATATATATATTGAACAGAAATCACCCTAGAATTGAATCCTGAGGAATACTGATGGTGACCAGTTGTCAGCCAGATGTAGCTCCATTCACTACAACCCTCTGACTGTAGCTGGTGATGCCCAATACCAGGTAAAATCATAAGGAATTTTAAGAAAAAAAAAGTTTGCAGACAATTTGTATACTTCAAATACAGAAAAGAAAAAGCACGAGATACAGTAAAAAAACCTCAACCTTCAGTATATACTGTCCAGTAATTATAAGAACCCAGAACTTTTCAAAAACCAGGTCATTTTTTTAATTACATTTGAAGTCTCCTTTATACAAAGTTTTCCATATTACTCCTCACATGAGTACTATCTCAGAAATAACAACTGCCTATAAACTGCAATATTGCTCACCTTCCTAGATGTGGAGCAAAATTTAAACAGACACTAGGCCTTTGGCTGTACACTCCCTCACCTTCTTTTGGTGAACAGCAATACAGGTACCACACTGTAAAGTCCACATACTGTTAAATAAGAACAAGTGAGGGAAGCAATTATGTCCATTTTCAGGAATTATATGAGTGCAGTGTCCAGCATCATCTCCAGATGTTTAGCCACATCTCAGTGGAGCCTATAATGAGAGATCTAAGATTGACTAGTCCACTTCTCTAAAAGTTGTATAGCAGGTGGACATCTTTTACCACGTACTCCTGAAAACGTGGGTAATTAAGTAGCGCATCCCATGTGAGCCTAAAGAGCCCCTAAAATTAAATCACTGAGCCTCACAATGTTATTGACATTAACTTTATTTTTTTTATTGCATCTGTTCTGTGTGCTAGGGATGACAAATCATAATACGACACAAAATATTTAGAATGGTTTATCACTAAGATGAGGGATTATCTTCATTTTCCTAGACTATATGCTCTTTCTTTCCTTTGCTTTTAATCACAAGTATTCATGGCAGTGAGAGACAAAGTAATCATGTTCACCCCTTCTATTTAGAGGGAAAACCTGTCTGGTGATGTTTAGTTTAGCTTCACCTTACAAAGTGACACAGTCTAAATACTGTGAAGGACAGGCATGTTAGCACTGCAGTTTTGATTTGGGCTTGTTCCAGGTGAGACCATTTTCCAAACACCACTAATTACCACTGTGGAACAGTTTGTTTTTTGATGTAAATGAAATCACTTTCCTCAAGTGCAAACTAATTTTCACAGAGGAAAAATGGAAGTCAGTTCTATATGAAAAATAAATGTAAGCTGCACTGAAAATTGGAGTTTGGGTCATTATTCACTACTTCACATTAACAGGCATTACGGAAGTTACTGTTTGCATGACAGGAGAATTCTGAGCCCCCATTTCAGTTCTACCACTTGTGGCTTTTCAGCAGGAGTTTCTTGAGTAGCTCTATGGTAGAGCAATGTGCAAGGTCAAGTGGCGAGTGTCACTGATGACCTGTGTTAGGGACTGTGTCTGGCCTGGGAGAATGTAGCCTCCCAAGCTAAGTCCATTATCAGGGACTGCATTTGACTCTTGTGGTATTGATCACAGTTATTAATGCGCCAACTCTAAAGGTCAAGTGACTCGCATGAGATTCTCAGTTTTCATTTGAGGAAAAATGTGTCTCTAGCTTTGTACTTCTGGAGAAAAGATGAAAGTATAAATGTACTAAGGCTTAAGAAGTAGAAGGATGCTTAAAAAACAGTAAAAACCAAAAAAACTTGACAAATTTTTGGTCTGATGTTATGATCTGGAGGACAAATTCATGATTTTAGAACAT
Source organism: Actenoides hombroni (assembly GCA_024336885.1). Classification (NCBI taxonomy): domain Eukaryota; kingdom Metazoa; phylum Chordata; class Aves; order Coraciiformes; family Alcedinidae; genus Actenoides; species Actenoides hombroni. The sequence continues at coordinate 5,516,091 of WUAM01000395.1, forward strand.
CAGGGATAGGAAAGATTAGGATGACAATAGAAAAAGGGGTGGAGGAATCTTCCAAAATACTGATTATTTAAAGAGCTGTTGTCACATGTTTAAAACATGAGATGATATTTTGTTGTTTGTTGGTTACCAAAGTAAAAATAAAAATTATTTCCAGTCAAGGAAAGATGAAGAATCCATGCAGTGTTGTAGGCTATGATTTCCAGTTGTTATCTCACTTGCGTCAGTTGGAATTTTACTAACCAATAACTTGACCCATGTTGTTGCAATGTTCCACAAAAGCCACATCTGCTCATGTAGCACAGAATTTCTCTTCCACATGGGCCTCAGGACCTGCTTCAGGGCTGGTGCCTCCCATCAATTAATTATATATGTTTAATTGTATTTAAAAAAACTCCACAGATTTTACATGAAATATAGTAGGGTTCTGCTGATGACAGTTTGCTGTGGGATGATTAATAATGGCCAGGCCTGAAATACTGTTTTGATTAGTGCTTGTTCAGAATAGTGAAATGCTGGAACAAGAAGTAAAGTAGTTTACCAAGCTTCCAGCTGCTACAAAGCATACATATAACATCAGTAAGACCTAATAGTAAGAAATAGTAAGAAAGAAAAGAGTTTGGGTTGAAACACTAGACTGATTGTGAGAACTCTGGGGAATTTTCACACTTGCCCTGATTCCCAGCTTTTTACTGAGTCCCTTGTAAGCTGGGAAGAAGTCGTCTGCTGCAAGCACTGCCTGTTCCATCTCTGAGTATCCTGTAAAAGGCATCACACAGAGTTAGTGATGGAAGCATGGGATAGAAATCATGGTATCTTGCACAGTGAAATTGGGAAGGAATGGCTCTGCTGCCTGTGTGGTCTGCTATATCCCAGAGGACTTCCATCTACCAGCCTTTTCTGGAGGAAAGTTTCAGTCCTCACGTTCAACTGGAAGGGTCGTGACACAGTGGGAAATCAAAACTGCAGTTGCTCACCCCACTTCTGGCTTTGGATTATTGTCCTGATCTTCAATAGATGGGACACAGAGTCTCTCTCTTCCACTCTAAGTTCTAACAAATACTTACTGCATGATGATGACCTATGGTTAATTTATTTTCTCAAGTTTCATCATTGGACTTATTTATAAAACTAATTTCAAATATGTAAAGCAGCTCTGTAAGAATAAGGGGGTGGGGTGGTGTTTTGTTTTTTTTTAAAATTCATGTGCTTTTTTTTTTTTGATTCCATGTTTAATTTGCAGTTCAAATTTGTAGCGTGTCCTTTTCTTGGAAGCACATGCTCCTAACAAAGTAAATTTGTATATTATTCAGGGTCCCCACAGAACTTCCTGGGACTAGAACAAGTATTTGCTTATTAGCATTTGACATTGCTCCTAGAGTATGAAGAGAGAACTTCTCTGTTAAACTTGATGGCTCCAAAATTCCCTCTTTCTTAGCTAGCCAGTAGTCAAAACTTTCAAGGGAAGGGCACAGCTGCTTCAGAAGTGAAGTCTAACAGTTCTTCATAAATTTCTTCTGTTTCGTATCCCTTGACATAAAGGAAAACCTCTGTATCTGAGAAGTTTCCAACAATTGTCTTCTAAAAATCATAAAATTAGAGAATTTGTCTAAGTGACCAATGCTTCACTTTGAATCCATTCTCTGGGGTTCAGCTTCATGTGTTTGATTCATCTATCACTTGCAGACTGATAACACCTTGGAGTCCAGTCATGACCAGGACTTCATAATGTGAGATGATGTATAAACACACTAACATGATGACCCCAGAGACAATTTAGAATTGTTGTTGAACACAATCCTAAAGATTACCAGAGACCCAAGAAAGTAGGAAGATTATTGGTCAATAGACTACATTACCATAAAACATGACAGGCTGGCTTTAGCTTGGCAGTAAGTTACCTTTTATCACATATTTGTAGTCCTAGGGTTGCAGTACAATAAGAGACCCTTATTTGCCTCTCATTAATATTACATTGTTCTGCTTGTATCACTGCTGGAGACTGTTAGGAAGTATTTGGGAGATTACTGAACAGAACTTCTTGTGTTTTTCTCTTGTGAGGGCTTCCTCCAGGAGCAGTCAGTGGAGAGCTGAAAGGTAGAAAGAAACTGTCTAAAAAAAGTGGTGTGATAAAAGAGGACAGCTAAAAGAAATACCAGCATTTTTAAACCCCTCTTGTACCTTCAGTTTCATCTGCTTCTCATGGTCTATCCTACCAAATATGCCTACCTTTCAGAATTACCCTAGCTTTGGAATGAAGGTGTCAGCAGCTGCAAGACCCCATAGGGTGTGATTACCTTATTTCCTGTCTGTGTTTAAACATATGCCAAACTGGAAAGGTCATTTCTCTAGCATGACTCTGGAGTACACTTAATGATAGTCTTGTTACTGACTGACCTCCTGTACCTACAGAGATTAAACATCTTGGTCAAATTTTCACTGCTTGAATCTGTGCCAAATCCTTTCAATGCATGAAGGATTTGATCACTTCTAAACCAACGGTGTAGAGCAAACAAGGCTCAGTCATTTGATGCCAAGGGGCCTTCTTGATTTTTGCAGTAAAGAAACATAAATTCGTAAGCACCACGGGGATAGCAAAAGCAAATGTATGTGCGCAGATCCCTGTCAGTAGTCTAATCTGATTGCTAGGTACGTCCTGCCTGGAGCAGGCTGTGTGATGCTGCAGCAGCCAGCAGTACTACAGCCGTGCTGCTTTGCATGATGGAAACACATTAGCAGTGTCCAGGGCTTACCATCAGAAGCATAACCTCGGCTTTCAAAATAAGGAATATACTATTAAGCATTTATATTGTGGAAATAAAAGTAAAGTAGACCTCGCCGTACTGTTGTTTTTAGCAACTTGCACTTAGTCCCATCATATTTAGACTTAAATGTAGCTGAAAAATCTTACTAAATCTATAATGGGGCTATTTTTAGGGCTCTTTTTGTGCAACTTTGACTATTAACATTTCACAGCATCTGGCAACGCTGGCCTTTGTGATTACATTGAACATTGCTGAATGGGAATTTCTGTATCATTTAAGAGCAATTATTTGCACTGCCTGTATCCCATATCTTCTCCTCAGAAGTAGGGATGGTGACAGGTGATGGCTCAAAAGATAAGTAAGCTTTCACTACATACCCTCGGTCTACATTAAGTTCTCTAGATGTTGTACATGAGGTACACCAGGAAAGTTCATGATGGCATGTTACCTACTTTATTTATTCATTCCACTTGATACAGCTACTAAAAATAGCTGTTCTTAGATGAGTGAGTCTTTTCCTCTCGTATGTGTCAGTTTGCAGATTCTAATTCTGTAACTAATTTTACAAAACCGAAGACTCGTAAGATGAATGGGCTGCATTCACCTACTAACAAAATGTGAAATTTTATCTGCTAGGAATATTTTGATGATTTGAAAAATCCTTAGGGTAGATGTCAATTAAAAGGAAAAAAGAAATGAGGGGGATTCCATCCACCCTTTCACACTTATTTCCTCTTCTTTGCTGTGTTTTCTTTTCATTGTTTCTATCCTCAGATACACTTTCTGCCACCAAATTAATTTTGCCATTTTGCCTATCTTTTTTTTTTTCTCTTTTGTGTATTCTAGGTTACACTACCACTATGTGAGAGAATATTTCTACTTATTTCCAGGCATTTTCTGTACTTTTATTACTAATGAGAATAAGACTGGATCCAAGTTCAGCATCAACCAATAGCTGATTAGTGGTCTTAGTATTTGTGGGCAGATAACAGTCCAATTTTGAAGGAGAGAGTAACTTACAAAATTTTGTTCACACCCTGGGCTTCTGTTGATACTTTAAGTAGAAAAAGTAGATGACTGAATGTAATTAGCTTCTCATCACTAGAATGGTTTTCCCTACGTTGTGACTGAAGGCTACACTGACAGGAGACCACAAACAAGCTTGCAAAACCTGTGTTCGAGGTTTAACATTGACCATAAATCTCCTGTGCATTAAGATGGAAATGATGGGCTAGATCGTAGTTTGCTGAGCAAATATGCACAGTGAAAAGGACAGAAGGAAAAATAACTCTTTCACCCAATCCTTCTTTTCTGTTCTTGGGGGCAGTTGTAGAATACAAGAAGTGATGAAAAACAGCAGCTGCAAAATTAACAGAGCAGTGCAACCTTTCTTCAGAGGTGGTGCTGAGCAAGACAGCCAGTTTACACAAGGAGGTGGTCTTGGCACAAGCACAAAGACAGAACATCTACAACAGTTGCAAGGTCACACAAATATCACTCAAATATCTGTGTGGGTGGTTTTGCCAATGCAATTCTACATGTAGAATTGTATTTTTGTACGTAGGACAGTATCACTCCCCATATGGAGGGTCTTGTTCCAAAACAACAAAGAATGCCTTTTTCCTTAGCTTATTTATCATCGAGTAGAAATGTCCACACAGGGAGCTTTACATTCATAAACATATTGCTAGGTTTTACTAGTTCATTTTTCAGCGTAGGCAAGTTCTAAAACTATTACTTGATAAAAAAACTTGAGGAAGGACAGAAATAGTATTGATGCTGGAATGTCCTGGGCATGTTACTCTCATATGCACAATCCATTGATGACTCAGGACGAATCTGGACCCTTACACAGAATACCATTGGCAATAAAGCACCGTGTTTAGCAATTTAGGAAAGATGTGTGAGGCAACAGAAAGGAATCCAAAAAAAGCAACAAAGATGGTAGACACATGGTTATGTATTTCACAAGCACTGAGCTTTCTTAAAATAATACGGAAGGAAGAAAGAAAAGCCAGAAAATTATATATCAGCAGCACTATTTCTAAAAATAATGGTTTTCAAACTTTTCCATGAGGCATTAACAGCTCTTTAAGGGATAATCTTTATTGCTTTGTAATGTACAAAGCAATAAACAGCTGCTGAGATTGATTAATAGCCAAAGCAAAGTTGAGGCATGTAATCAATCTAAAAAGCCATTTATTGTGAGTATACTACAAAGCAATAGAGATTATTACTGTTGCACAACAAACCATAACAGAGAAAACACACACACGCACACATACACAGAGTGAAAACAGTTGTTTTCTTTCCAAGGCTCGCAGTGCTGTGCTGCCTTCTCCCTGAGCTTTCAAATGGCAATCTCTTTGACTAAGGCAGGCCTTACAGCAAGCGATCTGTTGGAAAAAGTAATGCTCTAAGAACTTCAGTGTTACCTGAGGGAGGAATAATATTTGAGTTTTTACTTCTGTAACTAGAAATACAAAATTCCACATGCATTCATCTCGTCCTTGGAACTGGTACTGCTATTCATGTTACCGAGAAAAACGAAGAATTGTCTCATCAATTGAAATATGATCTAATCTGTGCTAATGTAGAGCTCATTTAGAAACTAGGTCTGTTTACTTGTGCTTTTTTTTTTTTTACGAATGGCTACTAAATCTCTTACAAGGTTTTCGTAGGAATACTGAATGGGAAAACTGGTCTCAGCTCCAGCTATTTCATGCAACAACCTCACCTCACTCCTTTTATACAATTTTAATATAGATCTTAATATAGTTCCGTTTTTGCTGCCTCCAGTATTCCTGAGAGGCTGTTTCAGAATCTTACCTCTCCAGTGATTTTAAACCTTTTTAAAAATTTGCATTCTGAATTTTTCAGGTCAGATAATGCACATTTGTTCCCGAATCAAAATTGTCTTTTAGCGTAAATTGCTCTTTATATTCTTTAAAGAGATGTTGATATGAGAGAGTTTCTCACTCTTCCCTTTGTCCGAATAAACAAGCCGTGCTGTTGTGGCCTTAAGCCACGATAGGCTTGTCCCTTGACCAGTCTCACCACCCTTCTCTGCACCCATACCTGTCTCAATCCCTCTCTCCTGAACGTGGATTCTCTTGATGGCATGGAGCTCCCAAGGGATTCTCAGCACTGCCTCCACTAGCCACACTTACTCGCACTGTCTGCTGGAAATACCTCACCCAGTAAACCCAAGGATCAAATTTGCCTTTTTCACATCCCCTTAACATTTGAATCTAGTGGTTAACTTTCATTGCCAGGCACAACAACAGGCATATTTCTGTTTCTGAACTCATGACCTTGCAACTTATGACAGAAATTTGTATTAGTTCACAAGGGCACAAGTTTGCAATTTGCACTATTAAATTGCATTCCATTTCTATTACTCTAGTTCTCAAGGTTACTCAGGTCTGCCTGTATCATATTGCCATGCCCTTCCATATTAATGATGTCTCCCACTTTCGTGTCATCAGCACATTTCACTAACAAACTCCATCTTCCTATTTTAAGGTAATGAATAAAAATAGGACTGAAGATGTATCCTTGAGGAACTGTTAGTAAAATACCATTCAAAACCAGGCATCTCAACAGTAGAAACTGAATTCTTCCATTTCACATTTGCAGGAAACACAGATCAGCTCAGTAAAAACTAAATTTCAGATCCTAGCGGATATAAACCTTCCAAACACTTGTCTTCAGAAATCTGAACTATTTCATACCTGAGATTACCTACACATACTTAAAATATTAGAATAAACATTTTCATAATTCCCTGTACATGCATACATCTTTACAGCTATAAAAATGTGGAGTGTAAGAATTGTACTCATGGTGTAGTGATTACTTTGATTGTTTCTAAGCATTTGACTCTGGTAGTTGAAAGATTTGTTTTAAAGTTATTTTTACCCTAGCAGTCAATTTTATCCTTCAGCCAGTTTTATATTTAATTTCTTTTCGCTTTCATACTATTCCAGCAAATCACAGCTTCCCTGGAGAAGATGATCCCCATGCTTGAGATCACAATTCTCTGTGAATTCCTATTCTCTGTGAGTTTGAAAGTTCAAATTTCCTCATTTTCCCACTTTGGGCAGCCATACCATTCTTCTCACAGGAAACACTGAGCTTAAATTCACAACCTTCTTAGCCCTTTTCTACTTTTTTCTTTTTTTTTCCAGTTGGAGAGTTCAGTGTCAGCAAAAGAAATTAATATCTTTCAATAACTATTAGTGATATTTCTTTTTTCCTGCTAGTTATCATTTAGCAGAGAATGACCTACTGGAAGCTGGGTTCACTGCATCAGCATAGTACTGCAGAGAGGGGACTGCTGGTGTTAAGGCAGGAGCAAGCAAAGTAAGATAGATGGTTGCACTGCAGCCTACGGTGCCATGTAATGCCAGTGTAACTGAACCTATGAAGAAGTCCTCTGCAGATCAACCGTTGAATCAAGAGTTCATGCTGCCAATAAAACTGCCTTGTTCGAACAAGGCCAGCAAAAGGAGTGTAGAGGAGGTACAGGTTACGATGTACACTGGCCCGGGTGTTGGCAAGGAGGAGGGCAACTGGACTCTCCCTTCAACTCTTGCAACGCTGCCACTGTGGGAGCAGCCAGCAGGTTGCCTGCACATGAGGTGCCCCAAGGCTGTGTACGCCATTGTTGCTGCTGCTGCTGCTGGCCTTGACTGAACTAGAAAGTTTTACTGGCAGAAGTTCTACTGACATAGCTGTTTTGGCAGGATGTGTTCACATTTGGCTGCTTTTTAAAGATGTACTATGTCCTCAGAGCATCAGGTTTTTGTCAGCAAAAGAAGTCTGGCATCATGGGAGGCTAACCCAGAATACCTTGTGTCACATTTGGTAGATTGCCTTCTGGTAATTTTTTGCAGCATATTGCGGAGCGGCCATTGTATACTGTGAGATACAATGTCACATCACATCATAAAATCTGTGTAAATATTGGGACAGATTTTCAAAAACTCTTCTATCTTGCGCAACCACCTATTTTTATATGTGTTGTTTCTCCATATTGCAGGTTTCTCACTGCCAGAAACCCAGACTGTATCAAACAGCAGAGCTCTCTTGTTCATTTAGGACAGATGAAAGGATTCTTTTATATCTAAAGAACAGCCTAAAATACTGGGCACTGTGGATAAGTGGAACATAGAGACAATGAAAGGTAGCTAACTACTTGCAGTGAGTATTTGCTAAACTACAAGAGTTTTGAGTCATACTGTGAACACTGGATGCGAGAAAAAATCAGGGTTGAATGTCAAGTTTGTGTTAACCTCATAGCACATTCACCCTGAGTTAAGAGCTGCTTAAAGAAGAGACAGTGGGGAAATAGGTGCTGCCAGCTTTCTGGAAAGCTGTGCCAGTCTGGGTATTTTGGCATTATTTGGAGTGCTTACTCTTCAGTGAGCTACACAAAATTAAGTATTTCCTGCTGCACAGTCTTTTCATGCTGGGTAATGTACTAGAAATAAGAGATGAACCTGATACAATGAGCTTTGATAGCTGTGGTGGAACAGTAAATGTTGGTTTATGTCCAATTTGGTGCCATCTTGTTTTAAATACATAAAATGAAAGCTGTGCTTCTCCATGGTGATCTCTCTAGGCAGTATTTTACATCGACATTGTTTGAGAGAAAGCCCATGCTTTCCTCCCCATCTATACTGTTGGCATTAATGGACTCGCAACAGAGACAAAGCAGCTCTGGTTGGAAAGGTGTTTGCAAAACCAAAAATCCTATAATTGAAAAAAAAAAAAAAAAAAAAAAGCATAAATATCCACCAAACCATGAAAATCTAACTTAGCAGTCTCCTGCAAAAAACACTTGAAGGGCCTCATAGAGCCCCTTCATTTGATGAGGAAAGTTTCATCCTGTTTCCTGAATTCAGCACAAAGTCCGTGGCTGTGCTTTGTGTTTTCCATGACATGTCCAGATATTTGAGACAAGTGACTTCTTTAGGTATCACACATGTAGAATATACATGTCAATGGAAAATGCACAGAGCTGAGAGACCATATGCATGCATGGAACCTGCTGGACCTCTGCATAACTAGGTGTAGCGTGAGTTGCCAAGCAATGAGCCTGATGCATTACAGACATGCAGCACCTGTGGTCTGCAGGCAGCCTGTATACATGCCATAAGTGCAATGTGTTCTGGACATGTCCAGTTTATAACATATTTACAGATACTCTGCTGAACACATGCACAGAAGGTCTGGCATCGCTGTGTATGTGCTGTGCTGCACATGGACTGGGACTACTGTCTTCGATTTCCTGGATAAAGATCAGGAAGTCCAGTTTCTACAGAACTATTTACTGAAAATATATACTCAATCATTTGGTTCCACTGTCTCTAAAAATCATCTAAAGTAATTTGGATTTGTACCAATGATACTGCATGTTTTTGGTTTAAAGCAAGAGTGTTCTGTAAATCATGAACATGCTCACTCACCACTTTGCCATAGCTTTGTTTCTGCTCTGTGAAAGTTTTGGGTTTGACTTTTTGGACTTTTGCTGAGTACTGATATTTCAGTACTTTTAAATACTCTTAATATTCCCATCAGCAGCTGGTAGATAAAACTTGACAGGGGAATGTGTTAGGAGGAAAGGCAAAGAATGCTGATGTAGAAACCTTAAGGAAGTAAATAAGATCACCTTCTTATTACATCAGCCGTATTACAATGAATTCCCTTTCTCAATTAGTTACATGTTCAGTGAGCTTTCTAAGGAGTTCTGTATCTCAATAGTTTTAACTCTATCCATGTCTCTGTTCCCCAAAATGTCTTCTGATTCAGCCAGTTCTTGGTATCCTTCACCACAGGCTTACATCAGTGATAAGAGCAATAGCCCAGCTCAATATGCTGTTCGTCATGAAAGCACAACCATTGTAAGGCGTGCACAACAAGCTGGTCATAAAAGGAACACCTTGGACTACTAAACCTTAAAGTTGTGTCTTGTGACAAAACACACTGCCTTTTCTTCTTCTTCACTGAGCACTGGCTCTTACCTCGGCTTTTAGGCTTTACATTGCAGTGTGGCTTCTACAATCTTCACATTTTTCTCCCTTATATATTTATTCTTGAGTCTTAAACTGAGTAGCAGCACCAAAGTCATGCGCGGTCTTGTCCATCTAGTCAAGTCAAAAGGCAGACTAGAAGAAAAGCAGGCATTTCACTAACACACCAGGGATTTCCAGCCACTGGCAGAGGCAGCAGAATTAACAGGAAATCAATGAAAGCAGCCATCGATATAGGGATAATTGCACAGTGGGTGTGTGGCTGGTAGATCACTTAACAATGCTTAGTTGGTACCAGAAGTCCTTGCATACCCTGTGTCAGCACAAATGTACGAAATGAAGGGTATTTCCCTTGGCAAGCCAGCGTAACTTCATCGGGAAATCTCAAGAGGTTTATTGATGGGATGGACAGTGAGCATGGAGGGAATCAAGTGGTGGCCAACATGAGGGTAAGGTGCAGAGTCCACACGATGCTTGCACAGTGACCAAATCACACCAAGCAATGCATGCTAGAGATTGATCATGGCAACTTCCAAAACCTTAAACTTCAGATAAATCTGAGTAAGATTTTAAGGAATTAAGAAAAACACAAAACAACATCTATCACAGAATATTTAAGGTTGGAAGGGACCTCTGGAGATCATCTAGTCCAACCTCCTTGCTCAAAGCAGTCAACTTAAGCAGGTCACTCAGGGACTTTTTCAATCTGATTTTGAATACCTCCAAAGATGGCGACCACACAACTTCTGTGAGCAACCTGTTCTCGCGTTTGACCAGCCTCACCATAGAAATTTGTTCTTATGTTTAAATGGAGTTTCCTGTATTTCAATTTGTGCCTACTGCCTCTTTTTCTGTCACTGGTCACCACCAAGAAATCTAGCTTTATCTTCTTCCTTCAGATAGTTAGACACACTGATAAGATCCCACCCAGAGCCTTCTCCCAGCTCTCTCAGCCTTTCCTCATACAAAAGATTCTCCAGTCCCTTAGTCATCTTAGTAGCCCTTTGCTGGGCTTACTCCAGTATGTCCATGTCTCTGTTGCACTGGGGAGACCTTGACTGAACCCAACACTCCAGCCGTGGCCTCATCACTGTGCACAGAAGAAAAGGATCACCTCCTTCCACTTGCTGGCAATGCTCTTCCTAATGCAGACCAGGAGGCTGTTGGCCATCTTCGCAGCAAGAGCACATTGCTGCTTCATGTTCAACTTGGTATCAACTGGGTTCCCCAGGTCTTTTTCTGCCAAGCTCCTTTCCAGCCAGTTGGCCTCCAGCATGTACCGGTGCATGGGGTTGTTCCTCCTCACCTGCGGGACTTTATATTTCCCTTTGTTGAACTTCTTGAGATCCCTCTCAGCCCAGTTCTCCAACCTGCCACAATCCCTCTGAATGGCACCACAACCATATGGTGTACTGTCTACTTCACCCAGTTTTGCATCATCAGGAAACACGCTGAGGGTGTACGGTGCTGATGACTGGCCTCTAGCTGCATTTTGTGCTGCTGATCTCATCCCTTTGAGCTCTGCAGTTCAGCCAAATTTCAACCCAGCTCACTATCCACTTAAATGGCCCACACTTCATCTGTTTCTGCTCTCTCATTATCCGCTAACCGACCACCTCATCATATACCCAGTGCTCTTTTCCTCAGATAGATTTCCCTGCTGCATACAGTGGAGATCTTCATAAACTTGTTTGATTAAGACTTATTAGGCCACCTAGTATAGGAGTTGTCTCTAACTGCTGTAAAATGAACTGCTTTGCCTGCTTTTGTAATGAGCTACAAGTGATAGGAAACACAGAGCTTCTTTAACAGCACGTACCAGGTGGTCTGTGCACAGCTGAATATGACATGAAGATTTTTTGTCCAGATAGGAGGTGGGACTGTTGTTTCATTCTGAACAAGAAGAAAGAGATAGGGGAAAATGGAGATTGCATTGCCACTTGTGTGGCTGAAATTGCACCAGTGGCTATTCTTACGGGTCATCAACAAGAAGCTGCAAGTATGACCCATGAACGCTTGGCAAGCAAAGCACTTAACACTGTTAACTCATTCTGAATTGCATTGGAACGTAGGCCTTGTATGCTTGGGTAACCAGGTAAGTCTCATTTCTAGACAGATTTAAGTTAGCCAAACTGGAAATTGAGACTGGGTATCAGCACAAACTCCCTTTCATGACTTTCAAATCTAAAAAATAATTGGAATGAATATGACATAATTAAAGATGTCATATTTTTTCATTAGTTAGGCAGAACTGCTCAGAACACATTGCTTTTACCTTAGCAATCTCTTGAGCAAATACTAGCTTGCCTGGACCAAGTCAGTTCACATGGTTTGATGATACTTCCATCCTAAAGCAATTTTATTGCAAACAAGGAGTTTTAGTTAAGTACCCACATTTAAAATAGGTGCTGAGAGATTTCATTCAATAAAAAGCACACGAGAAAAAGGATTTGAGTAAGAAAATTGTAACAGTTGAGACATAGCAGAGAGACGCCACAAAAGAAATATTTGCTATAATTGCCAAAGATCAGAAAATGAATAAAAAGTTAACTCTTCAATTTGATGACCTAGAAAAAAAGAGCGGAAAAATAATATTCATATGAAAAGGATTAAAGAAGAAGCCAAGAAGGAAGGCTTAGTGGGTTTAACTTAGTGGATTTAAAAATTGTTTAAAGAATGATGAGATGATAACAGTAAAAAGAGATTCAAACTGGTTTTACCAGGAAACATCTACATTTTTTTTTTCTGTGAAACTTCCCTTGTATTATCTCAATAAAAACAAGGGTCAGAAGAAAATAACAGAGAATGAGCTAACTGTAAATGATCTGAAAATAGCGTGCACGTACTTACACACGCACATTCTTTTGGCTTTTAAGGAAGAATATACAAAGAAAGCAAGTACAGCACTAATGAGGTTTTCGTTACTTCTGAGGTATTGAACTTGGCTGCAGAAGAAAGAGGACCAGATGTCTAATAATTAGAGATACAGTCAAAGCTAGCAGAGATAATAGCATGTGTTATGTAAGCCAGGTAGGGTTACACATGGAGATCTTTTTACTGCTATCATTATGCCTGTCAGAATCAAAAGAGCAGCTGGAAGAGGATGTTTTTCCAGAAGAAAGGGGCATAACGGGCTTATAACAATATTCAGAAAGACAAACTAAATTTAAAATGTTCACAGAGGTCTTGTCTAACAACCACGAGGAAGTAAAAGTTACAGAAAGTTCCCAGAGAAGGGGAGGCGAGCAGATGCGATAGTGCTCCCGGTCTGGCAGGAAGCCGCTGAGATGAGCAATCCGACCCTCAGTGCCTGACCGGCTTCTGCTAGGAAAGAGGTTTTGTGGCTGCTGCTACACCCGTGCCCGCGTCTCCTGGTTTGTTTTACTGGGGAAAACTCCGAACATCTCCCGTTTCCAATCTGTAAATCCGAGCTCTGAGAGGAGGTATCGTAACAGGTCACATCCAGCATTTCCGAACACAGTAACTTTGCTCAACACCAATCTGGGCTTTTGCCGCCTACTACCATGCCCAGTAGCGGCACAGGCCAAGTGCCCTCCAGCAGAAAACCACCATCCAAGAGGCCAACGCTGCAGCAGGACCTGCACCGCCCCTCCCCTTGCCGCGGGCGTGTGGGGGCAGCGGCCCGGCCAGGCAGCGGCCAGACCGGGCGCGGAACGGGCGCAGCACTGCCCGGCCCCCGGCCATTGGCCGCTGCCGCCGCTCCCCGCCGGCCGCCCCGGTCTGGGCCGCGCTGCGCAGGCGCTCGCGCAGGCGCCGTGGCGCCTCCAGGCTTCTCGACCCCCACCCCCGCCGGTGCGGCTGAGGGGAGCGCGCGGGGCGCAACGGAACCGGCGGCCGCGGAGGAGCTGCGGTTTCCTTCGACGGAGGTGGGTGAGGTGAGGAGAGGAACCCGCCAGGCCCCGAGGCGCTGCCGGAGCGGCCGCACTTCGCTAGCGGCCCGGCGGCCATGGTGTGTACGGTTGCCATGGGAACAGTGGGCTCCGGTTCCGCCGGGCGCCGATGCCGCCCGCGGCGGACAGGGAGAGGGGAGACCGGCGGTGGCGGGTCCCGACCCTCTGTCGCTGTGGAGCGGGGCTCGGCGGCGCCGTTAGACAGGCGGAGCGCCGCGGCCAGCGCCCGGTGCCTGCGGCAACCGTGCCCCGCCCGGCCGTACCGCCCGTCCGCGGGGGCTGCCGCCTCGCTGCGGGGGCGCGGAGGCCCGGGCCGGAGCGAAGGGCCGGGGTGTGCGGTAAGTCGGGCGGGAGGCTTTGAAAAGGTGGCTGGAGAGGCAGAACCTCCGCTCCGTTTGCCGGCAGCTTGCTGCCCACAGTGTCCGGGGGAGAGTCTTGTTTTGCCGGGTTTGGGCGGGCTACTCGGCAAAGCACGGGTCAGCTTGTCCTCCGCCGGTGCTGCTGCTTATCTGGGCAGTTCCTCCTGGGCTTGGTATCTGACGGCCGCGCTGAAGATCTTGCTCCGTCGAAGGTTGCAGGCTCAGTTTCTCATAACTTTGTTCTCATTTCTCTTTGATAGCGATTTCTCTGCTTCAAAATTTCACCAAGCTGAAAACGTATCAGTTGTGATTGATAAGGTGCTGATGTTTAAAATTACATCTAACAATACTCGTTATCAGTTCACCCTTACTAAACCTGTATTTGGGTGCTAACTATTCTAGAGATCTGCTTGGGCAGACAGAACTTGGATTCAGATGTCAGTGCAGAGTGTTCACTGCTTGAGTACCAGCTTTCTCCTCATTGTACTTAGTGATTACAGGTATACCTGCTCTGTATTGTATGATAGCAATTAAATGACACTGGCTTTGAGATGGGAGATAGGATGGCAGAGTCAGCATGGTGCCACATCTGATGTCAGCCATACTTGTCTCATGTGCTGATTGACCCAGGATAAGTGCTGAGAGGGTACATCCATCTAACTTCTGGACATAGCCAGGATTAATATGTCCACTAATCCTGTACTGCTATTTACTGCTTTCAGATCTTCCTGTACAGTAAAGACCAGACCTTTGGAGTAAACAACCAGGGAAAAAAGACAAGAGCTCAAGTGTGGCTTTTCAGGCAGTGGTGTAATATACTTCTATCTTCCAGTAGAGAGTCAAGTGTGCAAGTTAAAGGCTACCTGGGAAATGGTGGCAGCAGTGGGGATCAAGATTTTTGTATACCTGTTGCTATCCCCATTGACACGACATTCCCTTTATCTGTTCCCTGCTGGGACTGGGGAGCAAAATGGGAACACTCATGGATTTTCAGAAAGAAACAATAATAATTAGAATTATTTCTTATTTGCAACTAAGTTACTTTATTTTTAAAAGGGCATAGAGTAGAGTTTATGGAAAAAAAAATGATAAATTCTTACAACTAAATATAAAACCAGGCAGAATTAGTCTTGTGTAAACAATGAAAACCAAGAGTAAAATCAGGTTGAAAGGCAGCAGTCAGTGCAGTTGTTTCCCTTCCACTGCTGCACTGCTCCTTCATCCCATACTTCCATGTTCCACTTATTGCACTCATTTGTTGCACCTTACTTTAAATCAGTCTTTGGCATTGCGATTGAATGATTCGCGTACCTTATGTTCATCAAAGTAAAGAAAACTTCTGGTGAGTGGAGGGTTTTTTCCATTAATGCACAGATCTAGGTAGTTTTTAAGGAAGAGAACTGGCATAATACAACCAAAGGTGATTCTTCAAAGCTTCTGGTGTATGGGACCCTGGAGAGCAGATGTAACTTCTTGAGTGCTGCTGCTGCAGAGCAATTGCTTGATGCTTAAATGTTTCAGCCT
Source organism: Actenoides hombroni (assembly GCA_024336885.1). Classification (NCBI taxonomy): domain Eukaryota; kingdom Metazoa; phylum Chordata; class Aves; order Coraciiformes; family Alcedinidae; genus Actenoides; species Actenoides hombroni. The sequence continues at coordinate 5,531,684 of WUAM01000395.1, forward strand.
TATGCATTCTAAAATAGAAAGTAGAAATTGTCTTTACCTGTCTTTTGAGAAGGAGACGTTGCCCACCCGCCAGCCCACCCTGCAGCTCCCGCAGTAGCGGGGAAAGGCTGTGCTGTGCTCTTCCCCCGCTCCTCCAGAGTGGCAGTTGCAGCAGTGAGCTCAGGCAAGCGTTCGAACCGAGGCGTAGGTTTATTTTGCGACGCTAATTGTTACAACTTGGGATTTAATGGCTTGGAAGCGTGACTAACAGTGCTCGAATAGTAGGACTTGCCCTAAAAGTTCCTTTGCCAGTTAAAAAGAAAGAGATAAGAGGCGAAAGCTTCAACAAAAGTTATTTACAATAGAGGCTTCATCTCAGCTGTGGAAAATACTTATAGGGTAGAAAATTTGCAGTTGACAGTAGAATTAACAAACTTCAAGCTGATTGTATCAGAGATGCACCAATATAGGCTGGGCAGTGACTGGCTTGACAGCAGCCTTGAAGAAAAGGACTTGGGAGTCCTGGTGGATGAGAAGCTCAACATGAGCCATCAGTGTGCTCTCGCAGCCCAGAGGGCCTGGGCTGCATCAAGAGAGGTGTGGCCAGCAGGTCAAGGGAGGTGATTCTCCCCCTCTACTCCACTCTCGTGAGACCTCACCTGGAGTACTGCATC
>WUAM01000395.1:5532436-5563970 GCA_024336885.1 Actenoides hombroni
CAGTGATAGGACTAGAGGGAATGGATTAAAGCTAGAGATAGGTCGATTCAGGTTAGACATTAGGAAGAATTTCTTCATCATGAGTGTGGTGAGACACTGGAACAGGTTACCCAGAGAGGTGGTGGAAGCCCCATCCCTGGAAGTTTTTAAGACCAGGCTGGATGGGGCTCTGAACCACCTGATCTCGTGGGAGGTGTCCCTGTCCATGGCAGAGGGGTTGGAACTAGATGATCTTTAAGGTCCCTTCCAACCCTGACAATTCTATGATTCTATGGTGCCCTTCCACAGAAACGTATCGTATCTCTCAGGTTGCTTCATTTAACTATGAAGAATATAGATGTAAATCCCATAAAATACACATTTCCATGTCAGAGTACAAAAGATTTTAAGAACTAAAGGAAATGGTGTCCTTCGGAGATTAAATATAAGATACTGAATTACTTGAGAAGATTTATTTTAAAATATAGCAGGGTGGATGGAAATACACAGACCAGAAAAGAAGAAATGTGAATTAATTAGAATTTCTGATTTGTAGAATCACGTTGATTGCGTTTTAGTATTTTTTCACAGCTGTTGTTTCCATGTGTGCTGGATAGTAACTGAATCAGACATACAGCCTACGCAGAAGACGTTCCACTTAAAGGTCAATAATCTGGACTGCCAGTAGCTGGGAGAATAGGGAATGGCAATCTACCTTCCTTATTCGGTGAGGAATGGCTGTGTAATTGCTCCAAACAGACCACTGCAGGGGAATTCCTTACTTAGCTCTTTTGAATCATGTTGTAATAGAGGGAAGAGTAGGGAGCATAGAGAGCCAAATTCAGTCACAGTGGAAAAAAGTGAGGTATCAGTGGTAATTGGAAAGATTAAAAACACTGAAAGGCCCAGGCTTCCGATGGGTTCCTGTGTTTTGTTACTGTGCATCTTGTAGTGAAAGAGGTTGGTGCACCTTTCCTTAGCATCCAATTTTATCTTGTGTAGTTCAGCTGAAGGGGTTGGGTATTAATTGGAGAAACTGTGCCAGAATGTGCAGGCTCTCAAAGAAAGAACAGAAGAGGCAGTTGGAAATGTAAAAATACAGGACAGGAAGAAGTGAACTAAGAAACTGAAGAAATAGGACGTTTTGCTCCCTAGTTCAGAAATAACCAAGATGGTGGTATCTGATCTGCTGTCAGTTCATTGTCATAAGCTATGTGAGAGAACAGAAGTTATCAGATGGGGAGTCACAGACAGTGCAGAAACATGTTTTTCTTTTTAGGTAAGTTTGAAAAGGAGAAGAAGGGTTTTGGATGGTTTAAGGCTCGTGATGACTTTGCAGTAAAATGACAAGGGTGATGTCTACAGAGAACTGCACCAGGATAGTGATCAGTTTTAGGGGGCTTAAAAGACGATGAAGCAAGTCTTTCACTGCCCACTGCATTTGCCAGAAGATTCAGCAGGGCAGAGCACTGACAGAAAGTTTGGGTTGATATTTTATCTTATATTAGTGTTATCTTTGTTTGCATGTGTTTGGGGGTGGGTTGGGGAGGCATTTCTGTCAGAGAGAAAAAATGAATTGCTTGTTCTTCCTTGCCTCTGTTTATCAATTACTGATAACTGTGCATCAGTTACTGATAATAATACCTCTTTGAGTTATTAGGAAGCTGCCCTTGCTAAGGTTGATAACTTATATGGGATATTTCCTAAGTTCATTGGAAAGAAAGTATCTCTTTACAGCATATTATTGAATTCCTGATGTATGATGTTTTATAAGTAATCAGATATTAAAAAACTAGATTTTCTGTAGCGTTTGAGAGTATCACATTTGGCCCAGAAAGCACTCTGGTACTGCATGTGGTGTATTTTAGCTCCCTCTAAAAACTGAAAGGTCCTTCATGTCAGATGTTTTCTGCACTTCTTCAGTATTTTTCTCCAGAACTAAGAAATAGTGAGGGAAATGCAGTATCAACGAGCCTTCTTTTCCACTACTTCATCACTGTCTAGGATCTTGCTATAATAATATCCTTTTTAACGACATTGTGGTAGCATAACGATTGATGAATTAATAATTTGTACTTTAAAAATAGCATTACGTTCTATGCCTTCCATATATATTGTACAGTGTTCTTCATGTGCTCTACTTTGCAGAAGAATGCAAGCTTCAAGGAATAAAAATACAGAAAAGGCAGAACCATTCTACAGGCTTTCAGTGCCAAAGCAGAAGACCAGTTCTGAGATTATTAATGAAGCCAGAAATGTTCTACGAACACTAAGAACTCAGAGACCGTTTACACCTACAGAGGATCAGAGGAAGCTTTTTGGATCTGGATCCTCACGAACTCCTCAAAATAGACCCCCTTCAGTTTTTAGGTACTATGGCTTTAAGATATTTTCAAATATCCTTTAGCAGGAAGAGATTTGATTCTTTAATTATGTTTCCAGTGATTATTTTTTTTTTTCTTCCCCCCCCCGCCCCCCATGTTAATCTGTATTCCTAATCACATCCTTTGCCTTCTTCTAATGATCTTTACCATTGGTGTTAATCTATGTGTACGGGAAGTTCCTGTGGATTAGAGCTACCAGAGGCAATCATTACACTAGTTTTCTATGTGGAGAATAATATAGGAAAATGGTCTGTAAATCACCTTTTTCTTAAGACAATGTATGCTTTTAGTTGAGATAGTCCTCAGCTTTTCCCTAGAAACTGAAAGCTTGCTTGTTTCCATATGAACTGTGAGATGCTAGTTCTTTTTTCAGAGCTTTCCAAGTATAAAATTGAGGTCTTGAAGTTTGAAATGCTCATTTTTAAACAAAATTTATACTACTTCAAAATTATTTCTGTGTGGAGTTTTGTTGCCTACTATAATTCACAGAGCAAGGTAGATCTGTCTCTTGTGACAGAGAGGAAAAAAAAATAGTACATTGGATTTTTATCATCCATTTTCTCAGTCATTTTTTAGCTCTCCTTACATGTCAATTCTGTAATGACTGTAGGTAGGAGATATGAACTGTATTTGTCATGTCAGGTGTCAGGCATGCCAGAAAGGATGATGAAACATGTTTGAATGGCCATACAAGTAAGTCAGTGTCCATGCTGTTTTCATGGCAGCACGACTTCAGGCACTCAGCATACTCAGTATTCCTTACTGCGTAGTGTTGGTGCCCTTAAAGAAGGCGAGAGCCTGGGAGTGACTTGGCTGTCTGTTGGTAACCAGGTAATGAGGTCCCTCTAGCTGACATCCATGCTTGTGTTCTCTCTGTGCTTCTCCTGTTTGTGGGAAGGAGCGTGCTCGTGCCTGCACAAACTTGGGGTTTCTGCCCTGCAGTGTTCTGCAGCTTGTGTCAGATAGCTTGGGCACTAACCACAATGGGCTCGTGCATGAATTTAGGCTTATATTAGAGAATTGTTATAGATGTGTATGAAATAAACTGTATCATGGCAAGTGTGCAGGTAATCTTTTTATTCTTCTCTTGTTGCTGCTGGATTCCTAGATATCACAGTTAAATAGCATTCGTGGAATAAGAGACGTAGTGTAAAAGTGCTCTGTCACTCTTCCTTTCTTCCACTTTTTCCCTGTATTCATTGGCAAAAGGAAGAACCATGCAATTAAAACAAACAAAAAAATCCAATAAAAAACAAAACCAAAAAGAACAATACCACAAAACACTGACCTGGTTTATTCATATTATGTTTAATTTTTTTACACTAGTCTTCATGCATCCAGTTTTGATTTGGCTGAATCAAGACCAGTGTCTGGTGTTCGTCTTAGTCCACTGGATCACGTAAGTACTCTGGAAATAACTCATGCAAAACTAACATAGAAATATGTGTGTTGGTAGTGTTAGGAAAATATATGGTTTAAATAGGCTAGGGAGAAGTGGAAGCCTGTTGTAATATTAGTCTGAGACTTAGAAAGTCAGTTTTGCTTTTTTTTTTTCTTATTTTTTCCCCAAAAGAAACATGAAAATAATTTAAACTATTTAAATATTGCTGTATTGCATTATAATTCTAGGTGACATTAACAAGGATCAGGAGACAGATACTAGAGTCAACTGTCTTGTGTAAGATAGAAATAGGAACAGGCTGTGAGTATCAACATGAGCCAGCAGCATACCCTTGCTGCTAAGAAGGTTGTTGGTGGTATCCTGGGCTGCATTAGGAGGAATCTTGCCAGCAGGTTGATGGAAGTGATCCTTTCCCTCTACTCAGCACTGGAAAGGCCACACCTGAAGTACTGTGTCCAGTTCTGGGCTTTCTACTAAAAGAGTGACATGAAGCAACTGGAGAGAGTCCAGTGAAGGGCCTCAAGGATTATGAAAGGACTGGAGCAAGGCTGGGAGACCTGGGTCTATTCAGCCTGGAGAAGAGGAGGATCAGAGGGGATCTTATCCAATCCCTGAAGGGAAGGTGCAAAGAGGACGGAGACAGGCTTTTTTCAGTGGCAGGACCAGAGCCAGTGGGCACAAACTGAAACACTGGAGGTTTCCTCTGGACTTCAGAAAACACTTTTTCCACTGTGAGGATGACGAAGCCCTGGCACAGGTTGCCCAGAGATCTTCAAAAGCTTCCTGGTCATGATCCTGGGCAATTGGCCTTAGGTGTCCCTATTTGAGCAGGGGAGTTGGGCAAAATGACCTCCAGAGGTGACTTCCAACCTCAACTAATCTGTTGTTCTGTGATCAGTAACTTGAAAGTACCTAGGTTGATTATGCTTTCTATTTGAATTACACATCTATAAAATGTAATGATAGTAGTTGATTGAAAAAAGCAGATATAGGTACTTACAAGAACCTCTTTTTCACCTCTGTGAAAATTTAAAATTGTTTTCAATTTGTGAGTGAGTCTGCTCTTTCAGGCTTTTTAATAATCTTTAAATATAGGATTGTCACGATCATTTGTTTAGTACCTGAAGGAACAGAGCATGCTACAACAGTTGCGTTTCTTCAAGAGAGTAATCTAGAGAAAACTACATTTACAGAACTAAGGGGGACAAAAAAAGTCCCAGAAATGTTAAACAATCAAATTAAAAAATTGTGACCCTATTATATTTAGATTAAATATATCTACAGTTGAATTTAAATACTGGTGTTAAATTTTCATTTACCTTCTGGGTGAAAGTGGAAAAAAAGTAGGCAAAACTACTATTAAGACCAATGCTAAAACTGTCTTTTCTGCTTTACCAATGGAGGTGTTAGTGTCCTGTAAATGTAGTGCTTGTGTTAGTCACGGTGGTTGTGGGGGGTGGGCCTCACCTGGTGACTGTCTTCAACTCATACTGGAGACAGATATGAAGGATCAGACTGGAGACTTTCTAATGGATCCTTCATTGTTAGGAAACTGGTAGAGAATCGTGATCTCTGAGGGCAATGTATTTATGTAGGGCACAATAAGTGTTTGGTACCAGAGGTCTGGGGGGTTGGTCACATCCTCTAAGATGCAAGATGCTGACATAAATAAAGCCAGAACTTGCATGTTTCTGGGTCTGTATGGTTTCTCTCCATGTAGGAGATAGGAAGATAGGAGATAGGAAGTGGTACGTATGGTATGAAAACATTTGAAGTGTTTTGGAAATACAGTTTTAGTGGTCCAAACCAAATTGTAAAGAGTAGATGTGTCTCTAGAATTGTTAGAAGTCGTCTTTGGCACAATGTTTGTTGGTTTTTGTTGTGTTTTTTTTTTTACAAATAAGCATACTACAGGTGATGTTAAGTGAGTAGTTATGAGAGAAAGAAATAATTCTGAGTTTCATTTGCTCTATTCAGGCTAATTTTGTTTGATTTTTGCACCCCTGAACATTTGCTTTCAAATGGCTTTCTGTGGTGCTAATGGTATAGATATCTGGCTTGTTAAGTGGAACAGTATCGTTAGATTCTGGATATGAAAATTAAAATTTCTTAATGAGCAAACCTATGTATCTCTCATCTATTCTATTCTGATTGTAACACTTTGTATAAATCATTTGCTTTTCTCTTTTTTGCTTATATGAAAATTAAATTATCTGTGCTTTTATTTTAAAGTCTCTATCTTTGTCATAGAAACCAATACTAGCCACTTTTGCAAAAGATGAAGATTCTTCTGTTCCCCTTCCAAAACCTCCTGCTGATGCTGCAGATGTTAGAAAAGTCAGCAATGCTCGGGCACGCTTATTTAGAAGAACTTCTCAGGAAAATTTCCTTTCTGCTAAAATGGTTCCTCCTGATCAGAGTAAGAATGTTTAGATACATATTATTTCCTAGCAATCTAACCACATGATGGGTAACTTGACATGATTGTTGACTACATGAATTATGGTATTATATTACCTGCACATCCTGTCAGAGTAAATTCTAGAAATATTTAAATGGCTTTAAGACAGTTTCTAAAATGTGATTTCCAAAAATTATACTGGCTTTCACTTCAAAAGTGAGTTGAAAGCTACTCAAGTGCCTTTTTTTCTTACAGATTTCTAAGTAATGGAATTTTTACTGGAAGTTTTCTTCAATGGGTATAACTAACATTATATGTTGCAATGTTTAAAGAGATGGCATCATTAAAAGAGATTCCCTGATGGATTACTGAGCACAAAAGGAGGATTACAAAGGAATGATATGTCTTGACAGGCCTCCAACTACATTGTATTTATTGTAAAGAGTTTCATTAGTGGAGACTTAATAAAGGTCGCTAAATGTGGGATTTAAAAGTAATTTTCTCACAGATGGGAAATGATTTGACATCTTGGTTTCCTGAACATTGGCTCATAATAAAATGTGCTGGAACTCTGCCTTTAATTTAGACTCATTTGCAACAATGACAGATCTTAACATTGCCTGGGATTGTTACTTTACATTATAAACTGAGTATCTCACTTTTTATCTTATTGCAAAAGAAGTCTTATACGAGAAGTACTAAACTTTACCTCATTATTATGTACATATTCTATAAATGTATATTTATATCATGGACCCCTATTTGTAGTTTCATCCATTAACCTTAATGATTTCATGTTACTAATTGGAGAAGTTGAGAACCTAATCTAGTGATAGCCCGAGTTTGCTTCTTCTCCCCTTTGGGAATCCTGTAAATGTTTGTGTAAGCTTTTTGTGCGTATTTTTGCCACATGTACATACCAACGTGTGAGACTAACAGCTACCCTTTGCTTGAGTTCCTTCATAATATTCACATCCTGAAGTATAATCACTCTTTTTCACAAGAAACAATCCAGCTATCTGTAAAAAAGGGGAGGGGGGGAAGTGAAAGACTAAAATGTTAAAACACAAAACCGAAAGACTTTAAGAAATGATGTTAATAAGAACCTTGACTACTTTGCTCTAAATAGTCTTAAGCTTTCTCCCCTTTTAAATAGGTACAAGCAAGTTTTGATAATGTAACATGACAAAGTAATTTTGAGCTCCATTGCGTGTATTTGTTGTTTAAGAACACTTCTACAAAATGTATTCTCTCTGTCTCTTTCAGATGAAGAGAAGCTTGATTCCAAAGAACCAGCTATGATGAGAAATCTTTGCAGAAGTAATGATAACTGCTTAGCAGAGCAAAAGTCATACACACTATTTAATGATGAAAGTAGACAGTTAATTTGTAATGAGCGTATCAGCAGACTGGAGAGGGAAGACTTTCTAAAAGGGACAGCAGGAAAATGTTTATTTCAGCTGGGAGGAGAAAGGTCAGTATTGCTTGAGTATTCTAATATGCCCCATCCACACAACTGTCTTCCTAAATGTTCAACTGTGCAAGTATCAAAATGTTTAAAACTGATGTAATTTAAGGGTAGCACTATTTATGCATTAAAACAAAACTATGTTTAGATTATTAGGAAAAAAAAATAAATCTTTATACTTGTTCTTAGGAAGTTTATACTCTCAAAAAGTATTGGTAGGAAGTTGCCTGATATGAAATAACTTGAATTTCGTTCGATCATTAACGTGTCAAAACTAAGCCTTCCAATAATTGCATGTAGAATACAATTCAATAAAAAAATTCAGTAAGTCCAATGTGCTGTTTTTACAGTTCAAGCCTGCTGTTTGAAGGTGCTATACATTTTCCCCTTAGCTCTACAGATGAATAGAGCCTTATTTTCATTTCTGGTATTGGGGAAATGTGATCATGCACAAAACCCAGGCTTAAACTCATAGGCAATAGAGGCAGACTCTTTTTGTGGCTTTGCTATTTTTTTTAGTTAATTTTTTTCCATGACCAAACAGGTGTAAGAGATTAATGAGATTTATGTGTATGCAGTCTGCTTTTACTGAACCTAGAGTATTACATCCATTCTGTCATTCACAGTTGTTGTTGGGTTTTTTTGGTGTTGGGTTTTTTTGGTGTGGTTTTTTGTTGTTGTTGGTTTGTTTGGTTTTTGTTTGGTTTTTGTGGTTTGGGGGGTGTGTGGGGTTTGGGTTTTTTGTTTGTTTTTATTTTCCTTTTGATTCAGACATGAATTTTTGCACAGGGAGTAATAGTTTGTGGCACTGTGTTCAGTAAGTGTTATCAGTTCCTGCGTTAGTAGTTGGATGAACTAATAACTATTTTGTGCTAATAGCCTTGACAGATCTGACAGTCTCTACAACAAAGAATGAATAACAGTTTATTTTCAAAATACATCCTATAAACACTTGGTCACTATTAAATATAGCTGCTTGCCAGTAGATGCCTTCTTTCTAACATGTTTTTATACTTAGGAGAAGATTAATTCCCTGGATAGTCTTAAGAACTTTTGATACTAAGGAGTATATTCTTAGTTTTATAAAATGAAATGTCTTTCATTTACTAAATTGATAATAGTACTGAATAGTTTAGAGAATGTTGTCCATTGAGGCTGTTACAGCAAATGATACATAGCAGAGCCATCATAGTACTCTAATATTAAACTGAAAGCAGGAGTTAAAAAAAACAAAAAAAACACCCAAAAAAGACAGATTCTGAAAGACTCAAGACTTATGGGAGCAAAGAAGAAATTTCATTATGGAGGGAGGGAAAACAAGAAAATAAGCTCAGCAATGAAAAATGTGGATGAACGAAAGTAAAGCACCGAGGAGAACGTTTCAATGCGAAATAATTTTCTCCCATTAAAATCAGTGTCACAAAAGACTTTTTAAGTAAAGACTGTATGAATTATCATACTACATAAACTACTGTAATTTGACTTTTATTGAGTAAAGGTGTGGTGTGAAGTACTTTAATGGTATCCAAATGTCTCTAATAAGAAAGGGTCAGTTGATACTTTTACTAATTGGAAAGAATGACCTTCTGAGTCATAATTTTAAAACTTGCAGGTCTGATTGAACAGTTAACTCATTATAAATCCTTTCTATCTGTCCAAAATTATATGCTTCTCCTTTATAAGCTCGAGAGCTCTGCAATTTTTTGATTTTGGGTTCTTGTTACCAGTGCTTTTTGCAATCACCCATTCGTATGACATTGTGTACCATAATCATTGCGTTTTCTGGTAGCCTAAACCACAGAATGTCTTGATTTACCTTGATTACCATGATAATTTTTGAGACTGACTGGCTTCTTTATTGAAATATTCTTAGGAACAGGCAAATAAAGCTTATTACCAAAAAGATTACTCGTTGCAACACAAAATCGTATAGGACATTTTCAGTTCAGTTTCTTGATGTAGGACGAGTAATAAGTTGAAAGGGGAAAATTATATATTTTCAATTTTGTATGTTTCAAATATCATTACATGTATTTGAAGAATAGGTTGTCAAGGTTCATTTTGTATAAGCTCCGCTAGCTTAATTTCTTTATGACCTGTTACTTACTTTTCTGACTCTTAATGTGATAGCTAAGATACTAATGATTCTAACCATAAAAGATGGAATGTTAATGCATGTAGCCTGTCATATCCATGTTTGAACTAGAGAGAATAATACTAGAGGTAGTTGAATCTCACCCATCACTTAAATAAGATCTCAAATTGCTGGCCTTAAGATAATAGAAAAAAAGTGTTTTCCAATCTTATTCTGACTAGTTTCCTCCAAAACAGAAAAGTGACTTAATATTCCTCCCTCTTTCTGTGTTGAATCCAAGATCTGTGTTTTTGAATGGTGCATCTTTACCTTCCCCTGTGGGTTGTGCATGCTGTCTGTGTACTTGAAGCAGAGATGATTTTTGGCAGTACTGCCTAAGAGATGCTACCTGTGCTGCTTTGTTTTCTTGCACCAAGGATCACTAACAACATCTAAGTGCTTATATGTCTTAGAGTAACAGACAATACTGCAATATGCACAAAAATAATACAAAATGCTTTCCCTTTAGTAAAGGACAAAGATCCTTTACCTGTATCAGTCCAAGAAGTTCATGCCATCATATGTTGGAATGGCTCTAGGTAATCTCAATGGTTCTCATTCATTCTAACTCATTGCTAAGACTTAGGCCAATAAACACACTGGTTCAGTATTCACATATGATACTATACAAGTCAGGCAGACCTTGATCTATATCCTTTTCTGAGTTCAGAGACATCGTTCTTCATCTGACAAGGCAGTTGAAGGGTATCATGAACCTATCCTTCAATATAGTTCATTGAGTTTGGTCTTGACAGGAGTTGTATATAAAAAGTTCCAGTACCATAGAGAGGTCATTGCAGTAACAGAGTTTTGGCATTCTTTGTCAACAGAACATGTTTACAGGTACTAGATGATTGCTCTGATTAGGTGGTATCTGTTTCTATGTCATAAATACTTGAGGCATCTTTTATGAAGTTAAAAGATATTTTGTATTTAAAGTACATTGTATTCAGGAGTAATAGAATGAAGACTTAAAGGAATGTGAAAACTTTTATTGTCACTCTCCATAAGAAGCAGTTGTGCTAGCCTCAGTTCTGTATCCCAGTGATGTAAAATCCTTGCAGGAATTAAGCAAGAGGATTATAGAAATAGTACAGGATTTGTACAGGAGAAGGTGCATGAGACTCCTTACTTCCCTTTCTCTACAGTTCCTATAAGTACCAAAATAACTTTTCTAATAAAGCTGTTTTTCTGTTAATGATGAAACTGCATAGCATACCAAAATAGCATGGCAGATTCCTGCCATTACTGCTCTTGCATTTATTTCAAAGAGAACAGAATGGAAGTCTTTTATTCCAGAAAGAGACCTGCTCTTTTTCCATCTCAGATTCTTTTGTTGTCCCTAGGACTGACGAAATGAATGAACAGTGCTAATGAAATCACTACTACTTCATAAAAAAAGGGGGGGGTGTGTGTGTGTGTGTGCGCAGAAAATGACCTTTTTGGGGGAAGAGTTATTTGTCATTTTGTTACAATTCTGGTTTTCACATAACCATCTACTTAGAATAGAATAGATATATTAATTGAAGCAGATTGAAGTTATTGACATGTTGCCTCAGGAAAGCAAGGAGCAATTTCTGACAGTCGTAAGGAAGCTAAGTTTTGTTTACATCTTTAACCAACCATTGTACCATCTATTGTGATTGCTGTAGAAATGAAACTTCTAAAATGTTTTCCGCATTCATATAATTCAACAGAAGTGTCAACAATGATGGCAGATTTGCTGATGAAGAGCAATGGTTTCCCTGGTGAGAGAAGATTAGTTCTTTTTTTTGCTCTTGTTCTCCTCCTTCAATTTCTCAATATTCTGAAAGCTTAGATGTTGTTCCAGGACACCTTAGAAACATAGGTGCCTTCAACGAAGAAAAGTTTGGTGACAAGCAATTGATTCCCAAGTGGTCTGCTCTACACTTTTTTTTTAGTAAGTGATTTCTGTAAATAGCTACAAAAGGATTAGAAGGTGCTGTAAAGAAGATACCTGTACGATGCCCTGTTTTCTGTCACCATTGCTACCCTTATTAAATGCCTGCTTGACAGGATCCTTGAGAGGTATTCATCAACTGCTTCCATAAGACTAGTTTCTCTGACTTGTGTTTTTTAGAGTTTTGGAATGCTTCAATAGAAAATGAGAAAAGAAAGGGACAGGTGAACACTGAAAATCACTTCTGGATGATTGCTTAAACTAGCTTCACATCTGCACATTTTGGTGCCCAAAATAGACACTCCTTTTCTTCTCAAAGAAAAGGATTCCTACAGAGGAGATATCTGTCTTTCCTGAAGGGAACACCCATTCTGTTTTGCTCTGGATGAATTTTTGAAACGAATGACATGGTGTGGATACTTGTTTGTTGTGTAGTTTAGCTGATACTGCTGCAGATTCTCAGGACTTCTTTCAGGATTTGTATTTTCTTATTATGTATATTCACAGCTTCTGGAATTCTCATAAAGATACAGGCATGGGAAATTAATCTACTCCTAACTAATCTTTCTCTATTTCTGCCTCAGTTCCACTAGCTATTGAGACCACTAATTTAAGAAAGAAACAATTGAGTGGTGTGAAAACTTTCACAGGCAGAGCTTTCTACAGTGTTTTCCAAGGAAAAGTATGACACCTGCCCTTTCAAGAAGGTGCCTGTATTTATATAGGATTAGGGGATACTGGGAGAAAACTGGGAATTAAGAATTCTTTTTTTCAGAACTTTTTATAGACTTCTGAGGAAAAGAGCAAAAGATAGGTGTTATATCTGTTCTTTTCACTTGTGGCAGAGAGTGGAGTTTAGGCTCATTTTTACTGCTCGCTCCAAAGGGAGTCTTTCCACTCCAGTCATTAGTTTCAGGGTAAGGTTATTGGTCTCCAAATCTGTGAGATCTAGGTCTCAAGAGTCCTTATTACCAACTGAATGGTAATTCTTGAATGTGAAACTGAGCCATGCAAGGACTAAAGAAGGAATGCCATTTCAGTCAAGGTAGGACTATAGTAACAATGGATTTAGACTGAATTTTTGTTTAGAATGAGAATGCTTGTGCAAGATTCAAGCTAGGAAGATGAAAATGTTGTGGTTTTCAGACTTCAATATATTTAGGCTAGTATTTTAGATAGTTTTTATGGTTAGAATTAGGCCATCAGTTGTCTGCTTGCTTAAAGATACCCTGCCACAAAGAGATACTGCTAATACCCTCTGTATTAGGCAGAAGATACAAAGACTGTGAAGAATAAAAAGGATAAAGATACAGGTTTTTCATCAACCTCTATTATTCTTCTAAGCCATACTATTTAACATGTGCATGAAGTTCTTCAACAGCCTCTATAAATACAATACTGTATTATTTTTGACGCTGGAGCTGTCATAAGTAATGGACTATGCCCGTGATTGTGTTTATAGAAGAACTGTTATTTGCTCATCTTCAGGATGACTCAGTGTAGTTGGCCTATTTGTCAACATATTTTTGCAAATTATGTTGCCTTTCTACTATGTATCCTTTTTCATATCAGTAGTATCAGTTATAGTCTCAGCTATAGTTTTCACTCCCTTTGTTTTTGTCTTTTCTGGTGGTGTTACATATGGTATGATCCTCTACAATTCCTAAAGTAATTTCAGGACATCTATATTATCAGGTTTTCAATTATTTGCATGCTTTTGAAAAGCTTTGTAGCTGAGAAATAGGACTGACTAGAGGTTTGTGTAATTGGTTTAATAGTTTAATTTCTGTTTCTTATAGCTGTTCACAAGTAATTTGCTATGTCTCTGTTATGTTTTCTAAAAGGAAAATAGTCTTTAAAAATTGAGCTGTTATACTACTTTTTAATTTGAGGCACACCTATTACTTATTCCCACGTTATGTTTGTATCTTATTTTGTTTGTCCTTGAGATGACATCATAGAAATGAAAATTCAGTGGTAGTTGAGCAAAATAGGGACACATTCTCTTAAGTGGCTAGTGAAGGTCAGTTCTTTGTCTAAAAAAATATAGTGGCTTTCAAGGGCTAAGTTATGGGTCAGGAAGAAATCACTTGACTTCAAATGAAAGAAAACTGCAAAAACATGTTTCCTACTATTCATCCAATGGAAGACAGTACAGAATACTAATTCTGATGTCCTTTTGGCAAAGTAAGGTCTGGATAGTGTAATTAAATAGGAATAAAGGGATTAATGAAAAATGCCAATGTTAATTGGCATATGAAAAAATTAATTTCTATGAGAGTGAATGATAAAGCAAAATACTAATTTTTCTCATTTTGCCAAAAGTTAAAAACCTATTTAAATATAGGTTAAATATTTAAATTCCTATTAGTTGCCTTGGCAAAAATCGTAGGTTGTTGTTTATGCTTCCTCTGAAAGTCTACAGAGAAATGTCTTGTTATTAAAATGAGTAACTATGGTTTACAGTTAGAACTCTTGTTTCCTGATCACTAAATGCTTATGGTGGAATAATCATGGTAGCAGAGGGCTTATGTTCTAAAGTGGTAGCTCCTAAGCAGTGTGTAACTGAATGTTGTCTGAAAAAAATAGTTGCAGTCCCTCTCACTTACTCCAGCTCCACATCTGACTCCCCTTCTCCTTTGCCTTGGGATTCTTGCACCACCTTGTCTCTTGCTGCTGACTCATGGTCTGCTGCTTCATTCTTCTTGCCCTGATTCCCAGAATCACTGTTAGTTCCTTTTAACTTTCCCTGCAGCTCCCATCCGTCTTTTTGAGACAAAGCTGCTGAGTCTGGCTGTGCCCTGATAAACTTCGTCTAGAGCCTTAGCTGTCTTTCCACCATGCTCCCCAGTGCTCCTGCCAGGAGACCTGATGGGCAGTTCATGAGACCACAGTTCTGACTAATTTAGAAAAAATGGTAACTGGCAGTCAGTATATACACAGCCCATGGGCTGATATGTCAGAGGGTTGTGCAGCCATCCAGAGGGGCCCTGACAGGCTGGAGAAATGTGTTGACAGGAACCTCGTGGAGTTTAACAAAGGCAAGTGCAAATTCAGGAACAATCCCAGGCACCAGTATGTACTGGGTGCTGTCCAGCTGGGAGGCAGCTTTGTGGAAAAAGACCTGGGGTCCCAGTGGACACTAAGTTCATCAAGCATCTCAGTCTGGAAGGGACCTCAAAAGATCATCTGATCCGATCTTTTGTGTAAAAGGGAGCCCAGATGATATTATCTAGCACCCTGTTCATTCATGTCTTGAAAAGCTCTTGACTACACTTGGAGTGCTGGGTCCACTTCTGGACTCCCCAGTGCAATAGAGGTATGGAGCAGCTGGAGAGAGTCCAGCTGATGATAGAGTCCTTCATATGAGGAGAGGCTGAGAGATTTGGGACTGTTTAGTCTGGAGAAGAAGAGGCTCAGAGGGGGTCTTGTCAATATGTATAAATACCTGAAGGGAGGGTGCATTGTGACACCCTCATTGGTTGTGTTACAAGAGCTTTTCTTCCCCATGGCAACCACTTAAAAGAGGAAAAATTAGGTTTTTACCTGTGACTGTTCTTCTTGGAGGCTATTTGGTTGTATGGACTTTTACAATGCAGCTTTTCTGTTTATAGTGTATATAGAATCTGGGAATCTTTGGTTGAAAGGAAAATACACAACTGTTTAATTAGGCAAATTATCGTTACCAATAGAAGACACGCCATCCTGCATACAGTTAGCATTAAAAATAAACCCAGATTACAATGGAGATGTAGTCACACTCTGAATGCACATGTCAGTAACATCTCAAAGAACAGTCTTTCTAAATGGCACGCCTGTTTCAGGATTACCCACAATCGGGGGCACTGAGCTCTGATCTGGTCTGAAAGAACACCTTTGTGCCTACTTGTCCTTTTGATATATCTGACTTTCCTGAGCAGCCCCCCAGGATCTGCTTAGCACTGCTCTAAATCTGTTCTTCTTACCACTTAGTGAAATGCCTTGATTTTTGGGTGTAGATTGATCATGTCTGGCTTTCCAGTGCACAGAGCATATGTTTGTAAAATCAGATGTTCAGTGCTTGTATTTATGTATAAACAGTCTGCATCTTCTACTTATTGTAGTGCCTAGACTGTTTTAGAGCCTTGTGAAAATTAGAAATTGCTCTACTAAATGTTTGAAGACCTGAAAACATTGATATATCAAGGATCCAAAATAAAATCTGTAAAAATTTGCGTCACATTTTTTGGTTTTAAATTAACTAGAAGAAAGAAAGTTTGTAGGGGCGTCATTTG
Source organism: Actenoides hombroni (assembly GCA_024336885.1). Classification (NCBI taxonomy): domain Eukaryota; kingdom Metazoa; phylum Chordata; class Aves; order Coraciiformes; family Alcedinidae; genus Actenoides; species Actenoides hombroni. Next base: position 5,548,400 of record WUAM01000395.1, read on the forward strand.
TAGGGATTCCTTGTGGAATGAAGGCAAATACATTGGGGAGAAACTGAGTAACTATTAGGGGAAAATGGAATTAAAAAGAACAGGGCAATGAATCAGGGTGAAAAGCATGAAGGCAGAAACTGAAGGAGAACTGCAGGCAGGGCACCCCAACATCACCCTCTGTTTGCTGGGAGCATCTGAGAAGCTTTTCAGTCAATGTTAGAAGACACTGAGCAATATGTACTGTTACTACTTCTGTATATTTTTGTTACATAAATGGCTAGTGTACTTTTAAGTATGACTGGTTTTGTTTACCTTATCAAAATAAAGACAAAAAATAAAGGGGCTCTAAGAACAAACAATGAAAATACCACTGCTTAGATTTACTTAAGAGAAAGGAACTTAGAAGATTAGGATTGTGATTCTATAGATATAGAAAATACTCTGCAGATATTAGAGATGTAGAAATTGTGTGCTCACAATTACAGTTTTCTGACTTAAGAAAAGGGGCATTAAAGAAATAAAAGGGATTTGAGAGGCAATAAAATCAAATGCCTTAGAAATGTATTTATTCCATCCCCCAACTAAATATTACTTTAGAAAATGCTACTAGAAGTTAGCGAACGTTTTATCGAGAGCACATGGATGATAAGAGATCTTTCACATGGTGGCAACACAGACTGAGGCTTCTTATCAGGAAGGAACTTCTGAATAGGTTTTTCTGTGAGTGGCTGTACTTAGCAGTTTTATGTCTGCTTCTGTATGCTAAAAACAGGTAGTCAAGACAGGCTTTTGGAGTAAGTAGACCATGTTCTAGTTCATATTTTTATAAAATGTGTGTAAATGCATGTTCTGCAAATTTTAGTATTATTGTAGTTTATGCACTTGACAGAAGGCAGTATGCTGTGTGTCTTTCCAAGTATCTTCCACATTACCTTTTCTGGTTTAAATGTTTCTAATGTTTGACATTTACTACTATTTGGAAAGTTTTGTGTGGAGCTGACTGAGAGAAAATGGTGTTTTGTTGTCAGTCTCCATAAAGTACTTGGATGTTAAGCTTAATATTCCTTCTATTTCTGTCAGTGGAAACCAGTTTGGTGGTTCTGATGTCTTCACATCTTCCCTCTCTCAAGAAGTTGCCTTAAGCAGTCATGTAGAATTCACCAAGAAAGGATCCCTATAAACATAAAGTTAAGGGTGCTTTGCAGAATCTTATTATCTTCTGGATCACAACGTTGGTAATTAATTTTTATTTCCTTGTTTAAAAATGGAAAATCAACGTATTGCCGGACACCAGCTAGTCTCTGCTGTGTCTGGCTTCCTTACAGTGTTTACTCAGGGCACGCTATGCACTGTCTGGTAGCTCTCTGCCTTTGTAAGACTCTGTTTAGATTCCACTTTACATGGGATAGTCCCAGTTCCTATCTTCGCTTCAAGAGAGAGTCCACAGATACAGTTTATGTGGGTGCAAGAGAAGAGGCCTGTAATCTCTGGAGGAGCAATGTCATGTGAGACCTTGGCACATGCAGATAGAATGGGTCTTATGGTGTTTTCCATACCTACTGCACTTATCTTTTGTTCATTTCCTGTTATTCCTACTTTTTGAAAGCTAGCCAACATAATCTTCATCCTTTATTGCACTATCTCAGTTACTGTGCTCCTCTGTTCTTCTCCCACTTCCGTATTTTCTAGTTCTGCCTCCCAAAGTTGTAAGAAATGTAGATGTTATAATAACCGTACCATGAGGGGAGGAGAGGGTAGTGTCTAGAGGGTATGCCTTCAAGTTCAGCAATTCAGAAAAGATAATCATGTTCTTTTTCCTTTCTAGCTAAGTTTTACTACCTCACTGATCAAAGGTGGTTGTTAGAGACAATTCTGTAGGGAAGCATTAACTTGTTAATATTAGGCTATGTGTCCCTCTTAACTGGTAACCAAATAATTGATGGAGCAGCAGGGCTGTTTCTCTGCTAATAATTAATAAAAATCAAACAAAGGAGTTATTCTCTGGCCTGGTGGCCAACTGCTGTATCATGGGTTATGTTAAAACAATGAAAGCATTTTTAACCCCCTCCCTACCTTACAGTAAGTATTGGCTGGGAATGTCCTCTGTGCCTCGTGCCCAGGCATTTGTTGAGGAAAGTAGAACCTTTCTTGGGCCAAAACCATAACAGGGACCATGCTAAGGGTCTAGCTGTATGGAAAGGTGTGGCCTAAAATTCCGTCCCATTGCCAGACTGTTTTACAAGTACAGAGGAGCCAGATTCTCAGATGTTTCAGGCTCCGCAGTATGAGGAAAGAGCCCAAGTACTGTTCCTCTATTGGGATCTTACACTGACATTTGGGAATTGGAGCTTGCTGTTGTGTGCAGCTTCCTTGGAGAGAACTAGCCCAATTCTTTGTCTCTGTGATGAAGTTCTTAGAAATGTAGTTTTCCCTGGAATACCGCCGAAGGTGGGAGTTTGCAGGTTTACCGTTAGTTAACAAGACACTTGTGGCAAGAACAAGCAAGTAAACACCTAAATGCGCAGAAATTCTGAGTAAATGCTACTTTCACTTAATGATACATTCTTTCACCAGGGTAAAACACTGAACATGCTGCTGCAGTGCTGGCTCACCTTACTTTTGGAAGTCCTCATAGTCTATGTACATTCAAGAAAGCAGCGTTCCTCATAGGAGCTACTGTGATCTGCCTTATATAAGAAGGAAAGAGATGATTCAGTTGCCAAGATTTTTTTCCTCTGTAAATCATAAGAGCCTCTGTCAGTTGATTTCTTGATGAGTCCCTTATCAGATGATCAGATTTCTGCCAATTGACTTTGTTTCCAAGGCAACCACTCTCTTGACAAGCCAATTCCCTTCAATAGTAGGTAACTTATTTTTTAGAGTAGGTTGATTACATTTTAACTGCATAGTTCTTAACAAGATACTGCTGCTTAAGTTTCAGCCCTACATGAAAGTGAAAATATAACAAAGAAACAAAAGCCTTTAACTAAAATGGAATTGGGAGCATGGTAAAGATAACCTAAAGGGATTTTATATATCTCATAAAATTCATAAATGGTACATATTCCCTACAGATAAGCCTGCCCACTGGTCATTCTCATTTATGTATGTACTCAGTGTATTCTTTTTCTGAAAACTGATTGAGAGTTTCAGTTAAGCTGTTTAATTTAAGAGGATGTTTCCTAAAAGTACAGATAGTTCTGTGAATGCCAACAGTACAGCAATCTGCTTTCCTACTCAAGTAGGTCCCCAAACTGGTTGATACTGGTGTTGAAAAAATCACATGCTCCAACCCAGCTTTTTTTCAGACTTTGACATGGTCTTACGTTTTATCTCTCATATGTGATGTTTCTATCTGGTAAGTCTTCAGGTTACCACATCCTTGGCTTCAGTGTCTTTTCTATTCAGCTGCTTTTGTTTCCTACAAAACTTGTTGGATTGTCTTTGTTGAGGTTTCTTGGATTCATCTTAGGATTTATATTTTAGGAGAAGAGGCACAGTTACAAAACTCTTTTTCTGAGGAAAGCAAACTCAAGCATCCATATTCATATAGGCAGATAGTGTCATCATGCCTGCATATAATTCAGAAGATACTGATTTCTGAATATAGCTGGGTTAGTATTGGGTGACTGAAGTTGTTATTCTCTTGCTTTTCCAGTGTCCTTTCAGGTTATAGTTTTGATTTCAGGGATGACTGAACCTTGTAGAATAATTTCTTAAACTTTTAAAGTTTGTAGGACAAGGTATTCGCAGAAATGGAACTAAATTTAGTTTTCTATTAATACACTGAACTGTATTTAATGTGTACTATAGAAACCCTCTTTCTTACAGATGTCAGTCTTTTAGAGATGCAATCACTTTTCTTTTTTTTTTTTTTTTATCATTGCTTCCCCAGAGGAGTAGGAATTGCTGTATATGAGCAGACGTAATTTCAAGATAGTTTGTGTAAACATTTGGATTTCAGAGTACTGATATCCTCATGCTGTAAAAAGAAAGCATTATTTGCTGTTAGCCATAATGAAGCAAGTGTTCCTCTGTAATATGGTTGCTTGGGAAATTTTTGACTGATCACAGTGAGCTACCCAGTCCCTTTTGTAGGGAAGTGATCTTACAAGACCTTTGTCTTTTATTCTGTCTCCATCTGTTGATGGGATGACTTATATCTTCTGTCTGGACTGGCAGACAGGATTTAGGTGCAAATCCAGCAAACCAGTTAAACAACAGTTTTAGCTTTAAGCTTTATAGCAACTAAATTAACAGGTTAAAAAGAAATTGAAATAACATTGCGAACACACTACTGTTATCTTTAGAAGGAAATTTAAATTAGGTTGTATTTGATACTTGAGCTATAAATGGAATAAGAAGTGTTAAATTGAACATACGTTGAAAATAGAAACCACGTATTAAGACCTTTGTCTTTAGTCGAGAATTTAAAGGAGGAAAGATTTCCTGTTTAACAGCAAAGAGTCTACATCTTGTATATTTCTTCTAGATCAGTGCTGCTTGAGTGTGTCTATAGGCAAACAGAATAGATTTATCCCAGATATATGTAGTTGTTCCCTTTGGCCAAAGAAAGACTAATCATACAATCAGCAGGAATTAATGGCATTGTTCACCGTTGCTTTACAAAGGTATCACAACATACACGTTTCTTGTACTAACAGAACTAGTGACCATTACACAGCTAGCAATTGTTCACAGGCAGGTATGGAAATTCTAATACTTACATTAAAGGTTACTAAAGTGTTCGTTTCTTTTGAAAATTCTTCTCATTAAATCTTTTTAAAATGTTAATTCTATCAGTACAAATCACTGCCCTTGTGGGTGGATGAACTTACAGTCTTAAGCTAGTTGAGTTTATATTCAGTTAATGAAACTGATGGTAAAATAAAAACTGGCTCTTTCTGAGTTTAGTTTAGTTCGGCTTTCAGTTTTATTGTAGAAGTGGAAATGCTTTTTGTGTTCCATAATGGTGACCTCTTGTGGTGTAAATACGTCAGTATTTCTGAAGGAGCCTTCTGTAAGACATACTGTCGTTTTTAATGACCAGATAAGCCATTAAATTAGAAAAATAAAATATCTTTTCCAATTAGTTATTAATATGCAGATCTCATTCTGAGTGCACATGAAGAAAGAAGTGTTTTGAGCATTGTATTCTGATATATTTTGTGTGTCTATGCCTTTTAGTGACCAGATGAAAAAGCCTGACACAAGTTCACCATGGCCGAGGAGTACAGGCTGGAAGAGACAAGTAACAGGTACTTCATGAGGCATTTCTATCTCTAGTCAAAGAAGGCAAAATACAATCAGAAATAATCTGCATTTTGTGATTTGAAGATCTTTTTCTTCTTTATTCACTGAACAGTATTTTTGGTTTTCTGTTGTTTTGGTTCTTTTTTTTTATTGTTGTTGGTGAAGAGAAACAATATTCAAGATATCTTCCCTCTAAAAATCTGTCGATAACTTCTTTCTTGTTTTTCCCATAAGGACACTTAATGAATTGGCAAATTCTTAAGACCTTGTTTGCCCATCACTTTTTGTAAACTGGCATAGTTGCACAGAAAGTAATGAAGTTATGCTAGGCTATAATAGCCGAAGATACAGGTTCTGGATTGCTCTGTAGGGATGCATTTTGATAACTTTACATAACAGATTTTAATTAATATTTCCTTATAGCTGGCATGTTTCATATATGGCAAATGCATACTTGAGTGCCTGGTATGGAAACCTGAAGTTTCTACTCTACTATTATTATGCTTTATTACTATTTTTCTAGAACTGAGAAGTTGCATTATTCTGGATCGTTCTGCTGAAGGCTGTAATGTGCTCTGCTTTCATTTCCTTCAGAGGAACTGAGAGTATTTACCATGTCACGAGAGTTAGTATCCTGTGGGGCTATATTTTCTCTGTTTATAAGCCTCTTAATTTAATGAAAAAGTAATGTGTGTTATTAGGGTTGTCTTTTTTTTATACCTACTTTTTTTAACATTATGTAGCTTCCTTAGTTTGTGCATACTTCATCTTTATTCCCAGAATAAACAGTGGGATAGCAGCAGGAATTCTCAATCATTTCTTCTCTATAGTGAAGTCTTGGGGGGGAGTGTTCATTTACAGATTATTTCTATTTTCTGGTATGGCTTGTGTTTATGCTTTCAAATTTTAGAGAAGAGGTACACTGTTTTAGTATTGATATATGTAGCCACTCAGTATTCCATGAAAAGGCTACATGATAAATCAGGCAGTACACAGCTTTTGAAAGCTCAGTGTTGCTAAGGCTCTTGTATTTACATGCTAAAAACAGCAACCAATAAATGTAGACTGATTAGTGAATTTTTTTTCCTTTTTTTTTTTTTTTTTTTTTGACCATAATACAAAGCTGTGGTTAAGACCTATGAAAAACTGAGACAATGAACTTCAACTTGCTGAATTCTTTTGCTTGGGTATTTTTGCTGCTGAATTGTGATTCACTCAATTAAGAATGTTCAGGACAGCTTCTGTAATATTTTTAATACAGCTAGTGCCATAACTTTTCATTAGCACCTTAAAAACCTCCTGGGACTGAGACACATTTAAGTTTACAAAGAAAAGCAACATTAATAAATTGTAATTATGTATTTCCTGTTTATTATTATTGCTAGGATTCATATTGTTTCATAAAAGCTGATTATCTTTTTTTTTTTCTCCACCTTGTTGCAAGAGATATTTATTTTATAAAAGTATGCCATTGTGGCTTTTAGGTGCTATATTTTTCTGGTCGGTGTGAGACAAGTGCAGCAGAGTGGCACAAAAAATCAGCTATTTTAGTTCTGAACTAAAAATTGAAGGGTTTTGTTTTCTGTTTTTGTTTTTTTTTTTCCTAGTGAGAAGTTTGGTCATGGGTGCAAATACATATATGAACTATTCTGTTTCTTCCTTAATAAAGTTAAGCATGTATGTAGTTAGAAAGTCAGTGCCATCTTTCAGTATAACAGAGGTAGCTACAAATTGGAAAGAAAAGGAGTCAGTATGTGGGTTTTGTGGTAGGAAGGAACTGTGCAAACTATTCTAGTGTTCTCATCTCAGCTGTGCTCGTGCTTTATCTGGAGCAGAATTTTCACTTTACTGCAAACGCTGCATAGTGTTTTATTAATTAAGCAACTCATTGATCTAGATAATACTAACTCATTTGTATTAGAATATAAAAAAGGTGTGCAAAAGAAGTAATAATTATATTACCCAATAGCATGTACTTATACTGATATGTATATATGAACACACCAACAATGTCTAGTTATTGTAATAACATCCCAGTGCATTACTTATGAACCAGCAGCATTTTTGCATCATCTATTGGAATAGATATAACTGATAAGTTTATTCTGTCTAAAATATAGGTAGACAGTTAATACAGATGCATAGTCTGGATTTTTTTTTTAAAGACTAAGCTGTTATATTAGTCAAGAAATTTTTAATGTGTCACTGTTCCAAATAATGCTTGTTAGACAGTCATTTCTTAAGGTCTGAGACACTGTTCTTATGATGCAAGCCTCTCAATCTCAGTGTTCTCATGTAGTACAGCATTTTTTGTGTTTGCTAATGATAATGTTAAGAATTTACATTGTAGTTTAAATGCAAGAGCTATTAATGAACAGTAGGAGACACTTTCTGACAAACCCAGCACTTTAAAAAAATGTACATATTCTAGTCTTAATGGTTTTCTTCATGTTATTTAGTGGAATTGTGTGACTTGTATTTCTCTATTTAAAAAAACCTGAAACAACAAACTAAACAAAACCCAACAAACCAAACCTCATCTTTATAATAAGAACTTCGGTTGCCTGCAAGATAAGGAGCTTGCCCTAATCTTGAACTCCAAAAATATACCTACATGCACCTTTGTAAGCAATTTTTAAATCTTTAAAATTCAAGTTGCACATAAGCTCTGGCACTTCAGCTGTAGCGGGTCAATGGTCAAGACCAGAATGCTGTAACTTCACATAGTGCCAGATGAATGTGTAAAGGATGTTCAGCGAGATGGAATAATTGCCAGTGATATTGCATCCATATGAAAGTCAGTCCTGGAATCCATTTTTTAATAAAACATGTTTCACCAACTCCCTTGTCCAATCTGAGAACAGATCAACGCTCCTAGTCTTGTTTCCAGAATTCCAGATTTTTTGGTCTACGAGTTTTTAATCTGCTGGTAGACTTTTGCTGTCTTTTCATAGCAAAGTATAAAAAAAGCTGAAATATTTTTTACAACTTCTCTTTGTGAAGTGGAAAAGGTTTCTGATAACAAACAGTAGCTCGTTCTGAGTCACTGTGGAGGAAATTGCTTGATGGTGGCCAAGAAAACTGAGAGGTTATTGCCTTCAAGGTTTCTGACATTTTTATTGGAGGCAAAACATCTTTCAGATATCTGTGGTTTGCTAGGCATTTTCCACAGTGCCATGTGAGAAATGTTTTAATGTAACAAAGAATAGTAGGAAAATATTCACTTTACAAAAACTTAGTTGGGAAGTTTTCAAAACTAATTGTATGAAGTGGTTAGAATTGCTAACAGGATGTAATAACTAACAAGACTATTTTTCCCTAACTGACCAAAGAGTCAGTTAACCAAGCTTAGTGTAATATTGTGCATGTGTGCTAGATAAAATTGTACAATCCTAGAGGATTGTCTGTAGTATGGATATTTTTTTAACACAGAATAAGCTGTCACGTGGACACAGAGCTGAAAAATAGTAGGGCATGTTGATGTAGAAGTAGTCATTACCTTCCAATTCAGCAATCAAGTGAAACATTAATGTCAGCAAACAAAAACAAATCTGGCTTTACAGTACAGCTTTACATATCAAAACATCCATCTAGTTTTGTTTGAATTTTTTGTTTTTCAGAAAATGTAAATAAACCCAGAAACCTGAATAGGTACAAGAACCCAGAATATAGCAAACTGTGACATTTGTAGATTTATTTATTTATTTATTTACTGATGAATAAAGTATTTGTAGCTGTTTATTTGCGTAGAAGTTGAAACCTTCACTGAGTATGTACTTTTGTTTTGAATGTATTTTGAAGGCTTAGAGGATGAAAAAAGAACAAATGAATCGGAAGAGGAAGAAATCTTTTGGAATATAAAGATCCTACCAATTCTGCATGAACTGGAAAAAGGTGGGTAACACTATTCTTGGAAGGGTGTAGCATATGTACGATTTCCTGCAGGAAACATGGGACTTATTTGTGTTTACTACAAAGGAATAACAATAGTTGGACTGTGTAGCCTTTTATGCTTTCATATGTTCAGTGACTTTGTAGTGTAAAACTGGCCTGGGCAACTGTCTCTAGGTGGACCCAGTTGAGCAGGGCGGGGTTAGACCAGATGACCTCCAGAAGTCCTTTCCAACCTCAATCATTCTGTGATTCTGTTTAAAAAAAAAAAAAATTACAAAAAATTAAGTTACTGGTTTAGAGAAGATCTTGTCTGATTAAATTACCATATTTTAGACAACATAGCTCTGCCAGCTTAGCAGTCAGTGATGAGGTAATAATTTTAAGATTAAGGTACAGCACAGATTCACTGTTTTAAGCATAGACTGTATTGAAGGTCTCAGTTAATTTTAGAAAAGTAAGGAAATCATAATGAAAATTTCCATTTGTGCCTAGAGTTAGATGTCTCAGAAAAGTATGTAATGACCCAGAATATTGAAGCAAAATTGAGTAAATTAAGTATGTCTTGAAAGATAGAAATCTGAAATCCCTTTTAATGTTTCATTCAAACAGTTGTTTGGTTGCCTTCTATAGACGTTATATATATGTGAATGGTAGGAATATAGAAAGTAGTTTTGGTTTTACAACTGATTAAAGTGAGTGTGAAATTAGGGGATTGATTCCATTTTACAGGATCCTTTGCAGTGTTCATTATAGCATGGTACAGCTTCAGAAATATTTTTTTTGTGTGTGTAATTTTGCAGATGTTGATGAGTATGAAAAACCTGCACAGTACTGAGTGATTCCCAAAATACATCATTATTTTTAAAAAGACAAAATTCTTATTCCCACATCTGTCAATGATGTGTAGGAAAGCAGTTATTGGGAAATTTGAAAACAGCTCTGCAACTTCACATTTTCCTTACTTAGTGCTGAGACTGTCAAATATAAACCACTGAGTTAAAGTTTTACATAGTGAGGTGTTCCTTATAGGTAAGCAAAATATTATTTAGAGGTAAAAACCTAATCATGTCTTTCCCTCATAATGAGTGTAACTAAGAAAAATCAATTTTCATGCCCCTTTTTCTCAGTCTTTACTTGATTTGGTTAGTGTATTGGGTTTTTTTAGGTTTTTTTAAAAAAAAACTTGATTGTGGCTTAGTTATTCTAATAATAGATGAAATTATCTAACAATACTTTCACAACAGTTGGTTGACTGTATTACTACAAAACCCTTAAAGTTAAGAGTTTTGCTGCTTCCTGAAAATTCATACAGATTCTAACTGAACTGCACCATTGTCTCATGCAGCTGCAGGTTACATTGCTTTATTTAGGTCGGTTACTGCACAATTGACTTCTTTTTGTATCATAATTAATATTAGAATTCCATAATTTTAATGTTTTGAGTGGGTCTGTTGATAATTCAGTATTTTTAATTTTGTGTGCAGTCACTTGCTTCATACCTTTCAGCTAATTCCCTGCACGTATACTTAGATCACATTTAGGTTTTTATATATTGATAGAAAAGTCTTTTTCTTCCTCAAAAATATTTGCAGTAAACTTTCCACTCAAAATGAAACCTGAAGTCTAACGTGGAACTTAATTGTTTTCTAAAATCTTATGAATGTCTTTGTGCTTGAGCTGATGGTTATATGACAAAACCAAATAGAACCCTACAGTCTCTCTTTCTTGAGGAGAAAGTACTTTATTTTGTTACATTCCAGTACTCGAGGGAGGATAAACTTAAAAAACGTCCCATAGGATGTGTGATGAAGAATTTTTGTTGTTGCTGTTAATTTTGATGAAATGCAATGGAGACCTTTCAATTTTGGTTCCTTGCCACTTCTGTTTCACTGTTTTTACTGGAGCAGAGGATTTAGAACCATGTTAAATTTTTGGTCATGATGGGAGTAGAAATGGAATAGTCATTACTGTTCCTTGAGTGTGATGATTGCAAATTGAGAGCTTCCAGGAACTGTTCAGCCTGAGAGGTGGGTCCTTGTATCTGCCTACAGGTTTGGGGCCTTAGATACATTGTTTTCTGTCATCATTTCCTGTCCATATATATTTTATCACAAGTGTTTTTGAATATGACTCTATTTCAGTTTTGAAATACATCCTGAGTAAATGCAGAGTAAGTGGGTTTATATGGTGCCTTGTTATTGTCACCTTACAGGCAAAAGCAAATACAAGGAAAAAATACCACAAAAACAAAACCAAAAACCAAACAAAACACCTCACTCTTGAAATTTAAAAATAGGCAAGACTTTTCTTTTTCTCTCTAAAGCAAGCATGTATGTGATTCTGTTTTGGTTGAGATGCAGATTTTGTAATGGCTTACTGCAGGTTCTATTTTTGTATTTTTTTAAAATAGGGTCTGGGGGGACTCAGGTTAGGAGGTAGATGACTATTTTGTCAATAGGCCAACAGTCAACTGAAATATATCTTGCACCACTACTGTGCACTGGAGACTTCTAACAAGTTTTCACATTCACCTCTTCTTAATCCCAGCAAGGTTTGATATCTTAGGTTATGTATATGGGCAGAAAAATATTTCTTAACTGTCTCTTCACATACAATGTTTGGTGGACCTCTTTAAAGAATATATTCAGGTTCTCAGTTTCCTGGTAGACATTCAGTCAAGCTGATTATTAAGCATTAAAGGTGAGTTTCATTTTAGCTTTAGGCATTATTTTGACTCTGTGATTTATTGTCTTGAGTCTCTTCTTTTTGAAAGAGCAGCATAAACCTGTTTCTGAGGAATGTGTTGTCATTTTAAGAGATTTATTGAGCACCTTATTTTTGTTGTAGTGCAACCCATTCTTTATTTTGATCTCCTGTGTCTTCATCTATTGAGATGCTCTGGACAAGGTGGCACTGATGATTATTATTTTTTCCTCTTCTTTCCCATCCCCTTCAAGTAGACAGCAATATAGAAAATCTTTATCTGGCTTGCACCAACCTCTATCAAGCCTTGGATGAAGGAAATATGCTTGGAAAAACATTTAAAGGAAGAAGTGTCCTTCTGAAGACATTATATAAACTTGTAGACATTGATTCAGATCCACTTTGCCTGAAGCTGGCAAAGATTATTCTGTCTGTAAGTGTTTTAAAACACTGTTTGGTAGAATGTGAAGCTCAGAATTGTGAATTACAACTTGCATTTAATTTTTCATTTCAAACTTTTAAACTGTGTCTAAACTAACACTTTCCGAAGCAAAATTTCTTGCTATACAGATACTAGTCTCCAATTCATCCTCATTAGCACTTGCTGAAGCCTATTTTTTGCGGAGAAATTACATCTGGGAGAGGAAGAAGGGACACAAAATAGGAATATTGTATAGGTATGGGAAAGGGACAGTGTCCTAAGCTAATATACACATGCAGGGATTTAAACAAAACAATAATAAAAAAAATTACACATGGAAATAAATCTTAGTTTTTGGATAATATCTTAACCTTATTAAATACCTTTATTTGAAAATACCCAAACAGGTTTTTGTTTAGAAAGCAAGTGTTTCTTTAGTATTTCTGATGAAAACTCTCAATTAAGTTAGTGCTTTTAAACCTGGTGAAAGGATACCAGCTAGCACTGTGTTGTAGACATTGTAGTAATGTGTGTATGTTAGGGGGGGTTCTCCTTTAAGGTAGTGTGTGTTATTTTAAAGGAGATATAATTATATATTCAGATGGTACATAGATCTTAAGTGGTGCTTATTTAAAAAAAAAAAAAAAAAAAAAAAGTTATGTTACAGACAGTTTTCTGTGAAATCTTTTAAAAATCATGAACAAGAGAGTAAATTGCCCTTGAAATACAGAGCAAAGGAAGAGATTTATTGTATTTTCAACACTTTTACTTACCCTTCATGATCTCTCAGTGACCATTAGTACATCATAAGATCTTGTTTTCTGATATACGAGTATAACTTTCATTAGGAAATGTACTGTTATACTGGAGTTCTTTGTGATATGGTCACAGATGCCAAGCCAGTGAATCCTGTGCAGAATTTCTTTGTAAGAGTGAATTAGAGAAAAAAAAGTGCAAGTTATTGATATACTACCTGCAGAAAATACATTAAAAGTATATACATCATGTTATTTTCAGTCAGTCCAGTTTGCTAAATAGACATTAGACTAGCTAGGTTTCAGAGTCATTTAACACTGCAGACTTTTTAGTTTGGCTCAGGCTACTGGCAGGGTTTCAGCTGGAATTTAATAGTTCTGTGAGAATACAAATTTGCCATGGTGTCTGAACTTGTAAAATGTTATGGTGCATTTTTCTATGTAGATTTCAGTTGTGGTTTTTATGTCTTTTACTTTCTTTGCAGATGAAAGTGGGTGGAAAAAATCTTCTCGGTGTTTGCAAGCTTGCATTTAAAATTTGCAGGAATGAAAAAAACGATTACATTGTTCAAAATGATAGATTACTTGGTATGTATTCTGTTCTTGTATATAAGTTAGATGTTAAAATTTAATAGCTAGATTGATCATCTTTCAAGAAATATTGTTTGAGTTAACTTAGTCACAAACTAAAAATTGACTATTAGGTCAAACTGACGGTCCATCTAGTCCAATATTCTGTGTCTAATGATGGTGATAGGGGATGCTGTTTAGGGAGACCATGGAAGCCTATGAGTTTTCTGTGATCCATTTTCCCTGTACTGCTTCAGCATCCAGAAATACCGGATTCTACAGAGATTAGATGGTGCATTCCTGCCTAATCCTTTTTAGTCTCTGTTTATAGATATTTTATTAATTAATTTACCTAATTCCTTTTTGAACTGTCTGATTCCAATGGCATCCTGGCCTACATCAGGAACAATGTGGCCAGAAGGACTAGAGAAGTGATTGTCCCACTGTACTTGGCACTGCTGAGGCTGCACCTTGAGTACTGTGTTCAGTTTCAGGTACCACAGTATAAGAAAGACATTGAGGTGCTGGAGAAGGGTCCAGAGAAGGGCAATGAAGCTGGTGAGGGGTATTGAGAATGTCTTATGGGGGTGGCTGAGGAAGCTGGACTTGTTTAGTGTGAAGAAAAGGAGGCTGAGGGGAGACCTTATTGCTCTCTGCAACTACCTGAAAGGAGACTGTACAGAGGTGGGTGTTGGTCTCTTCTCTTAAGTCACAACTGATAGGACAAGAGGAAATGGCATCAAGTTGTGTCAGGGGATGTTTAGGTTGGACATAAGGAAAAACTTGTATACTGAAAGGGTTATCAAAGAGTGGAACAGGCTGCCCAGGGAAGTGGTTGAGTTGCCATCCCTGAATGTATTTAAAAGCCATCTAGGTATGATGCTTAAGGATATGGTGTAATAGTGGCTCTGGTAGAGTAGATAATGATTGGACTTGATGATATTAAAGGTCTTTTCCAACCACAGTGATTCTATGATTCAGTCTGCTTCTGCAATCTCAGAGCAACACATTCCAGAAGTTCTCTATCTGCTGTTTTAAACCTACCTACTTTTCATTATGTCCCTGCTTGTAGCTTTGCAGGATTTGTAAGTCAGCTTACCCTTTACCTTCATGATTTTTCAGACTGCAGTCATAACATGTATCTCTGCCTGCTCCTTTTCAGACTGAAGCATCTCAGACTCCCATGTCCCTCTTTGAAAGGATATTGTGTCATTCTCTCAGTTGTTTTAGTAGCCCTTCTCTGTACCTTCTCCAGATCCAGTAGATGAGATGTACAGAAAAAAAACCCATCTGTAGAAATCAAGATATGTCTGCACCAAATTTTATGGAGGCGAAACAATGCTGTGTTGCTGGCCATCAGCAAGAAGGATATTGAGAACAATCATTGGCTTTTTTTAGCTGCTGATGCACATTGAGCCAGTGGTTTTGGAGAACTGTCATCAATGGCTCCAAGATCTCTTTTGTGATTGTAACTATATTTATGTACTCCATATAACATCTTGCAAATATGAGGAATATGAAGAAAATGACAGTGTATGAATGATACTTGGTATCAATTGATGGTCATTCCTTTCATTGAAACTTCATTATGTTTTATTAACATAGGCCTTGACCTTGCAAGCATTTACTGCATGTGTATAAGTTAAAGCATATATGTATATCATACTCAAATAGAGTATGCATAGTCTTGAAGTTTAGCATGTGAGTGTTGTCAGAAATAAAGACCAGATAAGCCTTTCCAGTAGTAAGATCAACAGGAAAGGACTCTGAAAAAAGAGAACAGCTCGAGTTGCTCCAAACTGAATTTGCAATCCAAACTGAATTTGGATGCTGAAAATTACAGTTCTGTAGAGATTAGCATCACACAAAAATTGGAACAAGTTTCCCCCCCCGCCCCCCCCCCCCCCCCCCCCCCACACCCCCCCCCCCCCCACACTCGCTCCTTTCCCCCTCACCTCTCCCTTCCGCCCTCTCCTTCTTCCCTCTTTTCTTG
>WUAM01000395.1:5571129-5607787 GCA_024336885.1 Actenoides hombroni
GGATACCCTCAGCTAGACCAGGCTGCTCAAAGCCTTGTCCAACCTCACCTTCAATATCGCCAGGGATGGGGCCTCAACCACCTCCCTGGGTAGCCTATTCCACTGTTCTACCACACTCAATGTAAAGAACTTCTTCCTGATATCCAGTCTAAATCTACTCTAATTTAAATCCTTTACCCCTTGTCCTTTCGTTTTGTTCTTGTTGTTTTGTTTGTTTGTTTTGTTTTGATTTTGTTTTTTGTTTGTTAGTTGTTGTTGATGTTTTTTTTAAAGCTCTCTGTAGCCTTTAATGATTTTGTATAATTCTGTCTTCATTAATACCGAGTGTAGCCATACAAACTTGGATTTGTTGTCCCCATGAAACATGTGTTGTATTATGTATCCTTTGATCCTACAGATTCTGACTGAGATTTTTAAAGTACAATTTTTTATGTCTTTAAGTACCATTTTTTATGTTTTTAAGTATTTATTAATCCTATTTTAGGCCATGTTTTTAAAAAAAATGAATGAGAGAAATTACCCAAGCTTAAGTTATATTAAGTTATTAGATGTGTATTGTGAAATAAAATACAGGAAAGAGAAAATGTTATCAGTGTTCATTGTTTTGAGCTATCACAAAGTGTTTGAGGAGATTAATCTATGGGATCAGGGCTTGAATGTACAAATGGAAGCATTGAAAGAACCTCAGTTTTCTGAGCAGCTCAGTGGCTGCTTCCCAAGATGTGGTTTTTAGAGGGAGATCAGTATTAGTGAATCACCCAAAAAGATTCTCTTGCAGTCTGAATAGTTTCTCAGTCAAAAATCTTCCAGTTACCAAGCACCAGCTTGCAATATCCAATGTTAAATGGACTTGCAAACAATTTAAGGATTTTGAAGAAATTGTGAAATTAACTGTTGATAAATTCAGGAGGAGTTGGATTATAAGCACAACTTATGAATGCCATTCTGAATAAATTATTTGCCACTGCTGCTTTGTTACTGTATTGAGTCATGTTGCCTGTGACTCCATGTTCATTGAGATTCTGCTATGGACTTCTCTTACTTTTCAGCCCCCCCAAATTATCTATCATGTTATCCTTGCCAGATGAGATCTGCTTGTGCTTTGAAGAGCAGCTACATAAGGAACTGTCATTTATTCCTCTCTACATCTAAAACCAGGCAAATCTGGCCCTTTGCTGTTTGTGCTACATGTAAAACATGTGAATTACTTCCCCAGTTCCACATCTGTCTCTTTAACTTTATTCCTCAAAATGAGTTGAGTTCTAGCAATGATTACACCACTGAGCATATTTACCTCTTCGAAGGAGAGAGCATTTCTTTACTTGGAAAATGCCATGAAAAGTGGGGTAAAGGGTTAGTAATTAAATGTAATCTATACTTACACTGTAATTCTGACAAGGCTATTTACTTGATCTAGAATTCAATATGGAGAAAAAGTAACTAGTCTTATTTAAAGTTTCCTACCGCTTCCATTTTTTTTTCTTAAGTTTAGGGAACTGCATGATCTGAGGATACAAATTATCTGTAAACTCAATTTAATTAGCTTCCTGTAAATTGCAGCAGCAAAAAAAAAAATCATACTGTGCAGTACAGAGCACACATTTGCATTTTGTTTTGTTCTAGTAACACAGAGTATTCTTTTCTCTCAGTCGGTAAGTTTAGGCATCTCCTTTGTAGAGAATATGTTCAATCTATTGAGATAATTCATTGCTCTAAATCTGTAAGTCTTGCTGTGATTGGCTGTAATTGAATATCAACAGATACTTGCTGGTTTTGACTGCATGGGAAGCAAGAGGTTATCCTAGTGTTTGTTCTGTTATTGCAGTATTTCTGGTGTTATGACCAAAGCGTTTCCCGTTCTCTGTCTTTGTAATGGTCAAGGTGAGCAGTGTAGGGCCGAAGCATCTCTTAGGGACTATGCAGAGAGAAAATCATGACTGCAAGAAGGCACGTTCTCCTTATTTGCTGGAGAGATGTGTTCTGTTAGCATTTTCACTGGGCTCTACTAGCCGTGCATTAGAAAGGGACCCTTATTTCTTCGCCTGTGTAACTTCCCATCTCATCAAGAAATTCCATTTCTCTCACTAGAACACTAAGAAGTGCTAGTGTTAGCATACTGTGCCCAGATGGCAAGCAGGTTGGGAAGCTCCTTATGTTTGCTTCCTCCCGTAATTCACTGTGGCAAGGATAGCCAGACTTCTGTTGTGACCTTAGTAAATTGCATATACCTCTACTAGAAGTCAAAGTATGGGCATTCATTTAATTTATTGGCAAACATGCATCTGAGAGTCAAAAGCAGAGTGATTTAAGAAAAAAAAAAAATCTTTAGTAGAAAAAAAAATTATAATTTTTATTTTATTTTTGTACCTTTTTAGCAAACTTTCCTCCTACAATGACTTCTGTGCAGCTTTAGCAGACTGCTCCAGATGTTACATCTTATTTTTAGCCCTACTAAACAAACATCAGAAGCAGCAGGTCAGTTTTTTCATCTCTTGATTTTTATGTATTAATCCTCTGATGTGTCTGTGTGTTATTGTGTATAAGCTTGTTTTCAGTGACCTACTTTTATGCATTTACCAAATAAAAATTTTAAATGGTTGACAGCATTTCTAAGTAATAAATAACCGAAATGAAATAATTTAGATTAAAAATTCAAAGCAATACAGAGGACAGATAGTTAACTTGTCTGTCCTTCGCATGTGTAGAAACAGTCCTTTGAGTACTTAATTATTTTTCCAAGTTTTAAAAAATACTTTTAAAAGGAAGCAGCTCATTTGAATATTTAATAATGGGAAATTGTAGGGATTTCTTCTGCCCTCCTCCCCTGCAGAAGAAGTGTGAATTTTCCATAGTTAACCAATTTGAAAGCAGAGGAAAATTTGTTCCTTGATAACTGCATAAGGTATCATAATGTATCTCTCCTCTACTACAGAAAACCACATTTGGAACATTCACCTAGAAATAAACATTTAGAGTTTGTCAAAATGCATCATACTACAAAGTAAAATGATAAGAATATACATGCTACCAATTTCATTAGAACTTCAAGGGTCAAGCCTTGCTGTATTATCCTGCTGTATCATAGTGATCTTTCCTATGTTTACTGGAGCACCAGGCTCTGTTAGTTTGGTGCAGCATCACAGTTTCAAAGATTGCTGTGTTGAGAAGAGTGGCGTTCCCCGTTTATGGCAAATTACTCAGCTCTATTGGCAGGTAAGATTTAAGAAGAAAAGAATTTTTGTGTAAAACATAGATGTTCAAAGGTGGAACAAGGTTTCCAAGCACAGAATGTTAGATCACATTAAGATTATTCTTAAAAGTAAGGAATTTCTTGGCTGCTCCAGCATCTAAACTAGTTTGAGGACATTTAGTTATCCTATACAGTTTATCCCAGGATTAGTAATTCCTGAAGAATTGTTGAAGGAGGTCTGTTGTGCTGCTATTGTTAAAGGCAGTTAATGAAGATAACCAGATTGGCTATGCTGAACAATCTATTCTTTCTCTTGCCAAATAAAAAACCAATTTCTCTCTCTTCTGCTTACCTGCATCCTTGTTTTCTGTGAAAATACACATGGAGAAGAACAAGGATTAAGTTGTTTCTATTCCTCTACATGTCTGTTGATTAACATTTCTGCAGCATATCAGAGTATTTCTATGTTAAGGCTTCTCTTGCAGTGTACAGTCTTCAAAGCCACTTGAGTTAAATGCTAAGTAAATAATACGAGAAATATCAAAGCCATGATATTTTACTAGAGTTATAGTCATTTTTCCATGTGAACATTGTATAAAAACAACTGATGGAATTAATAATAATAATAATGAGCTTAAATTGAGTAACATCTTCCTCTTGTCATCTGTAATTTTAAGGGGAACTATTCTAGGATCCTGAGATAATAGCTTTGTGTCATAATGAATTCATAGAATGGTTTGAGTTGGAAGGGATCTTAAAGATCATCTGTTTCCAACCCCCCTGCCATGGGCAGGGACACCTCCCAGTTGACCAGTTTGCTCAAAGCCTCATCCAGCCTGGTCTTAAACACTTCCCGGGATGAGGTGTCCACAACTTCTCTGGGCAACCTATTCTACTGTCTCACCACCCTCAGAATAAGGAACTTCTTTCTAATGTGTAATCTAAACCTACCCTGCTCTAGTTTAAGACTCTTGCCCTGTGTCCTAATACCACATGCCCTAATAAAAAGTCCCTCCTCAGCTTTCCTGTAGGCTCCCTTCAGGTACTGGAAGGATGCTATAAGGTCTCCCTAGAGCCTTCTCTTCTCCAGGCTGAACAGACCCAACTCCCTCAGCCCATCCTCATAGAAGAGGTGCTCCAACCCTCTGATTATCTTTCTGACCCTCCTCTGGACTTGCTTGTAGGGTTATATATCAATTCCAATTGTTTGTTCTCAGGTAGTGTTCAGAACTTAACTTCTCATTTGTCTGCTTTATTAATTGGCCCTAAAATATGTCTTTCTTCACTAGATTAGCACTGCTTTTTGTGTTAAACTGTCAGTTGTTTTATCAAAATACAAATTAGTAAAGAAATAGCCTGTGTATTAAAAAAGCCCTTAGTTATTATGTTGCGATGATTATTTATGCAGCGTCTTCAGAATAATTACTTTTTACTGCAGTTTTTGAACAAGCATGCGAGTGTCAGTTGTCAGCTTAGTGAAGCCCTGCAGAAACAAGGAGAGGGACGTAGATACCTTAATGCACCACTTTTTCTGTAGTGTGTAATAAACACTCGAGCTGTGAAGAGTGCACATGTTTTTCCTGAGGAGTAGCTGGCATTGCTAATCTTTCTTTTAAAAGCTGTCGGCTAATGAATTATAGTGTGAGTTGGTATGTGTTGAAAACAAGTAACAGCAGTGTGAATGAAATTGTCTCCTGTGGAAAGAGGCAAAGAGAAGGATAAATCAAGGTTATTAACTCAAAACATTTAAAATCCTCAGGACTAAGAACTGATATATTAAGAAAGGAAGTGTGTGTGTGTTTCCTGAATTTTCAGGTTGCAGTTTTGCAGGATCAGACTTTTTTACTGTTGCTCCTGGTAGTGAGAAACATACTGATTAAAAGAAAAGAAAAGAAAACCAGCATTCAGACTTTATCAAGTGCTTTCATGACTGTGACTTTAAAAATAAGCATTAGATATTGTGAAAATAAAAACGTGAGCGTTGGAAATGGAATTAATGACTTGCTACCACACCACACCACACACTGAATTCCACAGCTGCCACCCAAACAGCCTCTGTTCTTCTCACCACACTGCAATTTTAGCACTTTGCTTTATTTTACTCTCTTGGTTAAAAGAGTCGGATGGAATGGGAGAGTAGTAATTCAATGGTGTGAGAGAGACTTTGGGGGAAATTGAGCTGGCAAGACTTGCTAAATTGTGTCATAGTCTTAAGTAAGGAGAATACAGAAGATTAGAAAAGCTGGATTTGCAAGGTAGGACTGGGGAATTCAGCAGTGCTTTTCTATGCATCTGGAATACATGTTCTGTTGGACTTCACTCGTGGTTGATTTTGGAGCTTATTTGTGTGAAGTAACAAATCCTTGATGGCTGCCACATGCCATGAAAGCTGTTCAAAGTGTTCTTGTAGAGCCTCTGTCTTGGCAGGATGAGCTTTGCATGCTTCTGTTTCTAGTCAGCCTTGTAGAGTTTTGCCAGTCTTCAGAAATCTTTTAACAAGATGCTGTTCCCCTTTCCCAGATCATTAACATCTCTAAGCTTTTCAGATAAAGGATGACTTTCTCAGGTTGTAGTTAATGTCATGAGTCAGGAGGAGGCCATGCTTTTGAAACAGGGAGATTGCCTAAACAGGGCAGTAGCTTCTGTCAGGAAGTCAGGCATTACCTGAGCTTAGGTGGCCTTCTGGGGCCCCGACAGCTTCTGTGTAGTCTTTTATCAGTGTACAGTTAGGAGTCTATATTCAATCCCGAGTGCACAAACACGAGGTGTGATACTAAAATTTGCCCAATTACAAGGAGTTGCCACAGCAATTGCCCATTGAACAAACAATTTATTTTGCCTACTTTGAATTTGGCCTTTACTATCTATCTGATAGCTTCTAGTTCTTGTATTGAAAAGTCAGTGAATGTTTAATCTCGTTATTCATTTGACACCACCCCTGACTTTCTAGACCTTTATCATAGCCTCTTTGATTATTTAGTCCTCTGTGATATACAGGGTATCCCATACCATTGCACATCTCTGTGGCCTTTCTCAGAACTTTTTACATTCTTGATTCTTGGGTTTTGGGTTGTTTAGTTTTTTTGAGGAAATCAGAACGTGGCAGTTAAGATGTGTCCATATCATAGATTTCCATGCCTTCATATGTTTATTTCTCAGTAACTCCTGATATTTAATTTGCTTTCTTGACCTCCTGTGATCTTTAAACCCCAGTAGCAATCTGTCACTGACCCCAAGATTGTTCTCCAGGTGGTTGTGGTTTGGTCAAAGGCCATAATTTTTTACATGAAGATATGTCTGCTCCACACGCATCATTTCATGTTTATCTGCATTTAAATTTCATCTGCTGTTTGATTACCAGTCAACTACAAATCCTTTTTTTGCTCTTCATCCAGCCTTTATCTTTGCTACTTTGAGTGTCTTGGTGTCATCAGTGAACTCTCCCATATCACTGCTTTCACCCACTTTTCCCTGTTGTTGATGGAGAAGTTGACCACAACAGATCCCAGCATAGAGCTCTGTGGAACTCAGCTGCTCATCTTTACCATTGCAGGAACTGCAGATCTACTCTGTTTTCTGCCCTCTAATCATTTGTCTATACCAGGATATTCTCCCTTAATCATAGAATTATATAAGGTTTTGGGTGGGAAGGGACCTTTAGAGGTCGTCTAGTTCTCTCTTACAGCATAACTGCTTAGTTTCACAAGGATTTCAGTGAGCATCTTTGTCAAAAGTCTCCTGGAAAGCCACATGGGTGATAACAGATGGGTTGTCTTTATGCATGTTTGTTGATCCTCTCAAAGAACTCAAGAATGAGGTGAGTCATAACTTAGGAGTCATAAAGCTGATTGTGTTCATCCAACTGTCCACTTATTTTACTTTTCTTTTTATGGTCTCTTCTGATTTACCTGGTACAGACATCAGACTTGACTCTCACTTGGATCCTTCTCATGCTTGTTACCCTTCCAGTCATTAGGCATCAAGGCAGTTTTGAGAGGTTGCACATCCCTGTTAGTAATTAAGCTATTTAATTAATTAGTTCTTTTAGAACTGTTGGACGATTATCCAGTCCTGATGATTTGTTACTCTTTGTTTTGTCAGTTTGTTCTTTAAAATTGTTTGTGATCACTTCAGTTTTGGACAGATCCTCTGATGAATCTTCCTCAGACAAGGCTGTAGCATCTAGATCTCCCCAGTTGCTTTCACAGTGTACATTAATCAATGCAAAGAACTCATTTAGCTTCTCTGCAATGACATTTGCTTCTTTGAATGCTCCTGTTTTATCCTGATCGTCAATTAGTTCTGCATATTCTGGCAGACTTCCTGGTCCTGATCTGTTGGAAAAGATTTGTTATTATTTTTGCATCTCATGCATCAGCTCGTAGAGCTGCACTAATTTACAATTATAATTTGCATGCTGCTTTACCTGTTTGATTTAACAATCAGTTTGTCAGAAAAAAATTATTAAATGAAGAATAGACTAATGTTGCCTTGCTGTCTTCTCTAAGGAAATGTCCGCATTTATCGGGTTCGCTATGCTTGATCTGCCCAACTTTCTTCCCAAGTGCATCTACCAGGTAGCAGGTCCCAAATCAGTTTATAGTCTTCTATAAATGCTATACAGGCTTCTGCTCGTGGAACATCTTGTGTCTGTCCCCCTGTCCGCCCCCCCCAAGAAAAAGACTCATTTCAGGGCCATTGAATGTCGGTTTTGCTCTTAGGATTGCTGCAGTGGTTGTCACAGGTGGGGCCTGTAAAGGCACAAAATTTCTCCACTTGGATTCTGGCTTTATTTATTACACAAGGGCTTATCTGCATGCAGTGACTGGCCTTCCTAGCTGGTTGTCTGGCTAGCTTATGGAGGATTCTGTGATGAGGTCCCAGGAACCCACTATGTGTTTCAGTCGGTTGTCATCTAATAGCCCAAAGCAACCACAGGCTCTTAACAATAGATTCTAATGCTGCAGCTACATTTAGTTTAGAGGTATATGTTTGCCTCCTAAATGCTTTGGGAGTATTATTGGTTGTCTGCTCAGTAGCATCATAGTCTTACGAGATACAAAAGGTTCTTTTTAGTAATAATTTTATTGGGAGTGTGGGTTTTTTTCTGTATCCATAGCTTGCCTCTAAAGAAATGGTCATCAGTGCTGACAGAAGTGTTCTTCGTGTTTCGTATACTTACTTTTCCCTTTCTGCCATCCCTCCTTTGGGCTAAGGACAGCTGTTTGTGTGATACATCATGTTACAGAACTGACCCAGCTTCCAATAACCTTAAAACTGAAACAAAGAATCTCAGTCCTTTGCTGGGTTATCACCTGCATTGCTTTCCAGTCTGGTTTGTTGAACAGCTGCACAAATAGTTCCTTGTCCTGAGGAAACAATATGAGAGTGGAATCAGACTGTGAATGGAAAGGAGAATGGGTGCTGTTTATGCCACCACTTCTGCTGTAATGCTTGTCAAGGTAACCCGACAAAGAACTTACATAGATAATGTGGTTCTTTCCTCCTACATATTTATTTTATTTACAAATACATATTTTCAGTTGTATTCCTCCTCCCTCTACCCCAGCATTATAATAGTGCCTTGGACAATTAAAAAAAACTATGAAGGGGAATATAGTGATTGACCACTAAAGAACAAAAATAATAACTTTTTTTTCTTTTTACTCCTGTGTTTTATGTATGCACATGCATATTCATAACTGGTCATTCATTCTGCGTTAATGTCACGGGGGCTGTTAAAGAGACCTTTCCCTTTAAATCACGTAAACTTGTTACAGAGTCGTAGTGGAGGACTCTGTTTGCCTCGCAATGAGCAGAATGCACCTCAGTCAAATGAAAGCAGAAATACAATTTATTAAGACAGGTTAATGATTTATAACAATGCTTAGTAAAATTTGTTAAAATATACCAAGAAATCAACGAAGGTTAATTGAAATTCAATTTTATGGTAAGGCCATTACATTACTTACTACAAAGCAAATTAACTAAAGAAAGCAATAGGATGACAATATTTGTGCAAGTAAATGCATGTACTTGTGTATGTACACAGCAAAAAATGATTTTGAGTTGGGTTAGGGTGATTTTCACAGGAATTGAGAGTGGAAGGTATAAGGGTGACCCTCCCGTTGAGTTACCAGGGTTTCAGAATGGTCTCCTTTGCTTTCTAAACTCCTCAGAGAGGAGCCTGGGTGCAGCTAGAGCCAATCTTAGACCTGGTCGACATTTTATGACTATCAGGGAGGCTGGGAATATTAGAGGTAAAGGAAAATCCTCCTGTTTGGTCACGAGGTTCACAGTAGACACCCTTGCCCTCCAAACTTGTTTGGAAGATAAGGTTAGCTCTACACCCAGTCCCAGACCTGGTCAATGGTTTATGTCTAACAAAATCTGGGTATTGGGACTTTAGTGTGGTGCTTAGTGCAACATTGTGTCTCTTGAGGTGAGTGATAGCAGCAACTGAAGTATATTAACGCTGATACAGTAATTTACAGTAATGCTTAATTAATCAAAATTAATAATCAGTTATAGTAAATGCAGTGATTCACATAAGATTTAATGAAAGCTGCTAAACAGAAGCAAATCACACACACAGCTGTATATAGGTATAGAAGTTAATCTATAAGTAAGATGGTGTCTTTCTGCAGATTATAGTAAATTTGGGTACCCCAGGATCTCTGGGATTTTCTCCTAGAGACTGTGAATACTCATGTCTTCCTTTGTCAGCTTATTACAAGCAGATGGTGATTCCCTTTGTCGGTCTTTGCAGAAGGACGGTGATTCTTCCTTCGTCAGCTTTACCAGTGGATGGTCAGCCTGGTCTGAGAGGCATCCCAGCTCAGGGAGAGATACAGAGACTCAGTTTGCTGAGGTCCTGGAGAGCTCCCATGGGCTCCACTTTAGGATCAGTATTTAATAGGGTCTCAAGTTGATTGACTTTGGAAAGCACTAGACTAGCACATTTCCACTGTGGCTATTAATCTTGTCAGGCTAGCTTGCCTCTTCCCCAGTGGGGCTGTGGTCCTTCACTAGCACCTTTCCAAAGTATTCAGGAGTTATGGATATGATTAGGGAGTTTCCCAGCTTCCTGACTCCATCTCGGGGTGTGCAGGGGAATCTGTTTAGTTTTGGGTGGACTCAGAGTCAGAATGTACCGAGCTCTCCCAGCCTCCTACATTGCAAAATTAAGCAACGATGGTACTGGTTTCACAAAGCAGCCTAGGAGTTACCCTCACAAAGTGGCCCAGGGTAGGGACTGGGGGCCTGCACGACCACAATTAACTTTTTTTTTTTTTCTTCCAAGAAGGAAGTACCCTTTTTAGGATAAATATTCTGACAACTCTGAAGGAATTTCCCTGCTGCTAAATCTGAATAACCACAGAAGGTCACCCTTTCCCTACAGTTGATTTTTGACAGCATGCTGAGCTGATAGTGTATTTGTATCTTCCTAATACTTTGGTTGTGGTTTTGTTTTTGTTTTTTCTTCTCTGAAAGAAAAGGCCAAAGTGGTGAGTAAAGTGCAGAATCTGTCATATGTACTCTGGATAGAAAAATGATCAGGAAGGTAGACCTCAAAAGTTTGTAGTCAACCAGCCTTCATTTGCATATATCTTATAGAAACTTGCTGTTCTGATGTATCAAAAGATACAAGAGAATGAATATCATTACTAGATAGGTAAGCATCAGAATATCAAAGAAGAATAATAGTAAGATGTTGCTACTTGGTATGAAAGTCACTAAAATATTTTGCCTTAGTTTTGGGTATTAATTTCCACAAAATATGCTGAAAGCTTCAGAACAGCTCTGAAAAGAGCTAGAAGTATTATTAGAGTTAAAAAAACCAAAACAAAACCCAAAAAAGATTAAGCAGATTTAATTTCTCAATGGCAAAGGTCAGATCATTAGCAAGTTGCCTATTAATATAACCTGCACAAGGAAGACTTTTCTGTTAGTAGACCATCCTTTAATCTAGAAAAAAAAGTGATATAAGAAATAGTGACTGAAGTTGTACAAATTTAAGCTAGTAATAAGAATAAAGATTTTTAACTGTGAAGATCTGTAACCATTGTAGCGATACCATGGGGGGTTATGGTTTTCAACTTTTATTTTTCAGTTTGTGATTTCTGAAATATTTTTTTGTTAGTGTGTGCTGCTTTTCATCAAATGTTGTTCTGGTGCCAATGCACTTGCTTATCTTCTTTGCCTTTCCAAGATCTTCAGGTGTCCACAAACAAACCCAAACCTAAGGACCTAAGTTCTTCATTGCTAATCAGTTAGTAAGTGCAAATGAACCTTTTTCTGAAAAGTTTACCTAAACAGATCATATTTTCAGATGTAGAAATTATTCGGTAGGGTCCTGTAGTATGTGATACACAGAAATATAACTACACGAGAAAATGGTCTCTCCTTGCCTCAAATTCATTCATATTTGCAGGTAAAGGAGCTTTCTTCTTTACTGACAAAGTACTCCGTGCAATCAATGTGGCAGAACTTCTCTCTGCTTCTTACTTAAGGTCCCTCAGTCAAGAACTTCTTAATTTACTTCTGATGTTTCCAGGGTATTCTACACCTGCCTCCCTGCCCCCCTCCCCTCTCTCTGTTTTTCAGTTTGGGTCAGTAGTTATTTCTGGATTTGACCAGGAATTTTCACAGCCAGGATGTCACTTCAAGATTAATCCTTACTGTGTTTGGAAGAGATTAGCTCCAGGATGGCATAACTACTGTTATTTTGTTTATAAGTAGACTATCAGACTCTGCAAAGAAAACTCTCCAGTTTTCTTTCTGAGATACATAATAAAGCAGAATTACAATTTGGAAATGAAGTATAAATTAGATTTGAATGAGAAGCAGTTTGTAGTGCTGGGCAGGTGATAGAATTTTGACTGCCTCCATTGATGTTTGTCTAACGTGGAAAGCACATTTCATTTACAGCTGGAGATTCAATAGGAACTCACCTGTTGGCATCTGAATTTTTGTTTCATTTACCTCTCCCCTTCTGAGGGTCCAGACATTAAACAGATTAACTAGCAGGTATTTGGCCAATGTGTACAAACTCTAGAAGGCTCTCCCCTCCCTTGTTTATCGTGTTTTAGTTAGAAATTACTGACCTAACTGGCTTTCCGTTCCTACTGATAAGTAAACCTGTACTATTTGTACCTCTGTTCATCATGCCTCACACTGAAAGGCAGGTATACTTTAATTGACAAGGTAAACTGCTGTCTAGTTCTCTGACTCAGCAAGTACATTGAGTACCTTTGCTACTAGGGCAGTGCAAGGAATAGATTTTCAGATGTTGATAAGTAAAGAAATCTTTCATATCAGTGATCAAATTTATATGTTCCAGTTGTCAGAGTTAAATCCTTATGGAGTATGAGGTGCCATTACCTCTTCAAAAACAAAACCACCACAGTTTCTTCACAGATTGGAAGCCAAGAAAAAATTTAGTTGTTCTTCAAGCTTTTCTTGGTATGTTTCTTCAGATTTGTTTGTGTAAGTGAAGCTGTGGGGTCTCATATATAACCTTCCAATCAGGTTTGGGTACACTCTCTGGACAGCGTGTTTCACATGAATGCTTTGTTATAAAAAGATTAAATAACTGAGTGTAATTCTTGTCTTTAATTTGTCTCTAGTGCCCTACATGTTAAAAACTTCCATAGTATATAATTTGATAAATGTAATTTTACTGTAAGTGTGCAAGAACGGCTGAAATTCCATATGCAGTTAATACTTAATATTTACAGATGCATAATAATCTCATTTATTGTACCTTTTTTTTTTTTCCCTTATGTACAGAAAGGCCCGTGGGCCTTGTACAGGTTTAGTCTTGCAAACAGTTTCAAAATGCCATTCATCTTTACGTGTATTTCTTTACACAGCAATTCTAAGCTGCTGTTTCTTACTCTTGCAGTGCTTAGCCATGAACATTTAAGAAAAATTGTAACCAAAAATAACACAAACCCTTGAGTATTATACTACTCGGGAGAAGTTGTACCAGCTTTTCCTCTTTGACTCTGCTAGTTAAATTTTCACTGGAAGATAAAGAAACTTCAGTAATGTGCTATTAAACCGGATGTGCTTAGCTAAAAAGAAGTACTTTTTGTTTTGCTAGGCTGTAGGTGGAAAGCACAGTTGAGATCACACTTCTCAAAATATCAGTTGATTGCTGTACGGTACCTGTTTGTCTGTTTTCTGATTGGGTAGAGCTGTTGCTGGGCTGATACTGTTTTGACCAAAATTAGAAAGTCAATATAAACGAGTCAAACTTGATGGCCTGCTTTTTTTCACTTCTCTCTTCTGATTCATCAGTTGTTTGCTACAAATTCTTACAGCCTTTGTGAATTGGGGGTTGTGCCAGCAAAGGTGAAAGCTCTTAGTGGTTAGTCAGTAAGAATGTTCGGAAAAATTTGTCTTGATGACATTTAGATGCTAGCAAAAATATGATGCCTAGTCTTAAAAAAAAAAAAAAAAGTGGAAGTGGGGTCCTACAGAGTGATCCTATTAAATACATGGATACAAGAACCTGTTCCTCACTTAGGAGACTGCCTGCTTCTCCTATTCAGGGATAGCATTCATCTTCTTGACCCTAAGAGGATGTTCTCATCGATGTCTTGTGGAAGAGGCTTCAGATCTGAAACTTGCTGATGAAGTCACATATGAAAGGAGGATTCACTGCTTACATATCTTTTTTTCCTTTAGTATTAGTGTGTATACTTTAACAAGTTGGATAATGCCCCATTAACTATATTATTAACACCATGGAGGATTAGAATATCTGTGAAAATAACTGTTATATTTGAAGAAAAGCACCGTGTAAATTGTTTCAGCTAGGAAATTGTTTGGTTAGTGCAGGTACAGCAGTTTAGCAGCTAAGAGTAGATGGCTGTGCTGTACTTGAAGAAATGCTCTTACTTTAACTGTAAAGACAAAGCTTTGGACTTTTGGGAAATCAGTAGAATTTGATGCAAGTGATGGAGGGAAATGTTTAAATTACTTTAAACTTGGGTTATTTCAGACTTTCAGAATTTATTTTTTCTTTCTTCCATACAGGTGGGTAAGAAAAAGATGAGGGTGTCGGATGAATGACATTCAATTAAGATCCACTGTTCTTGCCAAAAAATTGGCTATACCTCAGTATGTCCAAAATGAAGCAACAAGAGATTTATTTCTCTATCCCACTGAAGGGCAGGGATAGGAAGTACTTTAAGAAAGCAACTTGGTTAAGTCATGAGATCTCAAGATACTGTATGAAAACAGAAAATTGGTCTCATTTAGCAATGATAAGAATAAAAGGGTATCAAGAACACATAAAATTAAAAGCAGGGGGAAAAAACCCAATTTGATGCTTATCAAATGAGATGCAATTAGAAAAGGACATAAAAAAAAACAGAAAAGAAAAAAAGAAAACTTTCTATAGTACATTAATAGTGAGAAGAGCATAAGGCAAGAATTGCTGCAGTGCTCAGAAGATAATGAGAGTTACTGACATAATACTGTGAGTAGGGAATTGTGGAATGCCTTTTTTGCTTCTTTTTCTGAAAGGGCTAAGTATGATCAAGTGATTAGTGTCTACTCTGACTTGAGTTCTTCTATCATGAAAAAAGAAGCTGGAGAATATTTCAGTGTCTTCAAAACAGCTAGGCCTGATGAAATTTACCCTTTGGTGCTTACAAAAGGACAGAAAAGGAGTAATGTCTCTGGCAGTCTTGAAAAGTTATGTAGGATGGCAGGGTTGTAGGGCACCTGTCTTTAAAAGGAGAAAGAGGAGGAACTGGGGAATAACAGACTGGTCAATTTAGATTACACTTCTGGTAAAAATCTGGACCAAATAATTCAACTATATGTAAGCAGTTGGACTTAACAAGGAAATGAGTATGAGCTAACATGGATTTAACAGTAATAAACGAAGGAGAAGTAATTTAACCTCTACAATAGGTAACAGGCCTAGAGAAGAAGGGAAGGTGATGGTCTTTGGCCATCACAGCAGATGCTTACTTGAAAGCTTAGTAAGCTCTGGCCCATATGATTATTCTAGTTATATAAAGTGCTATTCTACGATGTTTTAAGATTACTGTGGGCTTGATAAAAATAGATGACCTATACTAAGTATACCCCATTAGTAATTCTCCCAGTGCTATACTAGTTCTATCAGATGGTTTTGATTTCTTCCGTAAACTGGGTTATGAAAAGTAGCAGCATAAAAAATAATTTCTAGTTGCTGTGTTTGGAATTACTTCGGTTGTTCTGGACCTGCTGTTAATTGAATTGTGAAGCAAATTAAATATTATCTTCTTTTTTAAGCAGCTAATAGCTTCTGATGTTTTCCGTGTAATACCGTTTATTTATTTTATTGCAGGATTTGGTTATCCGTATCATCTTCATTCTTGGTAATTTAACAGCAAAGAATAACCAGGCCCGTGAGCAATTTTTTAAAGAAAAAGGAAGTATTACCACCTTGATATCATTATTCCAAACCTACCATGAACTTGATTTGAATGCACAAAAATGGTACCATGAAAGAGGAGGGGAAGGAAAAAACCAACCAAAGCATCCTTCAGAGGCAGAAGATGTTTTGATAAAACTAATAAGAGTGCTGGCCAATCTCTCCATTCATCCCAGTGTAGGAGCAGCTCTGGCAGCTGCCCATCGTGTGGTAGAATTACTTGTTACAGTACTAGGTAATAAAAATCTGTGTTGTGTTTGTTATCTTTGTTCAGTCTGTAAGGAGAGTTGAGGATTTTCCTAGTTGACCTTCTTGTCTAGGTTTAGCCATAACTGAATCAGTTCCATTGCTAAAACAACAAAGTCCATCTGCTGATATTCATAAATTGTTCCATGTTGAAAGCCTGTTGAAGACAGTGGAAGCATTGCTGCTTTGATACTGACTTCTCAGTGTCTGAGGAAAGATGTTGTAGCATTATTTAATTCAGTGATCAGATTTGCAGAGATGATCATGAAGGATAAGCAAGCAAATTTTATTTTAAATACGTTCCACTGAGAGTTCATACGTGAGGGAAGTCTGTTTTTATCAGGTGCTACATAGATGTGCTTGGTGGTGGGTTTTGGTGGGTTTTTTTAAACGTTTGCAGGTTTTATGACTATTCTGGTTCAAGTATTCTTTTCATTCCCTGCACCCATAACTTTCAATCTCCTTCCAAAATTACCTCTTTTTTTTTTTTTCCTTCTTTTTTGTATTTCCAACCTTTATCTATTTCAGGTGGAAGAGAGTGTCCCTTTCTCTCCAAATGGAGGCTTAGGACTGCAGTTCCTTTACCACTTATTCATATGTTTGTAAATCTAATTACAGGCTCTTCTTCCTGTAACAGAATTTAGCAGTGACAAATATATTTTGGTGTGTGATGAGAACATTAACTATTACGTGAAGGCAATCAGACTGATTATATGCTAACGTACCAGTTTTACCCACCAGCCAGGGGGGATTAGAGAAGGCAGACTCACAACTTACTCCATACTGTTTTAAACCCTGTAGGAGCTTCCTGGGTTGGAACTGTCTTAATCTCAATGTAAGCACTCTTGAGCCTCCAAGGTTCTCTCTGCCACCCTCCCCTCTTCTGGAGCACTGCATAACTTACTTCACTACAAAATGTTCTCTCTCCCTGTGAACTTACCCTTCTTTTATTTCCTTCGCTCTTGGTTTCTGAGGCCAGAAATCAGTATACACAACTTTCAGACTTCCTAGCATTTGATCAGGAAGTCTTAGAGAGAGGATTTTTAAAATATTGTTGAGGATTTTTTTTTTTTTTCAATTTTTATGGTACCTGACATTTCAATATAATAATCCCATAAGACATCCTATCACACAAGCCTGTTTTTTCTCCTCAGTTCCATCTTAAAACAGCAAACAGGATCTGTAAAATGTCTTAACTAACTAGATTTTAAACCATGTTGCCTTACCAACAACGATTTCTGTAGATGAAGCGTTGGAAAGAGTGACTTTGTATTGCCATTTTTGGATCAGCTTTTCCTGTTATCTTCTGCCTTGTTACTGAAAAAAAAGAACAGTTATTTGTAATAGTGGCCGTGTAAACTATGATTCAGTTTGCTTCTGAGATATAATGCAATGCTAACTTACTTGTATGTGTGTGTATATCTACATATGCATATATTTTGTTGTTTGGGTTTTTTTTACTATCAGAATACAAGTCAGTTGATGACTGTGAGGAGTTGGTCATCAATGCTGCAACAACAATCAACAATTTATCCTACTACAGAGTGAAGAGTTCTGCTGTCCAAGACAAGAAGCTACACATTGCTGAAAGTAAGGATTTTGAAACTAGTACTTTTTGTATATATTTTTGGAAGTAGAAGCTATTCATGCTATATTGTGACACTACAGAAAATAAAGACACCGGTGGTGTTTTATGGTATCATGTTGCAGGAATGTAAAGTTCATAGGATCAAGTTCTTCCCATATGATTTCTGATTCTTTTTGGAACATAGTTCTATGACTTCTGTGAAAATAGGTTGTAAACAAACCCCATTTTTTTTCCTCCCCAGAGGAATTTGCAATACTGTCTTTTGTTTAGCAATTTTCTTAGGCTTGTTCAAAATCCATGTGCCTGAGCCAAAATAATCATGTTGCTTTTTACTTCTAATCAGAGTATGGTAAGAAAGTATTTTTTCTTCTTGGTACCTTCTAGACATGCAAAATCTGATTTATGTCTGTTTCTGGCTTATAATCCATTGGCAGTGTAGGAGTTGTGTGATTCTTTCCTCTCTGACATTATGGACGACAGTCGTATTTTAGCAATGCGTAGGAACTGCGTCTGAGTTCTGGGACTCATTGTTTTAATGTTATAGAAAATGTAGAGAATCTGTGTCTTGCACACCTTTCTCTGTAAGTAGACAAGACAGGGGGGAAGAGGCGGAGTCTAAAGTTCAGACAATAGGTAGAATGAGGAGTAGGAAAAAATATTCTGACTATCAACCTAGTGCCCTGACGTAGACATCATATTCTCTCTAAGTAACAGTTCTGCTGTTCTGTCACAAGTCATTTTTATCACCCAGAACCCACCTGTCTCTTACTGCTGGTCAGAGAAATGTGGAAACAAATGATTTCTCTGCCTGTCCCATTCGCTCTCCCTCTCCTGTTTTTATTGTTAGCATGCACAACTTGTCCCATCATGTTTCCTTTGCCTGAACTGAGGAGAGAAAAAACCTTTTGATGGAAGACCAACAGGCTTCCTCCCCAGGAGACATTTTGAAAGGACTTGCTGTTTGATACAAGTGGTGGATCCCAAAGACAAAAAATAATAATTTCACATGTCTCTGTAAGGCAAATTCAAGGCATGTTCAGTATTGCAACATTCAAAGATGGAAGTAATAGGAATGAAGCCAACCTCTTTTCTATAATTTTTTCCTCTCATTTTTCTGTGGTAGAAGGGTTAAGGGTTGACTAATTTGAGTCCTTTATACGATGGAACAATTTCAGTGGTTCACTTCATACTCATAGAAAACCAATAAATTTAACTTGTGTAACGTCTTTGCTGCGCACTGAAAACCTACATGATGGTAGCTCTTCCTAGGAAACGCTGAAGGTCTCACTCTGTCTGCTAAAGTTACACACTAATTACCTGTGAAACTGCTAAGCAGAAAAGCAGCAAGCAAGTAAATGCTTCAGACCAGGGGCAATATTAACTAGCTCTTCAGAGAAAATGTGTTTGCTTGTTAGAGCAGCACTGAGAGAAAACAGAGCTAATGTCAGAAAATAATTTGAGTTTTAGGAGACATCCCACCATAAGACCATCTGTTCAGGATCTAAATCAATTCTCTTACATATTACAACTTTCTTTGTCTTCCTGAATTTTCATGAGCCCACTCAAAACTGTAGAGCAAAACTGTCTCCCATTATTACAACTGTGCTTGGGCTACCTTCAGAGCTCCTCATTTTTTCCTTTGCATTTAGATGTGTATTGGAGCTCTTTGTCTCATCTTCAAAGCCTTACACAATTTAGCTCTTGTTCTACGATTGGCTCACCCCCTTCCCTGCAACCAGACAGATAGATAACTGTTCCTGTTTATTACTTTTATTGCTGTTGCTGCTTGCATTCTGGTATTTATTGATAAAAAGCCAAGCACATGTGGGTGATACACAAGTACCTGGTTTTAATTTCATTTCTTTACAAACCAACAGTGCTTTTAAAGCTGTTAATGAGCAACAATATGGATGGAGTTGTGGAGGCTGTCAGAGTCTTTGGCAATCTTTCCCAGTATCATGAGATCTGTGACTTCATCGTACAGAAAAAGAGTGAGTTACTTTTGTGTTTGTGGGAGTCCTGTTTTTAACTGTCCATGGTTCTAAAAAGGAAAGATTGGTAATAAGCTGTCTCAGTTAAAGGGTAGAAGCAATTTTCTCTGACATTCTGCAAATTAGGCAAATGTTAGAATCCAATAGTAGTCGAAATAAACACCATTTTGTTTCAGTTTCATTAGAATGGAAGTATTGGAGTAGAAAAATATGCCATGGTGCCTTCACAAAGGTAAATACTACAAAAACTCTGTTTTTCCTAAAGATTGTGATTTTGAAATTTCCCTGCACTCCTACAAGTTAGTGGTGATATGATCTAAAACAAAAGCCAACTAAATTCTCATGTAGGTTCATAATCACAGATTCTTTGATTCCTGTGTTTGACAGCTTGTTAGCACTCTGTAACATGCATTTAAAATGTTTGACTGCCTCAACAAAGAGACCGCCTGTTTGCCTCTGCGTGAAGTAGAATGCAAGTCTTCTCAAGTCCTTCTGCTTTGGGTGTCTAAAGAGCTTTGGGGAAAAATGGCAACTGCTTGCTGTCCATGGCAGGTGTGTCATACGTTTATTTAAACACCAGTTCACCATACATTTTTTTGTTTGTACATTTTGTGCTGAAAGTGAGGTGATACGCCACAAGATATTCTTTCAAGGGTGGAGAAGGAATCTGCAAAGGGAGCACTGACACTTAGTAGCTAGTGGCTGATGAACTGCCTTAGTCAAAGGACTCATTTTTCCACCTGGGAGAGACTGTGGTGTGGGTGTGCCAAGCTCAGGAAGAGCTGAGAGGCTGCCGCTCCATTAGGCAAGACTGACCCCCTCACTGGGTTTGTCTTCTACTGCCTACTAAGTTCAGCATCAGCAAGTGCTGCCAGATGCTGCACGCCCAGCATCTGCTTCTTGCCTGTCTCCCATGAGAGCCCCAGGCTGCAGTAGTTCCAGCTGGACTTGGTGCAGTGTGGGGCAACCCTGCCACTCATGGAGGAGGTAAGAACTTCCCTCTCCAAGAGTCAAATGCCAAATCCTAGCAGTTTCTGCTGACTGTGTGATTGAAAGGAGAAGGATGACACTCCTAAGAAATATGCTGTAGTACAATTTGGTCAACTTAACGTTTTCTGATTGGATTTTTGCATTACTTTGGTGTATTTTTGTAACTAGAATTTTGTATGTGCTGTTTTGAAGAAAACTGATGTTCAGCATGAGGTAATAATGGCTGTTACTCTGAGTCATGCACCTACTCTTACAAATGTCACAGGAACGTGGTTCAAGGTTAAATTTTGGGGGAGAGTATCTTGTATTTGACTGCTTTCTAAGAATGTATGTTTCATATCGTAATGCCACTTGTATAATAAGTCCATCTTCCCAGTAATATTTTTTCCTTCTTTACAATCCAGTATACAAGTTCATGATTGCTTTGCTTGATTCCAAGAACCAAGATGTTTGTTTTTCTGCCTGTGGAGTTCTACTCAATCTCACAGTCGATAAGAACAGACGAGCTCTTCTGATGCAAGAAGGAGGAATTGGAAAGTAAGTTCCTGGTCATGCTTATGAGAAAGGCAATTTTGAGTAGTTTGGCCAAAGAGTTTCAATTAGTCCTTTTTAATGGGGCCAATAACTTGTAATAAGGATACTTGATACTCAGCAACTCATGTTCTTCAAGAAAGAACCTTTCATATTCTTTCATATGTTTTTGCAAAAGCATTAGACTGGTTTAGCCTACTGCAGAGCCAAAAAAAATAGAATAATCAGTCAAAGGTTCTTCTGATATGTACAGCAGAGGAGAGGACCACACAACAAAGCAACAAAGGCATGGCTTTACAGTAGCTGCTTATGCTTGACTTAATGGGATCCTATGTGGGCCACAGTTAATAGGCACCATTGATGTATATCTGTTGTAAGTGTGAAGATTACTTCAGGAACTATTATGTCCCACGTGGTCTCTTGAAATTTTTCTGACTACTTAGGACTGTAGGGAAAACTATCCGATGCAGTCATGCTCGGCAGAGAGTAACTCCTGAGTCTCCCCTCTCCGAGTTCAAGTTTAAGGCACTTAGACTGCAAGTGGTATTAGATCTTGAAAAACCACTGTGGATGCAACACTTGTGGCTTTGATGTTCAGATAATAGCAGATGCAGCTTAATTGGAGCAACGTGAGAGGTTATGTTCCTATGCTTGTAAAGCAGTTGTTACAACCCACATTTATGAAACAGTATGTCTGGCTTTGAAATGCTTTCCTGTCCATACATCATATAATTACTTTTTAATACAATGTAAACAACGCGTAGTCTGCTCATCCTTTCTTCTCATGTTCTTGTTAACTTACAAAATATAAAGCTGAAAAAAAAAGAATAAAAGTAAGTTAAAGGCAAACACTATAATAAATGTGAGAAATTCCTGTTACAAAGAACATTCCATAGAATATAGGACTTTCTATACTCTGAAAATTTCTGAAGGAAGAAGGAAAGACAGTAACAGTATGGAATAAATCTAGAGAATTTGGAAGAGAAGGAGGTCATTCTGACTGTGCCAAATCATCTCTGTGGATTTTTGGAAATGAGGTTATTGTACCGATACGTAGTGGCCCTAATGACACACGGAATTAATCCCATCAGAGAGTTGAATTTAAAAAAATTAGGGCAGGTTCTTTTGGCTTTTCATTAGGTGCCTCCCAGTCTTCCACAATGACTACGTTCAGAGTGGAGAGAGAAAAAGCAAACCTCTTTTTGGTTGCTTTTCAATTACAGCTATTTTCAGCCATACCTGAATGCAATAGTTATTCTGTGTTCCCTTTACTAATCCCCAGATTATAGATCTTACAGTGAAGTAGAGAAATGAGGGAAAGAGGGAGTCATAGGGTTGGGGAAGAGAACAACGTTGAAGGATTGCTGTTGGAGAGGTCACTAGGGACAGCAAGTGAAAAACAATGTTTACCTCTGCTGCCCTGGGACCTGTGAACGCTGATTTTTGGTAATGGGAACTCTGGGTAGCTACTGTACGTAAGCTGATGCAGGCTGAAAAGTTATAGCTTAATTTCTGAGGGCTGCTTGTGATCTAGCCTGTGTTTGGTATCTGCAAGGAAGATAATGCTCCTTACTAAAACTGTCATATCTGAGAGGAGTCCGTTGGGAAGCAGGCTGAGGTACTACAAGAAGGGGAAAGATGTACAAAATAGTCAGACTTCACTGAATGTAAAAGGTAATTCTGTGAGTCGTGGAAATAGTGAATTCCTTTTGATTTGTCTTCTTGTCAGATCTTCTGATGTGTAATCAAGCTGGCTATTCTTACTGAAACGTTTTCTGCATTAATGCCATCTTTTCCAGATGAATTCTCGGTGCCTGATAAGGTTTGGCTCACCTTGCAGTCTCTGCTCTAGTGGTAGCCACAGGTTTGCAGCAGTCACAGCTTGTCATTAAATTAGATGGATTTTTACTGTCTGAGACGGTTACATTTGTAACATATGTGATTGAAATTGGTCAGTTGGGTTAAAAAGTTATAGAGGACAGACAGATGCAGGCAGGCATGCTCACCTACGTGTAGTCAAAAGGCACATTCACACATAGGGAGTTAGATTAAATGAAAAGGGGGAAGTTACTGAGATACTGAAATGCTACTTAAGTAGCATCTAAAATTTATTAACGTAGAATTTTCCTGCAAATTTTCATGGAGTCTGCATAAATTTCTAGATGCCAGATTTTGAAGGGCTCAGGAGAAAACTACAAGGAGCAGAACACTGTTTTTGTTTGATACTGACAGGTTAGTTGACTGTTTACAAGACTTTGGGCCGGCAGACTGGCAGCTGGCTTGTTTGATCTGCAAAACCTTGTGGAACTACAGTGAAAACATCTCAAGTGCGGCCTCATGTTTTGGAGAAGATACCAACACATTGCTGGTGCTGCTCAAATCACTCTTAGGTGAGATTCATCATCTTGGTCTGTTTTCCTTAGTAAAAGAAATTGGAGGAGCAAAATCAAAGCCGTGTTCATTTGGGTAGGAAGTCTGTCACACAACTGTGAGTGTTACTGTTATTCATTGTTGTAATCATTCCTTGCATTACATTCCTTGCTATGATAAAGCATATCTTAATGTGAGCAGTAATTCCACTTATTTATCTGAAAATACTCAGTGTTTCAAGATCATGAGTGCACTTTTTAACATTGTGCAACAGAACTGCGAACTTTACAGCCACAATCATACTTGAATTTTCTGGCATGCAACAAGCAATGCTATCTTTGTTATTCTTACTTATTTTTCCCTCTGCATTTATCACTGCTTATTCCAGCAATTAATTTGACTGCAGAGTCCAGGCTGGGTAGTTAATTGGAACTCCCATTAACTAGCACAGCTTTTGTGAACTGGAAGTTCATGTACAATTGCAGTCGCAGTTACAGTTGCAATTGTAATGCAACTGTCATGACAGTTAATTAAAAAGAGGTCAGAATAAAATCAGAAGGCTCATCGTTCTTCACACTGTAGTCGGAAGGGTAGCTGTAGAAAAAAACGTGCATCTTATTCCTTGGATCTGGTTCCTCTGTGTGCTGAGAGCCAA
Source organism: Actenoides hombroni (assembly GCA_024336885.1). NCBI lineage: Eukaryota > Metazoa > Chordata > Aves > Coraciiformes > Alcedinidae > Actenoides > Actenoides hombroni. Next base: position 5,595,130 of record WUAM01000395.1, read on the forward strand.
CAAATGTTAGTAACAGCAGCTGGTTAATATTGTCCTAAATCTTCCTCCTCCCATTGTATCCAGTAACAGCCTTGAACCATCATTGCTCTGATTCTATCATTCAGGAAGCAGGAGGCAACTGCTGACAGTCAGTGGACTGTACTTCAGTATCAGCACACCCTCAGGAAGCGGAAAAAGTGGAGCATGGCGCAGCGGACACCTCGCTTCACCTGCTGTGCTTGGCCTCCTCCCCTTGATTTTTCTTTCCCCTACCTGGCACGAGATGACAAAAAAAATAGGAGGGAGCCAAAAGGCAGTGGAAATAGCCTGAAAAGACATTGGGCCCCAGAAAGACTGGACAAAAGGCACCTTTTTTTTGTTTGGTTTCTTTTTTTCTTTTTCCCTGCCTGATCCCAGCAGCCTGAGAGGCAGTGGCACTGCTTTCCAATGGCACTCTCATTTGTCTCCTTTCAGTTGCTCTTGAGTTTCATGTCACTTTATTGGCTCAGAGCTTCTGGAGGCTGGTGTTGCCAGGCCCCTAGCAGCAGCTTTGCATTGTCCCAGTCCCTCAGGAGCAGCAGTGGACATGAGCTTCTGTCTTGAGAACATTCTTCTGTTTGCTCATTCAGTGAAATCTCCTTTCTCTCTCTCTTTTTTTTTTCCCAGACTTCTCTTCTGATTGCCTTTTACCTCCAGCTATCAATTTGAGGAGGTTATTTTGGAGTCTCAGTACATGCAAACTCTTGCATGGCATGATACTAACTTACAGGGCTCCTGGCCTCTGTCTGTCTGGAGTTAGAGGGATGGGCAGCCCATGCAGACTAGAGTCTGTTCTCTGTCATCCCCATAGCGTGCAGACCCAGTGTGCTTGCCTCGTTCCTGGGCTTGCAGCCAGTTCATATGCTGTTTGGCCAGTACCCAATTGTGCTAGTTTTGAGGAGGGTCGTGGGAAAATTAAAATCATCAGAGGATGCACAGCTTGCCTGTGGGCTGCTGATCCTTGCTGATCCCCAGTGTTACTCACATTCTGCTTTGTGAAATTCACTGTTTTGGTTCAACACTTCAGCATTTGAACTGGTTCTGACCCTTGTTCTTGTAGGCTGGAATTCCCGACCTCAGTGATTCCATAAACATTCAGTCAGCTTCTGGGGGGCACAGCTGTCTATAAAAGGGAGAAATGTCTCTTGCTCTGTGTTAGAAGGCAGTTAATTTGGGTAGAAGAGTAATTTCAGGAGTAGGCAAAGCAATTTTGCCTGAAAACAAAACCCATAATCCCTTATCTTCCTTTTCAGGGTCTCTCACTTTGCTGCTGAGATTCATTTTACATATGTTGAACTACTGTGCCAGTGATAGGTCAAGAGCTAATGGACACAAGTTGCAATAAGAAAAATTCCAATTAAATATTAGGAAAAGAAGTTTCCACTATAGCAGGGGTCGAGCACTGGAACAGACTGCCCAGAAAGGCTGTGGAATCTCCATCCTCAGAGATGGACCAGAGCAACCTGATCTGTGGTGGTGCAGCAGTCCTGTCCGACTTAGGTTATGTGTATGATACCATCAAATATAGATCTGATGTCTAAGGCTAGATTTTTTTTCTGATTACAGGGTTACTTCCTGCAGAGATACAAAACGTCTTCCTTCTTGGAAGGATGCGTGGCTTTCTTTCCTCTTTATTAAAGAAAGCCTCTAAATGGCATCTTCTCTTAATGTAGAACCCCTTTTGGAATCTACCTCATAATCATCATCTCTTGAATTTTGGTAATTTAGACACACTGTAGTGGCATAGAAGTCAAGTACTGTTTGCAGTTACTGGTAACTTCCTATGAAATGGACCCTTGTCCACATGAAAGGAATGGTACCTCTTCCTTTATAGCTGTGGCAGCTCAGGTCATATGCTCTGCAGAGGCACCTTGCCGTTCTTTGAGGCCTAGTTCTGTCTGAGCGTTTCTTTTCTACACAAAAGTTTGTCTCAAAATAGAAGCATAGAATGTTTTTGTGTTGGAAGGGACCTTTAAAGGTCATCTAGTCCAACCCCCCTGCAGTGAGCAGGTTAAGTGTGGGTAACTAAAGTTTCTCTTCAGGTCCAAATTGTCTTTTACCTGCTGTGAGTGTGCAGTGAGCTCCCCTGTGGAGTTACTTACTTAACAGATTGTGAATCTGGTGCTCTTTCACAGGCTGGGACAAAGATACGGTTCTATGGTTCTATGATTCTAAAGATAAGTTGCACTGCCTATTGGGTGCAGGATTGTATCTTCATTTTAGGTCCATTTATGGCATAAAGGCTGTCAAATGTATGTCTGCTAAACTGTTTCAAAACATTTGTTCATCATGCTCAGTTGTGTTTGTAGATTCTCGACTCGGGAGTGTGCTTCTGGTTGCAGACTGGTTTCTTTTTTCTGTAAGGGTTTCGCTGCTGCATCCAAAGCCAGGCAAAATGGAGGAGGAATAACAATGAGTGAGGACTTCTTTTCATGCCTAGCATTGCTTGTATCTCTTAAGAGTGTCCTATTATTTTATTCATGAAGTTTGTGAGAAAGGGAGGGCATCGGTAATATCGTAACTAGTATGGTTCAGGTTCCTTAAGTATGATAGGAGATACAATTTGAAAGAGTCTTCATGAACCAGGTTAGCAGAACAATCTGTGACAGGAAAAATATAGCTGTAGTTAGAATAATTGTCCAGCAGGTCAAGGGAGGTTCTCCTCCCACTCTACTCTGCCCTAGTGAGACCACATCTGGAGTATTGTGTCCAGTTCTGGTCTCCCCAGTTCAAGAGGGATGGGGAAATACTAGAGAGAGTCCAATGGAGAGCTATGAAGATGATGAAGGGACTGGAACATCTCTCTTATGAGGAGAGACTGAGAGACCTGAGGCTGTTTAGCCTGGAGAAGAGAAGTCTGAGGGGGCATCCTTGTAATGTTTACAAATATCTGCAGGGTGGGTGTCAAGTAGAAGGGGCCAGTCTCTTTTCGGTTGTGCCCTGTGATAGGATGAGAGGTAATGATTGCAAACTGGAACACAGGAAGTTCCACCTCAACATGAAGAAAAACTTCTTTACTGTGAGAGTGATCCTGGAACAGGCTGCCCAGAGAGGTTGTGAAGTCTCCTTCTCTGCAGACTTTCAAGACCCACCTGGATGTGTTCCTCTGTGGCCTGCTCTGAGTGATCCTGCTCTGGCAGGGGGGTCGGATTTGATGATTTCCAGAGTTCCTTTCCAACCCCTACCATTCTATGATTCTGTGATTCTATGATTACTTGCATTAGCAAATTTGCTGTGGGTTATGTTAAAACCCAGGTAGTTTCCTGGCTGATAGTCGCAGTACATGCTTGATCTTGAAGCTACTGCAGCTACACCTGTGAGGCTGAGCATAAAAGAACCTGCAATATCCTTTTTACCGTTCTACTGCCCTTAACTTCCTTCATTTTTGATTGAATCTAAGTCCCTCAGACAGTGATGCTTAGTTTGTCTTAAATATATTTAAACCATCAACACAGACAACAGATAATCTGTATGTGCTGTGGTCATAAAACACGGTGTTGGGTATATTTTTATTCAGAACTGATGGTATTTTCCTTGATTACAGATGAAGAACTAGTGTTGGATTACAGCCTTGATGGAGATTTAAGGGATGACCACAAACTGTATTGGGAAACAGAGTTCAAACCTGTGGCAGAAAAACTTCTTGATAGGATTCAAAGCCATCACTCCTTCTGACTGTGACTATTACTCCATTTTAATCAGGTTTGGGGTGGTTTTTTTTTGTTGTTTGGGTGTTTTGTTTTGGGTGGGGTTTTTTTGTTTGTTTGTTTTTAGTGTTGTTTGGAGGTTTTTTTGTTGGTTTGGGTTGGTTTTTCTGTGTGGTATAGATTGTACAGCTTTATAATATACCTGGACATTGCCATTTGTAAGTACGTTGGGAGAGCAGGACAATTTAGGCCTATCATTTATATAGAGTACCACCTTTTCAGAAGCTTGTATGAAATTTTTGCACATGTAATTACTTTTTACAATATATTTGAGCTGATCAAGCAGCTATTCAGTGTGATTTGTCTGTTAATTGCATAGTATCTCAGCCAGGAAAATGAAACAAAACTATTTGCTGAGCTTTTAATTTTTAAAAGGTAAACTACCACTGAGTCCCTGGACCTCTGGAGTACCAAAATGACTGTGCACTATAAAAGAATGTCACATGATATCTACAGGCCTTGACACACTTTTACTTCATATGCAATTCTGTGACAGAGGAACCCAAATGCTGTCGGGGCATTCTGCGGTGTTACATCAAAAGCTTCACTCTTCAGATAGAATGCTGTCAAAGGTCAGGAAAAAGTAGCTCCCCTTTCCTTTGGAGATGCCCCTTTCTTTATGGGATACTCTGTGGCTAGGGCATCTCAGCTCCTGCCTTGGGGCTTGTGGGATAGAGGTCCAGCTGTGCTGCAAAGAGGCTTTTTTTGAACTGGGACTTTGCATCTGAAGGCACAGCACCCCTATCTCTGATGTGAGATAGTCTGGTGTGGTTTTCCTTCAGTTGTTCCCACATTCCCAGGAGCCACCTGTGTGCCTGTATGTCTCAGACTTCTTGGCTAGCTGTCTACCCTGGGCTCATGCCTCCATCCATGGGGCAAAAAAAGGCTCTGCAACCTTCATGTTCCTTCTGACTGCTGCTGGCTTGTTTCTCACTCAGTTTTCATCCTTTCAGTGTGTAGAAGTCCCTGCTTTATAGCCCATGGATTATCTCAGCAGCTGCATCACTGCCCTCAAGCACTGACAGCCCAACTGGCTACAGAAAACTTTACCAACCTGACCCCTTTGTCTCTTTTCTGATCTTAGATTGCTAAGAATAAACTACTGTGCAGGGGCTGCTGGGCTCTGAGCTCTGATCCTGAGGGTCTGCAGCCTCATGCTGTGCTGTGTGTGCCAGGAGAGCGAGACTCCAAGGCCTGGCAACCCCTGCAGAGAAGCTGGAGGAACTTGTTTTCCTGAGGCAGCAATTCAGAGCTCCTGCCATGGCACTGCTGTACCTTTTGCGGTGCCTGGACCTCCCCAGCCAGGTGAGGAGACTCGGAAGCAGAGCAATAGTAGAATGCAAGGGGTACTTCTTCCTAGTCTAGGTCCCTGCTTCTATATGCTTGGGGACTTCTTTACTGTTGATGGCACAGAAGAGGGGAGATTTCATGGTCCAGGTTTTGGGAGCGGTGAGGAGGAAACTTCAGTGAAGGTAATGAAATTTTCAACATTCCTGTTGACCCAGCAGCTTGGATGTTTCTTGTGACCAGCAGGACTCAGCCCCACACTTAGGGAGTGCATGTGGCAGCCTCCATCAACTGCGATCCACAGGAGAGAACTTCTCAGCAATTCACTGTGGTTTGGCTCCAACAGTTCTGCTGAGCTCAAAAAGATCTGTTACCATTCCTTCTTTTGCCATTTTAATTTTAGCTGACGGGGAAGATAAATGGCTTCGATGCCCCATTTCTTTCTCCCAAAAAAGAATGTATTTGCTTTCCAGGGGCAGTAAGGAAAGGCTGCTGGGGACAGGGGCCAGGCACTGAGGATGCAGTGGAAATGGCCTTGTGGCCATATTCTGGCAGCAGGTCTCATCAGAATTGACCAGGTCTGATTAACAGGAGCCAGCCTGCAACCACTGTTTCGCTCAGGTCAAGGTGGGTATGAGCTGGGTAGAGCAGAGAGGGCAGCAGAGGCCTCGGAGAACCTAACAGCAAAACCCTGTAGTGGCTCCCATTGAACTGCACAGGCCCATGGCTTGCTCTGATAAAAAAATCTGATGGGTAACAAGCCCCAAGATGCTGAATTTCTCATGTATTGTTATGGCATCTTCTACCGTTTGGGTGTCTTTGCCATCAACCTCAATGAAGAAGCTCTCGTGTGACTTCAGGCACCCATTCCTGTTTAGCAACCTGGTACTTGGCCTCTGTCACGTTGCTCTTTTCTACCTGGGGTGGGGTGTTTGCATATACATGTGCATAAAGTTTTCAGCTGAACCTACAAAGAAGCTGGAAAGGCGAGTGCTGCTGGGGAGGGCTGGTAGCTGCTGCTTACGGGGCAGACGGCTCTGCCATGCTCCTCTAGGCACAAATGAAACCCCTCTGTGTTTGTTTGGTTGGGTTTTTTCCTTCTTAGTGTCCTACCTGGGCCCATGCAGCAGCCAATCATTTAGCTCCCTTCAGTTCACCTCCTCCCCCTGCCCGACGTGTTCTTTTGGGGCGAGTTGCCAGTAGCACTAGTGCCCACATTGCCCGAAGTGCAGGAGATGCTGCTGCACTTTGTAGCCACAGGCCCTGGAGGAGCTTCTCGGGAGCTGTCAGGGCTTCACCCTGCAGCAGAGGAGAGCAGCTCACACCCACCCCTGACTGAGGCAGTGCTTGTTCCTTGGGCCCTGGCATCATCCACAGCTGCTGCTCTGTGCAGCAGTCGCCACTTTGATGGAGCATCTGCCCGCTTAACCATTTCCTTGTTTTGAAAGACCCCTTCTACTTAGGACCATTAACACCTCAGCATTTTAAATGAAAAAATCCCCAAACGTTTTCAGGCCCTATCTCCTAAGTAGCTCTGTGTGTTGTGAGGGTTGTCTGCGTGTTGTGGTTAGTGCTCTGTTTGATAATGTGACTGTCTGAAGCCACTGCCAGAGAGACGCACGCTGCAGTGTTTACTGCTTGAAAAGGAAGAGTGTGTCTGCAGGTACCTGCAAGTGTCTGGAGAGCGCAGGATGGAAACCATCAGTTCAGGCTTCTCAGAAAATTGCATGTCTACCTTTGACATGACAAAAAAGCAGTAGGCAAATGAGGTGCTGCAGAAAACTCCATTTACAGACTGGCAAGACACTTCCTTCTGTGTCCTTAGGCATAGCTCAGCTTTATGCTATGCCCTTAGACAGGAAAGTTTTGCTCGGGTTTTTGAACATTAAAAATCCTGTATTTTTAGTTAAGAGGAAACAGCAGATGCTTCCTGTTAGTCACAATTTTTGACAGTTTATTAATCTTTCTCCCCCAGATCGTTTTAGATATTTTAGCTTCTTGGACTGTAAACTTAAAACTGTTCTCAGAATTTTCTGTAAAAGAAACCAGCCTGAGCTAGCTGAGAGCCAGGCCATGGGACCTAAATCTTTATTTAATTCTACCTGTGGGCTTGGGAAAATCCATTTCTCTCCTGCCTTGCAAAGAGTGTTCCTACCTTCCTGTAAGCAGGCAGGAGTTTCTATGCTTGAGTGTCCTGTAGCCCCTGTTACAGCCAGGGGTAGGAATGCATTCAAAAGAGTTTGTCACTCCCTTGCAGCAAGTCCCCCTCTCACTGCCTGTAACCTCTCGCCATTAACTCCTCAGTCTGACTGCACAGACCTGACCCTCCTGCTGATGCCAAATATCTTTTTGGCACTCACCCATGAAAATCAGCAGCGTAAGCTGGAACAAAGTTTATTACTGGAGGATTTTAAAATCAGTTTAACTCTTAAAACAATATTTAGAGCTGGTTATTGAAAATAAGTGATTATTACCGAAGGGAATCTCTGATCATATCACAGGAGTTACCAGTGAGGAAAGAGAAAATCCAGCGCCTGTGGCTACAGCGTACAGTGGCAGGGTATGCCTGTCCTCCTAGAGTCGGGGACTGTAGGAAGGATGAAAACATGCTGAAAACCTCAGAATTACAGGAGAAGTGTTCCTCCTATAGTTCTAGTGAAGATCTAAATCTATTTTCTTAGACCTTCTCTCCCATCGTTTTAGACTCGGTTGAAAAATTCCTTGTTTGCCATTTTGTTTGTTCAGTTACTGGTTCAAAGACCATTTTAAAATGTTGGAACCAGTAAGAGGGCAAGCATAAAGCTGAAGCACACAAAAACACCAAGAGAAAAAGTTGTTACCTTTATTTAAAAAATACCAATAATACTGACAAATTTAAAAAGCAATTCACACTCATACAAAAGTATTCATGTGTTCTCCAAAACCACTGTATATTAAACATCAGCATTTTAATCATGTTTTGATTTACTAAAAATAGATGTTTTTTAGCCTAGTTATTTAAGCAACTGCAAAAATCATTAAGACCAGCATTGGGCATGTAATACAGTAGGACTGTTTGGCAGTCTGGAACAACATTCCCACACCTTGTCCTAGCTACTCCTTGGTTCATCCTCGAAAAACAGGACAAGAAGCTACTCGACACTTCACGTAGTTACATCTCTAAAAAGCTCTGAGGACTCCAGTCCCCTTCTTTCCATAGGAAGACCATTGCACTTTGGAGCTCACCAAAATAATGCTGAACAAATGTAGCATTTTAAGGCTAAACTATTTGAGAAAAGTGACTGCTATCTTTCAAATATATCCGTGTGGACAAAAGAGGTTTAGTTCCGATTAAAAAAGAAATCTAAATAACAAGGCTTTTTTGAAACCACACACAATAAAGGCTCAGACAATAGCAGTGCTCACTTTCACTTTTAGCTTAACTGGAACAGCCTGTGTCTGTTCACTCCCCAGCACAAATAGCAGCATCAAAATTTTCTAAAATTATTCTCGTAGGGAAAGCAAATGTCATCAAGTCCCACTTCTTGTCACGCTCCAGCTCCCATAGTATTTGCCTTAACACAAGATCTACATATCTATCGTTTGCTATATTGCCACAAGTTCATAGAGTGTCCCGTGCTGTCTAAAGCCAAAATACCATGAGCAGGCAGCACTTCTGCACAACCCTGTCTTTTCAACTGCCAAGCGTTCACTGCCGAGTGGCAGCAGTGGTATTCCACACGTGGAAATAGCTGAAACTAAAGGAGTTATGGCACAATGGGCATCTTAACTTATAGCTACTGTTGGTCCTGAGGCTTCGTTTCTTCCTCTGCCGTATGCAGCTGCAGAACATTCCAACGTCAACAGGCAGCCGGAGACATCAGGTCATATAGCGAGTAATAGCTCTCAGAGCATAAAGTAGTTCGGCTTGCATCCGAGCTTCTACCAGAAGCAAATTTACATGGACCTTTGGGAAAGAAAAGAAGTCACGCTTTAAGCACAGCCTGCTCACCAGAACATCCCCCAGAGAAAGGAAGTCTGTGGGGCTGTGGTTTTGGTATTCGTGTCTGCAGTAGCAGCGGGGAGCGCTTTGTGTTTCGGCTGCCCCAATAATGACTTCTATCTGTAAAGCTTTTGCTGAGGGAGGGAAGACCAAACGAACGCTGTACGCAGCGCTACAGCACAGCGTGGCAGCAGGGTCGCAGGAGCGGGGCCAGGTTAATTCACAGGAAGAGGGAGTCATTCTTTAGTAGACCCACTGCTTTAGCTGGAAAAGAGACAAGCTTTCAAGCACACGAGCCCTTCTTCGGCAGCAGACTATGCAAAGCTTGAAAAGAACTGCTCAGATTTAGCTCAAGTTAATCAGTGAGGTAAAGGCAAAAGGGTGGCTGGTACCTGGGAAGCAGAGGGGGTTGTTAGCAAAGGAAGAGGCGATAAAGTCGTTTGCCCCTGTGGGACAGAGAAAGAGAAACACATGGGTCGTTATCACGTGAACAACACAGAGTGGTTAGCTGAGGTGAAGCACAAGAGAAATTATAACATGCCATAAAACGATCATCTTTATTGAGACAGAGGTGTTCTGTAGCTACCAGAGGTAAGGATTTTCATTCCCCAGATCATCTCCTCAATGTCTTTACTTCTTTGAGGATGAGATCAGACACCAGGTGGGGGAAGGGGTGAAAAGTATTCTCTGACTGACAGCGGGTCAGCTCTAGAGTTTGTTCTGGCATGTAACAGCCACATGTGATTTCATTCACATGATCTCCATGAGGATGGACAGTGACTGCGTTCAGTGACACGTGATCCTTGCATGTTGATGGCTATGGAGAGGCAAAGTTTTGGGCTTTAAAGAAGGCTCTGTGTGCTTGAAAAGTTCATCTCTATCAGTTTAACCAAAACAAAACATATGTTGTATTTTACTGGAACAAACTTAAATCCACTGTATAGTACCCCTATCATAACTGGCTATCTTTAAACTGTTTTCACAAGGAGTTTAGCAAGAAATAGAGCCTCTGATGATATGAGCACTGATTAAGGCATGTTTATGTTCCAGCACTGTATCAACATTCATTTTAAGTGAGGCCTAGAAATATTTTTTTCAAAAAAACCCTGGAGGATATGATCTTAATGGAACAGACATCTGATAATCAAGAGTGAGAAATATTACTGGGAGGTGCAGTTCAGACAGTAGCCCAGTGGCAGGACTTCAAACTTCAACAGGAAGTGCGTGCTCTGGGGCCATCTGGAAGTGACCGTAGGACTGCAAAGACCTCAGGCCAACAAGGAAGCTGCACTGGGTCTGAGGCAGAGGGATGGAACCAGCACCAGTCCCCTGCCCCTCTGGAACACAGGCAGTACCAACGGGCAGCGGAGGAGAATGCTGCAGCTGAGGTGAAGCTGTACCATTTACATGTCTCCCCTCCCAACAGGGCTCAGAGCTCACACAGTCCCCACTGGCTGTTATCGAGCAAACAGCCAGTAGGAAATGAAAAAGTACTTCATTCAGCCTGGGAAGTAGCACCAGCTAAAGCTGAAATGCCAGCCGGGTAGCTGTGCCTGTCAGCACGGCAAGCGGGTGTACGGCCCGCATCCCTCAGCGCGCACGCAAGCTGTACCTTCTCAGAGTGTTCAAACTGCCTCCAGAAGCTATCATACATTCTTTTCGTGGTCTTTTCAGGAGTGCAAACCACGGTCTTGATATAAACTTTAAAGCTGCGGTCCAACAACTGATTAATTTCACCATAGTCATAATCATCGTATCTGTCGGGAATGAAAAGAAAAACACTTTCATTTTCAAGAGTAAGTTCTTCCACTCGCATTGTTTCCAAGTTCCTATGGCAAAATAAATTATTGTGTAATTTCTATCACTGCTGGCCCTCCCCCCTAAACAAACATAGGTTTAAAAAATACATGCGTGTTTGCTTAATAAGTAACTTTGCTGCAATCTGAGAAAGAAGAAATAAAAAAAGCACCAATGCTGAGAAGTCTGATGCATTTAGAACACAAGTAGTAAAACTGACCTTATTCCAAACATACAATGAATATAGTTCCAAATAGCTCGTCTTAGCATTGAGGTATCCACGTCTTTGTGCATGGCCATGGTGTTGTAAGTCAGATTATAAGCAATATGAAACTTCTCATCGAGTAGTTGTCCCACATCTGGGTAAAGACGATTAACCAAGGAATAGCCGTGGTCTTCCCAGGAATAATCCTTAGAATAAAAATGCAGAACGGACCATTTCAGAAAGGAACTTGTAAAGACCTCGTGCTTTAATGTAGTCTACCTCAGGGCAGATCATCTGGGGTGCAGGGTGTGTGTGTGTGTGGGGATGTTCCTTTGCTTGCTTTAAGCCTTCTGATCCATGGGGCAGCAAGATAGAGCACAGCACTTCCCAGGTTTGGTAATTTGGCACAAGCACCCAACTGCACTCTAAGCCTGTCCTGTCCTCCTTACCTGAACACGAAAGGTGGGCACGTGCATTCCGTGTCTGGAGAAGTCTTTGTAACCGTAGCTGGTATCCTCAAAGTGACGAGACACATCTCTCGTTGGTGCCGATTCTTCATCTTCTGTTAATTGCAAACAGAATTTCACATCATTTCAGTAAGAACCAACTGGAAGCGTACTGTGTAACTCTTGCAGAAGAATGGGAGTCACTGCTTCCTAAACAAACTGTTTCACTGGACATTAAAATGCTGTGCTATGACATGCTATGCAGTGTGACTGACACTACGGATTTTAGAAACAAGTCCATGAAAAACACTCAGCTTCTTTCTTATAGACAAGCATCTTTTTCTCCTTTTGTGTACCAGTCTTTACCCTATCTGCTAAGTCTAGGGAACACTGTGCTCCTGACTCAAGGGGTCTATAAAAATGTCAAGGAAAAATATGTTTTGGAACAGAGGACTTATTAAAGAGAGACCTCTAAGACTTCCATGTCAAGTTTATTTTAAAGAAACTCTGCTGAAGAGCCTACAACAGCCCTAAGCTTGTAACAGGTTATTCTCTCACAGTCATCTGAAAAGTAATGTTTTGTACACTTAAATAGCTAAGTGTGTTAAGGGCTTCTTTTTATGTCTTGTGAGATGCTTAAAGCTCTTGTGAAACTTTTAAATCTCTCTCTCTCAAGATTCTACTTCTGTTGAGCATAATACTGGTCAGCGAGTGTTGTGGTGTATTCAAGAGAAGCCACAAATCTTGGCACTACTTTGTTTTTAAGTGTTCCTGGAAGAAAACAAGGCACCTCTAATCCTGACCTCTTCAAAGAGACTGCTGATGCTATTGAGACATTGAAGAATACTTTTTTTTCCTTCAGCAGTAGTATTTCTTCAAGCGACTTGGAAAAGTCTTAGTAAATACGTATGCACACTGTATCTGTTCTACCTGAAGAACACACGAACATGCTTTCTCTCTTCTCTCTCTCAAAACGTGTAGCCATCTCTTCTTGGCTGGCTTCCTCTTCATCTCTACACTCCTGTAGCTGCTTCATTTTCTCCATAAGAGCTTCAACTTCACAGACAGACTCTGTAGACTTGAAAAGGAGAGAAAAACATTCCATTTCTATGTAAGAAGAACTGACCATGATGGCAGAAATCGTCAAATCAGAAAATTCAAACACAAGCTATGTCCTTTTTTTTGAGGAAAACAGTTCTCAAAAAAAAAAATAAAA
>WUAM01000395.1:5607887-5620698 GCA_024336885.1 Actenoides hombroni
CTCAAAAAAAAAAAAAAAAATATATATATATATATATAAAAAAAAATAATAAAAAAAAAATCTGTACTGACCCAACAGTTCACATTTAGTCACTGTCTTTCCTCAATTAGATCCCTGGTATTTTTAACATATTTTAAGAATCACAGCTTTTTGGAACAAGTGGTTCTCTCACTAAAATTTAAGTAATTCCTCTTACTTAACCTAAATGTTTATCAACTGAAAAACAAGGAGCTGTAACAGAAATTCTGATAGAGGAAGTAACCACAATTTACTACCCAACTGTATTTTTCCCCTTCTCTGCTCACAGAGAAGAAACATACTGAAGGAAAAAGGAAGAGTGAGTGTACATGCAGATTTAATGAACCCTCAAAGGAAAGCTAGTGCAAGATAATCTTATTTCACAAGAGCTGTTTTAACACCACAACAAACTATTAATTCAATATCTGGGCTTGTAAAAAAATCCATCAGAGCAAAGCAAAATAAAAGTTATCTTCAATTTATACAGCTCTGCCCTTTTCCTCTCTGCCTTTTGCAGTCAGTTTGCTCCTTCAGAGAAGCAGCAAGTTCCATCAAACAAAATTTAAATGCCACCCACACCACTGCAGTAAAGGCTCATAAGCGAGGAACCTGCATTGAAAATACCCTGTTATCACTGTTCTTAAACCAACGCTTAGTTCACGTCATGCTGTTCACTAAGTGGAAGCAAGTACAGCTCAGTGTGAACTGCTGCAGGCAAGAAATACTGGTTTAGAGTCAGAAAACTGTGAATGATCTCTTGTGTGATGTATCACAAACACCTCAAGGCAACAAAGTCAATGACTGGAATCAAAGAGGGGCCGACTTTCCTCTGCACCCATGGTTAAAAAAAAAAAAAAAAAAGCATTCCTGGCCACTGCTGCTCAGGACAGGTATCATCAATTAGTGGAGGTCAGAAGCAGTCTCAGTTTGCTGTATGAATGATAAAAGACCAGAAAACCAGACAACTGAGAGTTTGTATCTTCACCTCTCCCTTCAGTGACCCCCCACTGTAATTTCAAAAGTCTCCTAAATGTATCTTTTCAACTGTTTAGCCTCATCTGGATGAGGCTAATCAATCCCACTCTCACCGAACGAAGAGATGGGCACCCTCCGTGTATTAAGTTTACAAAGAAACTACTTCTATTGAAAGAGACTGTTTGTTCAAACACTTACTGGAATACTTCCAGTTGGGCTGGCATGAATTTCATCCACGCCGTGGTAACCATTTGTAATGTCGCATATGCAATAGTTGCTGACGGAAGGGGGCCTGAAGGTGTGACCCCCCTCGCAGTCAATCTCCGGGCTGATTCCACAACCAAATGTGAAGGAAGCAAGGGAGTGGTAGTGAGTGAGGAGAACGACTGCATGGATCAACTCTGCCAGAGACCAGCTGTTCTCTTCGGTCTTCAAAAGTTGCTTTAAAAATCATGCAAGACACAAGTATTAAGTTTTAAAGAGCTGTTCAAACGATCCCACCTTAATACAATTTACCAACACATTTCTTTACCAGATAAAATCGTTTTTATGACATCCACAATTGCTCCCTAACTCTCTGCTGCCATCGCTGTGCTGCTACCAGGTAACCTGTCAGCCACAGACTCGCATGGTTAAGCCACGTAGAAGACAACTTCTCTGCTCTCTCTGGCCCTCAGCTACTGAATCAGCTGGGGTTTCTATTTCGAACCATATGGTTTGCATTGAGGCCAGACCGACTTGCATTGAAATTTCACACCTCTGATGGAGATGCAACCACAACAGTCACACGTTTCTTCAACTGGTGTTTACAGTCTCAGAAAACCCTGGCAACTCCTTGCGGACCTGCTGTGTAAAAACCTGGCATCAGGGCTGGGCTCCCTCCATCTTGTCCCTGTGGGTGGAATGTTCTACATTTGACAAGAAGCTTCAACCCCTCACTTCCCCTTCAGGCAGGAAAGTGTGGGAGGTTTGGGGCTTTCTGGCAGAGTGCGTGCTCTCCCCCACAGCCCAGCGGCCTGCCTGCCAGCAGGACCTGCAGCCGCCTCTTCACCTGGCAGACAGTGCCGAGAAAGTCCCAGCGCGCACTTCCTCCTTGACAAGGGTAAAGAGAAAAGCAGAGGAGCTGCTCCAGCAACCACGGCCAGGCATGCCCCTGCCGTGAGAGCTGCAAGCACCCTCTGAAGCTGGCTTGTCCCAGGCAGCCCTCAGAGGAGGGGGCAGCAGAAGCAGCTGCTTGGTGGCTTGTCGGTGCTGCAGTCCTGGCTGGCTTGTACCACCACTGCTCCTTCCTCTGGGCTGTTCTGCCAGCCTGCTCCCTCCAACCCAGCCTGAAAATTACACCTCAGCCAGCAGCAATCGAAACAAAACTGTGGTGATCGGTGTCCTGTCTAACCCCTGGCAGCATCTCAAGATATTCCCAGGGGGTTCTGGCTACTGAAAGCACTTGACTTAAGGAAGCAGCCATCTGAACACATCCTCATCTCACACAGTTCTGACATGACAACTCTGAAATGTCCCTGTGTTGGAAATTAAATTTGTTAAGTCATTTAAGACCAGTTATGATCACATTAGTTTTACAAGGGCACGAGTGATATTATATCATGCAGTATTACAGTGACATAACACTGAAATGAAAGTAACACAGAACATCTTTCACCCTGTCTGGCTCTTAACCCTAAGAATCTTATGATTGCATTACTGAAAAAAAATGGCACATTCATGTTACTCCGTGAAAGATTTACCTCGATATGTTCCTTGGTGATAAGCCAGGGTCGGTGAGCCAACATTTTGTTCAGTTCTCCTAAATTTTGCAGTTTTTGAGGCGCGTTTTCCAGACCATTCAGCCATTTCGGGTCTCCACCAACATGAAGGAAGTCATTCACGTGGAGGTTAACAAGGTAAGAGCACTGATGTCGTGCTGCAGCCTAGAAAGGAAAACAATTGTGACAGAGAAAACAATTACAGTAAGTTAGTGCTTTATGACAAGTACCATAAGTCATCATTTCCTCAAAGCAGTCAAAAATAACACTTGCAGTGATCAAAGGCTGAAGTGGGGAAGAAAAAAAAAAAGAGATTAGCACATCAGCCTCAAAAGCAATGAAGCCTCTAACACAAAACATCAATTTTGATTATTTTCTCACAACATAAATATTCCTCATTCATACACATCACAACTATGCTGGCTACAGGTGCAACACGCCTATATCCAGGGAGAAGGATAGGCAGAGATTTATTGTACCCCCTGAAGCAAGTCATCCATACTGCATAGTTCTCTCCAGTGGGGAAGAGGCAAGGCTGCCTCCTGGTGAATCTTTCCCAGTTAAAAGCAAAGCAGGTTTTGGAACGCAACAAGAAACTACGGGCAGCTTTTCAACAAAGAACAGTAACACTTTCCCCATCAGATTAAGACACAGCCCAAAATTTGAATTCAACTTTGGCAAGCAACGATCATTGAACTGGCAGATTGGAAGTTAAGAAATCAACCACTTTTGGCAGAGAACTTGCTTAGAATTTAGAGATTCCAAGTAGACGACGGGAGGGACTACTGAGTTAGAAGGAGGTGTATTTGACAGGACACACACACACACAAACAAGCTTTCTGAAAAACAGTTTCTGAGATGCTAAGAAAACCAAAAGTAAACAACTGTCTTATTTCTAGAACAGATTCCACCACCCCCCCCCACTTCTTTCTCAGTCCTACCAAAACCATGAACATAATAAAGTCTTATGAAACAATTTATAAACCAGACACAAACAAACCTACTCTGCTTTTCCCCTTCGCCCCTCTATGGAAATGCCTTTCCAACCAGAAACTGCAAACCACAGCGATAACTGCTGTTAAACGAGACCGGAGACTGTTGCCAAAGTAGCTGTTTCTCCCCTCCTGCTTTCTGTTCCCCCAACATACCATTATCCCGATGTAGTGTCGGTAATGAAGCGGGAGGGGACCATCCATTTGCAGTAGATAGTGCTGAGTTTTTAGAAAGCTTTCAAGATACTGTGGGTGGAAAACCATCACCAGGGTAACGTTGTCCAGTCGGCCCAGCGTGGCAAAAGAATCCGCAAACAGCGCGTGCATCGTGGCGTCTTCGTTTCCCACTTGGATGGTCTGATTGAAGAGGGAGAGCCATTAGCAATACTGTCGAAGAAGTACCAATAAAACAGTAAATAAATACATCTTGCCACGGCACCCAGAGGCCACGGTGAAAGCAATTGTATTATAAATCTATCAGTGGTATTAACTCAGTGCACAGAAGCCAAGGCATGTAAGATCCCTTTAATACCTCTCATTTAGAAGATCACAAGTGGTTGTATCAGCAAAAGGATGGCTTTTTGGCTTCACATTTTTCTCTTGTACAACACTGACTTCTCGTTTTTAACTCTCACCTTCGCTTTCTTGAATGCTTCAAACTGATCTAACTTTGCTTATTTTAACAACAAAAAGCTAACTGAATAATTATTTTTACTAAAGAGGGAAAGAAGTTAAAACCTAGCTAAGATGGCAAGAGAGAGAAATAAAAGGAAATTGCAATTTAAGGCTCTAAAATTCCTAGAAAACCACAGGCATATTACTAACCTTTCCTCTGCTCCAAATTCTCTTACCAGATGACTGGGAGAGAAACATCAGAAATGCTCAGCCACAGCACTCTGAAGCTTCTCAAGATTGTTCAGAATGGTAGAGGCAGGTCAAGAAAAAGCAACCCCAGAGCAGGGGGCAGGTGCCTTGTGGACCAGTAGGAAATTACATCTGGATGTTCACAAGGAAACAGACACTCTTACAGAGAACAGTATTGGGTTTCTCTTATGCTAGAAAGCAACACATGAGAGGTCATAACTATTCCAAAGCTCCCCAGGGCTCTCACTGCTTCTGTACACTAGAACTGTGGCCAAAGTCTCATCAGGACTGAATGTGATCATGACTGAAAATGGTCTGCAGCTCAGCAGCTGTCCTGAAACCAAATGTGGGTTACTACTAAAAGGGTGTTCCTTAAAAGCATAAAGTTCACTGTGTACTTGAAAACACTACCACACCTCCTTCTCGGGGATGAATCTGCTTGGTCCGTGTCCCAGTGGTCTAGGAATTCTTATTCCAAGTTCCTAGAAAAAGAAAATAACACCATCTCAGCATTTTGTTATGAACAGCTTCTTAGCTGCGGTTGCAAGAAAGGAAAGAGTTCTCCACTCAGAGCTGGGCTTCTTTGGGTACTCATTGTACTCTGACACGGGTACTTTTACTAGTACCATTTGTACAAATGCAAAGCACTTTTTTTATACAAGTGCTTTATAATTAGCCAAACTTGTTTACAGTGTACTGCCCCACTCCAGCAACAAAAAAAATCCAACAACAAAGGCCCTGCTAACCGAAGAAAACACACACAAATTTATATGCACACACACACACTACAACCTGGTTAGCAGAAAATTCTGCATAGAGCATATTTTGGCAGGGTGTCCAGGACAAGGAGTTCAGTACATAGCCGGCTGGTTATGCCACTGATAGAAAATGAGACTGGTGTGTGTGTGTGTGTGTGTGTGTGTGTGTGTACATCCGCAGTACGCCAGCACATAACACTCTCTGCATCTGTCAGGAAATGAAACAGCTGTAACCCTAATCAGATTTCTTTTTCCCAACCTCAAAGAGCTCTTAAACTGCTGAAAGTACCTGATCTACATTTGCATCTGCTTTCTTTTCAAGACGGGATAAAAAGCTATTCACAATGGGAGGGAGGGAGGGAGGGAGGGAAGGAAGGAGGAGATTTTGCTTAATCAGAACAGCGGCAGCCACATCCTTGCACACACTTCAGAGGACGCGCTGCCTCGCAGGTAAGAGGGAGGCTGGACACCCCCCCCAGCACTTCACTACTTGCCCTCTCCTTCAGCTAGATGAAGCTTTCTGCCAGGCCTATATGCCACCCTGGGCCTTTTGTGCAGTCAAGGAACAAACTGCGTAAGACTCGGGTACATTTGTGTCCTGCTTGTTAAACCGTCACCTTTGGAAGGGTGGGAGCCATGGGTTCAAGGACAGCTTCTGCTTTTAGCACAAAGCAGCCCTCAGAGAGGGCACAGCAGGGTCCCCGAGGCACAGGGCAAGGCAGGAAGCAGCCTCACCTCACCTATTTGGAGGTGCCCACCTCCCCGTCGCTACAGAGCCTCGCTCCTTCACGCGTGCTGCGCTCGCTGCAAACCAGCCTTCCGGGGGGATCGCTCCCCAGCCAGCAGCACGGCTTCCCCTGCGAAGATGGGAGGCCCTGCCACCCAAAGCAGCTCTGAATGGGGCAGCTGATGGCACGCTGCTCTATACATAGAGACCTGTGATTAAAGCTTGGGACAGAGCAGAGTGCTCAACGCCAGGCTATCTACACATTAATGTTCTGGGCTCTTTATATGTTTGCTTTCCCCCCCGTCATCTTTTACAACACATCCATTGCCTCCGTTCCATAACCCAAACCACTCATCTTCTGACGATGCCAACCCCATCCAGGTTCTCAGCTGGGTTTAGATGAATAAATACGATGGATTGAGCCAGTTCAGGCCAAAGAGAGCAGAGAGGCACCTTCAGCTGTTTGAGGCTTCATGAGCAAATGAGGCCCCTAAAAGCTGCCTGCCAAATGCACTTCTTTAGCTGTGCTATGTTTTCCCCACGTAGACAAAGGCTGCTACAGACAAGCAACGCTGGTCGCGCTCATTATTGCACTTTTTCTGCCTTTAGCTGAGGTTTCTATTTGCACGAGTTCACTGTACGAGAAGTGATTTTATTAATCAGTTACCGCTCCCTGAACTTTCCCCTAAGATTGAAAACCAGCTTCAGAGAGCTGGAAACAATCAGCACAGGTCTAACTCGGAACTACCAAAGCCCATCAGACTCTTGAGAGTCTCCTTAAATCCTAACTCAGATGCCTTCATTTCTCAAGTCTTATTTGGATAAAGTGAGATCAAAGGGCAGTTCTTACTGCCAGTCTTCTCACGTTTTCCCCAGGATAGTACAGTTTGTGATGTAGCTTTTTCTTGCTGAGGGTCCCAATGCTGACAAACGAATTTTGCCTGTCAGCCAAGTCTCTAGCAATGCCACTTGTAGAATGGAATCTATGTCTTAAAAACACCCCCTCTCCTCAAAGCTCTAGTGCAGCCTCTTATCTTGGCTACAACTACACTAGCAAATCAGAGAAACATCTTACATTCAAATGACAGCAAGGCAGAAAAAAAAAGAAGTCTGTACACATCATTTAACTTAGCAGATGTCTGCAGTTGTCTGCCAACGCTCCAAGAGAAATACCTTAAAGTTTAATTCTTGAACAACAGTGTTTCAGAAAAGTTACAGGAAGGAAAAAAAAAACAAACCCCAAGATTAAAAAACCTGTGATCAGCAGGCTGCAAACATATTTTGCCTCATAACCTAAAATACATCAGTTATCAATACCCCTCATTTTTTTAAAGCATGCAGAGGTCAAACTGTATGTAGCAGGTTACATTATTTAAGTAACCAAACCCTCTCTGCAAAGTGATTTGGAGTTTTTTTGAGGATTAAATAAATTGCTTTGTTTTCCCTCGGGAGAGAAAGCAGCCCCCTGAAATCATGGCACCAGCCTACTACTTGAGAAGCCTGAGTTCAATACTACTACTACTACTACTAGCAATAATAATGCATCAGAGGCACTCCATCATCAAAGCCAGAACATAAAAGTCAGATGGCTGCAAAGCTGAGCACCAAGGATGAACAGATTTCACCTTCAACATCCAGAAGTTCACAACTAACGGAGGGAGGTGGGCCTCGCATGGGGAAATCCATTCCACTGCTCACCACCCAGACATGCCTTGACAGAGAAGCAAGACTTCAGCCATGTAACTGCTGTATTCCTATGCTGGTGGAGACAACCTCTGAAATCACAGAGAAGTCTCCTCTTTCCCCTTATGTAACGTAACTTGTGTTTCTGTACAGCTATTATTATTATTCCCATGGGAACTATGTTCCCCACTTCTGAAGCCACATATCCCTCATCACTGCCTTATCTGAGCAGCTCATGTATTTTATTCACGCACCATTCCTGTGAGGTAGGGCAAGTGTATTACCTCCCATTTAGAAAAAAAAAAACCCAGGAAGCAGCAAAGCTCCATGTCTAACAGAGGCTGCATAGAAGACAAGCAGCTTGACCTGAGATCTCTCAAGTCACGGGCTAATGCCTTTACCATGAGACTGTGTGCCTTTTCAGGGACTTCTCAGCCAGGAAACGTTTTATGCAAATTCTGACAAGGAAACAGCTCTTCAGAGCTGAGACAGAAAAGCTAATGAGACAAGTCTGCAAACTTAATTACATTCTTCCCAGTCACCATTCTCTCTCACCAGTCTGGCCCACTTACTACATCCAACTCCACAATGACAACCAGACCAGAAATCTATACTGCATGCACATATATGCTCAGAGAAGACCACTCTAAAACCACAAACATGTACAAACTCACTCTCCTTACAACTTTTCTTATCTTAAGACCCTGTCAATCAAGCCCACTTTTAGGTAACTTTTTTTAAGCATCTTGACAAGAATGGCATTCCTGTCCAATTTAAGTAAAAGGTTGAGATGGAAAATTAAACTACAGATGCTTAGAAGAGGTTTTTAAATACTTACAAGTATCACCCCTGCTAGTAACAGAATGTCACCTGCTTTTTTTCTGAATCTTAAAATGAAGATGACAAAAAAAATCACTTCCAAGAGACACCCAACATCAGCAATTCTGCCTAGAAACACTGAAGCAGAGTTACTTTACAAGCTGAAACGCAGGGCCTCAAGAACAGGAATAGCTACCTGACCTACAGCTCTTGCTCCACAGTGCACCTAAAACACTTTTTTCAGATCCCTGTTCCTCAACCCACAACTGGTTCCTGGCAGCTGGAGCTCTCTCTCTTATCACAAAACCTCCCCCAAAACTCAAGTACCGTTTTCTCAGACGAAATGTCTCATTTTCAGTCACGGGGGATTGTTGAGCTGAGCACTAGTGGTGCATCACAATCTTCAGGCTGCTTCCCTGGTCTTAGCACAGCAAGTCACTTTGCTCCCCTCAAGTACAGCCAGCACCAATATCAAATGTTACATCTACCAGAGAGACTTATTTACATACTTACTTAAGCCTCCTCTAAATGGCAAAAAGAACATTTTATCATAGACAGGCAAAGTGAAAATGTAATTACTGATTTACTTCACTAAACCACATTGGGATTAACATCTTGATCTGAATTATCTGCATCCTGATTAAGAACTAAATACTGCTAGATGCAAACAAAACTGTATGAAAAAAATCACACGCTGTAATGCAATATAAAACTATCTAAAGGAAGGAATCAGAGAAGGGAAATTAATTGGAGGTGATCTTTTTTGAAGGTAACGTTTTTCTAGGTAATCACTGATGATTTTACGTTATCTTAAGTGCATTCCTATCCAAACTTAGGGTTAAGAAAGGCACTATGAGCTATGGGTTAAAAACCTCTTCAACACAAATCTCCTAGTAGAATTAATGCTCCCAAAGTGCCAGTCCTGAAAGTTCAGATTAGCACACTGTGGCATGCGTTTGAAGCTGACATTAAAAATACCTGTTTAGAGCTTTATATCCTCAGAGAACAAAGTGCCCCAAAGCATCTAAGTGTCCAAGATGCTTGCGCTGCATTTCCAACAGAGACTTTGGCAATTACCAGCCTAAGAGGCCTCATGCTGCTGCTGCTGCTTCACTCACTGCGTCTGGTTCCTACTTCCCCTTTAAAGGTCACCAACAGCAAAACCTCACTGGTGGTGACACTGACAGGCTACAGATTTGGAGTTTCCTCGTTTAGGATCTTAACGATAATAACTGGCACAACTGGCCCCACAGGACACGTTATTTATCACCACACTGATGCCTACTCAGCTTAAAAGCTGGATTTTCAGTTCTGCTAAATGCAGTAGCTACTGTAGTTGCATTGTCAGATGGGTAGCTTTGGGAATGAAGGAATTAAGAAACAGAGAGTACTGAGTGACTAAATATAATTCTTTTCCTACAAACACTAAAAAAAAAAAAAAAAACCCAACCTAAAAAATTAGTAATTCCACAAACCTTACACCTTTTCTAAATGTGGGGCTGAGCAGAACTAGCAGTTTTTTCTATTTTATTCATTCACCTAACCCAGAAGTAGCCACAAAAACTGCAGCTTTCTCAAACAAACCCTGATACATGTTAAAATGCCAGAAAGTGATCCCCAAAATGCTCATCTGCTCCCAATTTTTGCACTGGTTCCACTTTCTGTGTATCTCAGACTGTCCTTCAAGTGAAGCACTTAGACATGTCTGCACTTGCGCGGATTTGAAGAACTGAGAACAAGTGCTCCCTCTCTGCTACAAAGCACTTTGTTCCACAGACCTACCCCTCTTCACTGGTATTAGAGCACAGCAAATGTTGGACTGTTTCTATTTCACACAGAATACAATCTTCTTGCATGCATTTAAACACTGAAATTATTTTAATTCAGGTATCAGTAAGGGTACTCTCTCTGAATGTCTCCAAGTCCTCTGAAATACCAGATTTTAAAAACACCCCCAGCTAGTTTAAGCGATTTGAATCAAGACAAAAACGAAGACAAGCGAGTGTGTGCCCAAGGTCACACAGCCTGTTGACTATGGTAGGAATAAAAGCAAAGCCCAAACTCCTCAAATCTCAAGCTCTAACACCTCTTCTCTGGTTCTCTCCTAGGACTGAGCAGTAAGAGCAGGTCCAACTGGACCTAAGCGTAACCCATTCTTCCTCAGCAGTAATATATCTTCTTGAAGTGGCTTTGTGACACAACTGCCTAGACACCACAACCCAGTTTACTCTTGATATGAGCTCACTGAAACCAAGAGGGTGAATTTCAAAGATCAGTGCCTAACTTTTCTATATGCCAGTTCTGTAATGTGTACAATGAAATAAAAGGTACTAAAGGGCAAAGGATTGGGAAGGAACGTCTGCAATTTCCATGCTGTAAACACTGTTTCAGGACCAATAAATCAGTGACAGAGAAGGAAGCAGGTTTAAATGTGACAGTTACCGTTTGCACTGTGTAGACTGTACTGCTGGATTATGTCAAAGCAAAGTAATCTGTATCCAATCGGTACTAGATCTGTACAAACCAGAAAAAAAAGAAGGTACAAAACCGTTTCTGTGGCAACCTGCAGCAGTTCTGAGGATTTAAAAATTTTCTTTGACAGAAAAATCTTGAGGTGGCAGCACTAAGAAACTTACAAAAGAGATGCAAAGCGGCATTTTAATTCCTGCCCAAAATAACGCGATTGACTTGTATTTGTTTACAACTACAGCAAGCTTTTCTCTGTCAGAAACACAAGGATGAGCCTCACTGCTTCAAAAGGCAACCCATGTCTGTCCAAGAAGGAAGTAAATATCGGGCAATGCAGAGGCAAAAACTACTTGGATGAGTCTAAAACCCCAGCAGAGACACCCCAGCACCACCACCACGCACACAAGCGGTACGCAGCCCTTTGGGGAGCAAGTGGCAAGGGGGTGGCCAACGACAGCATCTGCTGTCGCTGCAGGCAGCGGCTGGATATCCCGCAGAAGGCAGCTAGAAAGGAGCAGCAAATCCCCCTCCAGTTACTCTCCAGCAGCTCTGAAGGACGTGTTTACGGGTCCAGCGAGGGACCCGCACGGCAGCTCTGCTTCTGCCTCCCCGCTCCGCAGCCCACCCGGGACTCTCCCGCTGCAGGGGGGGCTGCCCGGGCCGCCTCCCCACCTTCCCGCAGGGATTTCTTTCTCCCTGGGGATGAGGCCGGGGAGAAAGACCGTCGGGCACCGGGGAGGCTCAGGCTCCCGCCACTCGCGGCCCCAGCCCCTCGCCCCCCGCGGGGTACCTGCTGCTGGGGGCCCGGCCTCATCACCCTCACGCCAGTGCTGCGGGGCTGCAGCCGGCCGCTCTCCCTCCGCATCCCCGCCGCGGCTCTGCCGCGCTGCACCGCCCCCGCCGCCGGGGCGGGCCCTCCCCGACGCCCGCCCTGCCTCCCTCCCTCCCTCCCTGCCGGGGCGGAGCGGAGCGGCGGGGCGGGCAGGGCGGTGCCCGGCCGGAGCGGAACGGCGGCCGGGGGACAGCTGTGCCCGCCGCGACCCCCCGGTCGCTCCCCGCCCGCCCCCAGGAATGCCAACAGATGCCCCTGACAGGGAACCCCGGGTCGGAGCCGCCCAGCCCGGGGGCAGGTGCCCTACAGGGCCCCAGCCACCCCACCCCCTGCTGCCCCCGGCCCAGCGAGGCTGAGACCCGGTGCCCTCCCCGGCACGGAGAAGCTCTTGGGACAGCACTTGGTTTTGGTTCGTGTGGTTGGCTGTTTGTTTGTTTGTTGTTTATTTGTTCCTCTCTCCTGTTCCTTATGCGAGAGTTTCTACCTTCTCTTTAAGCAACAAAGTAATTACGGCTTTTAAACAGAGAAATCGCAGGAGGTTAACATTTTGTAGATATTTGTGTGACTAAGTACGCTGCTGCAGAGATTTGGCCTCCTGCCTATTCCCAAGATCATAACAGTCCTGGGCAAACATATGTTTTGCAATCACATCAGCAGAACACTCAGCCTTTGTTTGCAGCAGGCTGTACTTCTCTCGCCGACCCCCCAGGGCTGTAAACTCTGCCAGATGCCTTACATCTCCCACCTCTTTTGGTTTGGGATTTTATGGCATCAATTATTGAAAAAGAAACAAGTCCCTGAACTAGCCCATATCTTCCCCCCCCCCCCCTTTTTTTTTTTTTTTATTTTTTTTTTTTTCTTTCCCAGCCAGCTTTAGACTTTTTAAGCTAAATCCTTAAGCCATTTCCCTTTGA
>WUAM01000395.1:5620798-5641711 GCA_024336885.1 Actenoides hombroni
TTTTTTTTTAATTTTTTTATTGTCTTCCACAGCAATCTTAAGATTTATAAAGCTAAACTCTAAGGTCATTTCCCTTCAAATAATCTGAATTAAAATAAAATATGACAGAGCCCCAGAGAAGAACATCTGTCGCAGTTTTGAGGGGAGGAGGCCAGAACAACTCTGAACCCTTGAAGATACTCATTTGAGGGAGGAAGGCTTCTGCCTACAATTCGGGCTGCTTGGTTTTACATCCTACCAAGCTATCTAACAACCAAGCAGGAGAATTCCATGACACTGAACTTTACACTTATATTAAATGTAAAACTGAACACTGAAAAATTGATCACAGGCTGTTCCTATTGCAGGTGTACAAATCTTGCAGCAAAATACAGAAAAGACTGAGGACAGTGCTGTCAGGGGAACGCGGCCAGAGGACTGAAGGCAGCAGTTCTACTTATTTCTAATGCTAAAGCTTTAAAGGCTTCCTTTCCTCTCCGCTTTCCCAACACCACCACCTCTCTGGGCTGGGCAGTTAACTCTGGAGAGAGACAGAATACTCCGCTTCTGAAGGCTTAGAAGCAGTCACAAGGTTAAATTATTGAGATACCCACGTACCACAGCTCATTACTTGAGGCCTTGGCTGAGAAGTTTCTCCCGAAGAAAAGAAGTGTGCTTCGTACCTACTTGTACATCATAAAATGCTCAACAGAAGCACAGAAAAAGAAGAATGCAATACTGGCAGGGAAGGTTGCAGTGTGTGAGCTAATAAACTAAACTAGTGAAGAACACCGTTTAGTTCCCACTGCCTACTTCCTTACTTCAGCCCGAAACATAACAAAATGTTAACAAAGCTGAAATGCAAGAAGATGCCTGACCATAAGTAGTCCTCCTGGATATCAGATGAAAAACCCCCTTAAATAATTTTGGTAACACCCTTGGAAGAAGGAGGAAAAGCGGGGAAAGGGAGGGAAGAAGGGCAGCACACTCCTTCAGTTCCCTGAAGTGTTTTCCCCCCGCTATGGCTGCTTGCGCTTGTTTATGCTAACATTTGTTCCCATACAGAGAACCTTGGCAGATACGTTTTTTTGCTGACATCGTCCAAGGGAATTCTCTCTCCTTAAACAACCAACTCAACAGAAGATAGGAAAGTATACAATGTTTTTTTGCTTTCTCTATCAGGATAGGTGAAGGCAGTGACAGCAGGTCAGTAAAAGTGTGCACAACGAGGAAGAGGAAGTTGCACAGCCATAAAAAACAAGTAATAATGGTCTTAAAAGCTCTCCCATATGGCCTAAGTACACAAGCTGTGCTCAGGCCCCAGGTAGGACTCTGCCTTAGCAGAGCCTCAGTGCCCCAGCCTGCTGCAAGCGCTTTCTCTGCCCCAGCCCTCGCACAAGTATTGCCAAAGCAAAGAAGACGACGCAAAGCCGAGCCACATGCTCATCTATAAATCAGTATGTAATTGTACACTGAAATTATTTCCATTTGGGGGTTAGGAAGACAAACTACATGTGGAATTCCACGAGGGAATATGGATTGACACCAGCACAAAGCTCGGCTGGCTACTAACGAGCACAGAAGCCGGTGCAGTCAGGGGACATGGGGACAGATCTATGGTACAGTTTGCATAACTTGAGCATTCCCCGGGGGGGGGAAATACAACAGTATGTTTGACCACGTATCAGTGCGAGTAAACAGGGATTAAGTGAAGAGCTCACACAGGGAAAAAAACCAACAATTGTTGAGCAGGAAAATAACAACAGATACCAAGTTTCCTTTCACCCAGGAAGAATGCATGATAGATACACATGAAGTCACCGAAAGCAAACACCACCTAAAGCATGGCAACATATTCTTTTGTAGCAAGCACTTCCACAAAAGCTGCTTGCATAAAAGGATGCCATTTAACATCTGCGCGGTCTAAAGTTACGTCATCAGAAGTGTGATTTTTCCTCATTGCTACAGTTAAAGAAATGTCCCGGTGAAGCTAAAAGGAGACCAAGCAGTGACAATGTGAGCAGCCTGATGCTGTAAACACGTGTGTCTGCACTTAGCTGCTGTAACTTGGAACAGTTCCATTTCAGTCCATCAGGGCAACGTTTTTTTGAGTGGAGTTCAGCGCAAACAGATGACTCCGAAGAACTGGCAAACTAAGATCTTGAAATTCTTTCCATAGAAAAGCTATCCAAGCAGGAGCGCTTAAAATGCCTGTTACTGCAATGCCCTGGACAACAATGTGTATCTCGGAGGATGATCAGTCAGTCCTTTCCCAGGAATATTTACAAATAAAACCCAGGTAATTCTCTGGGGCTCTGAGCTACTGCCTGATTTACGTTAGTTCTCAGGACTGGATTTCTCTCCCTTGTGGTTTCGGAAGGTAGTGCCAACAGTGGCAAGATACAGGAAGCTTAGCAGAATGGGTGCAAACACCAGCATTCGTGTCCCAGTGTGCCTGAACCCCCTGTGCCAGCTCATGGCTGCAGATGATGCAGATGTCCGGTGTCTCCCAGCTGCAGCAGTGCCAGCTGAAGAGGTTACTGCACTAACCCGGGGGTCAGTGGCCCCCGGGGCGGGGGGACGGGTCTCTCTCCTAAGACCTGCCCACCCAGCTGCTGCGAACAGCGCTCAGGATTGTTTACAGGCGAAGTAAGCAACCGGAGGACTACTTTGGGTTGGGGGTGGTTTGATTGTTGGAGGGGTTTTCTTAAATGGTTCCAGCTCGTTTTGACGGGCGGAGGTTAGGCGTTACTAACAACGACCAGCTCTCAGGGGATGTAACTCCCAGCAAAGCAGCAGCGATAAAAGCATGGGGGCAAGAACCTCTTCAACCAGAACAACATGAGCAGCTCCACCTCATCTGGTGACCTAGTGAAGTCACCAGGTGTTTCAGCAATGACTAAGCAGCCCAACACCGGCCGCTCTAAACCCTTCCCTGTGGATTCCTCTCGTTCCTCGCTGTCCACAGCCACTACCCTTTTCATAACAAATTTCAAATCTATCTCCTCATCTCTTCTATTCCTTTATTAGACATTGGTTATTTACAAAATAGCAAAAATCATGATAACAGGATGGGAGGCAGAGCAATCAAATCGTTCATTACAGTGATGAAAGAATTTGAAGTAAATAGAATATATCATCCTTGCACACAGGTCAGGAAAAAATGGTCAGTATTTCAAAGCACTTTTCTTGATTTAACCTTGACAATCCGATTCGTCGGTGTTCACAAAACTGGCTCTATTATTAGAATTGGTACATAATACTAGGGAGGAGGATAAACTGTATTCTTTGTACAATCAAATTCTTGTTGTAGGTGTCAAAAAGGACCAGCCCTTCAGAATGGCATTGGACCTGACACCTTTATAATAATAATAACCCCGCGTTGTTTAGGAGAATGGAGGGCTGACAACTGGCAAGATCAGGAAATAAATTTAGACTCATATAGAGAAGCTTTCCTTTTGTAGTCTTTACGATTGCGAGGCTGGACAAGACCAATCTTTTTCCAATATTCAGAGCTTATATTTATTGTTTGTTCTTTGAACCTTATCCACCCTTGAAATGTTCTTTTTCTATTCCTAGCTCTTTCTTACATGCTGTTTTCTTAATGGCCACATCTTCAGCTTTAATTGGCAAGTGACTTGCAAGTAATCAAGGGGTTTTGCAAGCAATTACAAGTCAGGTCATTCCTACCCCACTGTATCCCCGCTGAAAGACCCAGCATCTTTTCTCTCAGAGCTGCAAGAGGCTGTGAGACTAAGTTGTTATACCTGAGCTGTTCTCACAGTTGACTGACTTTAACTCACCTTATCTGGCTTTATCTGTCCCCTAAACTATTTGGTTCATCACTCAGGACTCTTACTCCCTCAAAACAGTCTGGTTATTATTCTGGCAACTTCTGCCTTTCAAGATTTCTACAGCTCGCCCCCACCTCTAAACCACAAGTTGTTTTGTTCCTTCTCTTCCTAAAACTTGTCCAAGTTTAACATTCCCTTCTGCAGTTAGGTACCAGAACAACAAAGTTTAATTTAGTGAGATGTAAGAAGTTGAGATCTTGAGATTATTCACACTTTGGCAAGGACATGAAAACAGATTTATGGTTTCTAAGACTACTACAAATAGGTAGATTAAAGATGCATATCTAAAGCTTAGTAGATTGAAAGAAATGTCTTACCAGATTATTCTTCCCCCCTTTTTATGAGGGTACACAGCTCCTCCTAGGCTGATAAACAGCAGCTGAACTATAAAAGCTGTTTGTCTGGCTTATTGTGAATAGGTAGCATTAGAGAAGGGGGTTCTTCTGTTATGTTCTGAGGCGGCTCCAGGCTCGGGCACTATGCAGAATACTCCGGTTAACAACTGCCCCCAGACACAGCTCTCCCAAAATGAAAGTCAGTGTTAACTGGTTTCAAAACTGACCTTGGTAATTCACAGATAACTTCTGATCTTTCGGTGGCTAGAGAGTGTATGGAGAGGGGATCAGATGTCCAGCTGCCACTCTCTGGGGAATACAACATCTACAGGCTGCCAGATACCATGCAGTCTCAGTACTAAATAAACATTATGGTGGGTTTTGTTTTTTTTTTTTTTAAAAAAAGCTTCACCTTAATAAAAGAGTGTATTTGGACTTCAGCCAAGGAAAATAGAATTTAATAGCTGTCATAGCTGTCTAGAACTGGTTTGGCCTAAAGAGGTCTCCCCTCTTCCTTTCAGTTAGCAAACTGTCAGGTCACAGCAAGGCCCAAGACATTTTGCTGGACTCTGTTTTACTATCTTTTTCTTAAGCCCTCACTCCTCAAGATGAATACTGAAAAGGGACAAACATCCATTCTCAGCTGAGTGAAAATTCACTCTTGGGAACTTCCTGCAACTCCTAGTCCTCATAATTGATTCAGTTAAGAGCCACGAGACAATGCAGTAGCTTACTTGCTAAGCTACCTGGAATGCTGTCTGACCCTGCTTCACCACTATCAGGTAAAGATGCTGTTTGGAAGGCCTGTCCTACACGGATGCAGGTTGCCTTATCACTCTGGGCAATCCACTGCAAACAAAACCATTTACACAATGTCAATGTATGCCTTCAAAGCAAGGGAAGGCCAGCTGAGTCACCTCTGTGTGTGTTTACAACTGCAGGGGTTTTTAAACTACATCTGGCCTCAGAAAGTCTTGATATGAAAAGAAAAGAGAAAACAAATTAATCTCACTATTCCCTTCTGACAGATACAGCACACCATGGCAAGCTCATGGGGGGACAAAATGCCTCTAGGAGTAACTGGGGTGTTATACTTGGCTTACTGGAATTGGGCGAGACCATGAGAGCAAGTGACCCAGAGCTGCACAGCTGTGAGGTTACAGTGAGTGTGCAGGAAATGCCGTGCAAGTGTCCTGTGAAGAGGTTGCAACTAAAGCCTACTTTCATACTCTGGTACGTACAGACACGCAACCCAGAAGGCTCTTCTCCTTACCAGAAGCTTTTATCCTCTTTATTCCCAGGGTCTCAGGTGCAAATTGCTTGAAACTCTGACCTGAGGCTCACGCCTGACTTCATTTTGCAGGCACAACAAACAGCTAATTTCTGCAGTGGCTTCACCAAGGAACAAACTAACAATTTTAAAAATACTTGGTTAGACTTCCTCAAGCCAACCCTTCATCTCATATATAGCCACACTACAGCCCAAACCTAAGTGATGGTCTTTTTTTAAAAGAAATTCAGTGTTTTCCCCATGAAAAGACAAGAATGGAATGCACCCAAACCATGTCATTTAATGCACTTCAAGAACAGTATCAGATATTTTTCTATATCTCACTGTAACAATCAAGCTAAAAATCAAATGAAATGGTACTAAACAAATACAAGAAGTACCACTAGAAATTCGGGAACCCTTATATCAGTAACTGCAGTTTGGGGAACTGTTTTGTGGCTTTCTTCTTCTTTTTGCCACTTTGAGGCATGTGCTCAGTGTGCCTCAGAGCAGCAGACCCGGGGGGGGGAACCACAAATAGTTCTTTTATTTTCAGTTTTCCCAGTCTAGCTGCAACCCAAATAATACACATTATTTATCTGAGTTTGCGAGTTTTGGAAAACCATCAAAGCTTTGTTATTAGGAGAAGAAAAAAAAAAGTCCAAGTATCTATAAAGCTGTATCTCCTGACATTTTCTGTAATGACCTATCTTGATGGTAAGGTTGCAAGGTCCTCAAGACTGAATTTCTCTATTTAATATATAGAGCCAAGTACAATAATATTATAGTATTTATTAGCTCCTTTAGAGCATTACCTTGGCAAGAAGTTAAGTACAAAAGTAAGAAAGATCAGCCTAGAAGTGTAGCCCACATCATTGATCTAATGATAGCAGTTAAGAGAACATCCTCTAGGTATTTATTATTCAACACCTGATTGTTTTAAGCTAAGATAATACCAGATCTGCCATTTACTTATCAGATCTTTTATACTCAGACAAAGCCATGAAGACCTCTGTTTGAGGAGAATCAAAAAAAAAACAAACCCACCAAACACCCAGATGAATCATGTATTTTTTGCCATTTTTTGTAGTTCTTATTGGTGTTTTGTTTATATTCAGACAGCACTGTATTCTTCATTCTTATTTGAGAAGGTGATGTGGCTAAGACATTTTTGATCCAAATCAGTTTATTGGCCTTGGCTTTCTAAAGCAGAAGAACTGAATAAAACCCTGCTTTCCTGATATAAATCCTAAAAGATCTGCTTTGTCTCCTCCTTAGCAATCAAGACCATTACCCACACAGTGGGTTAATTATTTTGGCATTGCATTAATGCAGTGTTTCTTTCTATTACTGTGAGCTACAAAGACACTAACACCTGCCCAGAGGGTATAGCAGGGAGCAGAAGCCCCAACGACAGCCAAGCCCCAGAGCAGGCACAGCAAGCTGCAATGCCACTACCAACATGTGCTTCAAGGACCCTGTTTAACACTTCTGCATCCTTCTAATTCCTGGATTTCTCCAGAGCTTGGTGAGCTTCCTCAAGGCCCCTCAGTCAAAACTGCCCTGCTGCCAATCTGCCTGCTGGATCCACTCCTTACCCTCCAACCCCCACTGCCACCTTGGTGCTTTTCCACAGGCCACAGAGGCTTTGGGTCCCTGGCGCTTGAGGATATGGTGTAGTGGTTAGAGAACTGCTAGGATAAAGGTTGGACCTGATGACCCTGGAGGTCCCTTCCAACCATAATGATTCCATGTGATTCTGTGTGTGTGAACTGCAGAATCTCTGGGAGATTTCTGCAACTTTGCTGCTTGGGTTCTCAAAAAAAACCCACCAACTTTTCCGGGCTTTGCAATGGTGATGACAAACAGTGGAACTGTTAATACCTTGCCCCACTTACCTTCTCAAATGCCTATTTGCTACAGGAACTAAAGCAAAACAGACTTGAAACAAATCCTAGCACTTCGTGTTCAAATGCTGGTGTCTTTATTTGTTTGGGGGTTTTGTTTTGAGTGGGGTTTTTTGTTTGTATGTTGTTGTTTATTATTATTATTATTTGGGGGGGTGTTTTTTGAGAGTTTGGTTTTGTTTGGGTTTGTGTGTGGTTTTTTTGTTTTGTTTTTAATGTTTAACTGCAATATTGGAACTTAGCTTTAAATCCACTGTTAGCAACCAATCATAATTTTGAAACAACCACTTCTTATTGTGAGAGAGGAAAGGCCACCTACCCCTGTTGGACCACCCAGACTACTTATTATACAGTATGTTAAACGTGCAATACTTCAAAAGCCCTGGGAAAGGCCAGCACTGTTATGTGTAGCCCCAAACGTGCTAAAACCACCCACAAAATACACACAGCAGACGTGCTGAAGACGACATAAAGCTCTCAAGATTTCCATAGCAGAATCAGTGTTTTGCAATCAGGCTAACATTATAGTCTGATTTATAGCAGTTTTCAAATGTAAATAAACAAAGTACAAGTGAATAAATAAAAATGCACACAATACCATATTTAACACACACAAATTTTACTAAGTATTAAAATAAGGATAATGTCCTTACAAGGGGTTTGGTGTTTACAGTCCACATTTGAGCTTATAAATCTGTTTTACTGGCTACGAAGCTGATTCTGTCAGTAAAGCTACAAATCTATACCTGTGCCTCTGTTTCTCACCAGTGTGACAACTGCCCTCCAGTTGCTCAGCAGGGATTCCAAGTCAGCAAAACAAGGCAGCAAATGCAAAACTGGGGAGAATTGGACCATGTTTTCACTACCAGTGAAGATGCACCAATGATCACTGAAGCCTCTAAACTAAGCTGAACTACTAGCAAAAAACTATGGTTCATTTGCTGACACGCCTGTGTTACTAAAACCAGAGAGGATGATGTCTCTCTGTCAGGATGTGTTTGTCATCTTTCTGATAAGTCCTCCTCTTGAGAGAGGCTACCACACACACACAAAAAAAATCATTCGGTGTATTATTTCTGTAAATGTAAAGATAAATTTCATAAAAATAACAAGTTATTTATAACTTAATGCAAAATATGACTTGAAAGGAATTACATGTACCATCACACTCTTTTGAAGCTGGTAGGGCTAAGGCTACACCAAGTTTGGATTGTAGCCAACAAGGGTGAGACACCAACTCCTAGGGCTGTGGCAAATCAAGAATTAGTTGGCAAAGTGTAGGTATGGAGTTGTCAAGGGTCACTGCACAATGGATAAAACAAAGAAGACTGGGATGAGTCCAGGAGAAATCATTTTGGTTAGCTTAGACCTGGGGCTCACAGAGAAACCAGAACCAGGATCTGCATAGCGATTTGAACCAGTGAAGACTGGCAGGGCAGAGTTTAGATTTTGAGCTACAGAAGCAGCAAGGACTCCTGAGGCTCATCCATGTAGGTCTGAACTTAAGCCTGGTGGGAGTCATTTTGCTAGGGCAATGTGTTTGCATGTCCACAGCCAGCAAGTGAAGTTTAGAGCTTGCATTACCGAGGATCCAGACAGAGAGGTTCAGCTGTGGCAAATGAAAGGGGTCCCCTCTTTTTGTTTCCAAGATGCTGATCCTCTGCTGTTTAAGAACAAATAAATAAAACTCTTCTTCCATTAATTCATATTGCAATATCATCTATAGTCTTTCTTTCATGTGCAAGGGCCACATTTTCTATAGTAAATTCATTATTGGGGCTATAAAAGATGAACTTGGCATTAGACACAGGGGCAGGCACTTTCTTAATAGCTGTCCTGCATTAATTCTTTAGTTGAAATCCAATCAAGACATTGCTGGGAGGGAATGTTTTATACTAGGGTCACTTGAGACTTCAGGTTGTTTCTGGCAGCACATTGCCCTGGCTGAGGGAAATGGTCTTGTACAAGCAATCAAAATTCATCGTCTGACCACACCTAAGTTGACCTGAACAGGAAAGAAAGATAACCCCCATATAAACTTGTACAGCAAATATGTTAGGAGGGGAGGACTTCGCCTTGTTTCACATGATACAGCAACTGGACAAATTCTCCCAATGACTCTGAACCTTTCTTAAACATCGGCTGCTCTTGAGGGGCTCTTAAAGAACACAGAGGCAAGTTAGGGAGCTGGTTCACAGGGAGACTCAATGAAAGAAATCATTGGATAGGAGCTCCGCGTTTCTGTCTGGGAATGTGGGCACAGCTCAGGTGTCCAGCATGCACGATGTTAAATCAACAAGTTAAGAAACCACAAAAAACCCCACCACGAAAAAGTAATTGCAGTGCATCCAGAACATATCCAGCTCACTGGACACTGCCTTTGACCGTCCAAGTATCGCATGTATAATAGGTGTGAACCTGTCCCAAACACATCAGACACCTGGGTCTGTGCACGCAGCAGTCATTATACAGAGACTATGTAACCAGCTACCAGAAGCCCCAAATGCCCAAATTCCTTTTTTCCCCTTGTCTATACAATCTTCCAGGAGGGGAGGGCAGGGGTGGAAGGGACAGGAATGTGTGTGGGTAATAACAGCAGTATTTATGAGGTCCTAAAAACAAGACTAACTCTCTGCATGGCTACTCACTGGTGGAAAAAACCCAAAACAACCAACCCAACACAACCGCCTGCTCTGCCTTATAACAAGACAGACGTTCATATAAAACAAAACATACATTTAGATTTTTGGCTCCACGTTCTCGTCTCTGAATTGTTGCTCTACATAACAACAAATGACCCTTTGTTTTAAGAAAGCCTTACCGGCCACAAGTTTCCCCAAGAGAAGGACACTGCATTCTCAAGCACTGACAGGCCCGCCTGGTCATAAGCAACCGGCATTTATGGGATCGATGGCACAAATCCAGGGCTGAGCATAGAGGAATCACAAGAATACTCTCTGGGAGAAAGAGGAGATTAAGTAGGCATATAGATACAAGAATGACAGAAAGGTGCTGGCCAGTTATCTTACAACCCCGCTACGCTGCCTTGCGTGTCAGCTCATTGACATTTATATGGCTATTTACAAAAAAAAAAAAAAAAAAAGAGAGAGAGAGAGAACAACCACAAACGAGTCACTATGCAAAACTTTTTCTAAAAGGGCAACACTAAGGAGCACTGGACACACAGGCATCCAAACCAGTCTTAAAGCTATGAGCTTCAGGTTGAGAGTTACTGGCTAACCAGGCAAGCAACAGCAGCTGAAAACAGGCTCGATACCAAGCACCTACAGCATGGGCAGGACTGCAGCCTATTTAAAAATCAGGAATATCATCAAGAGCTGCAGTAGAAAAAGAAGTCTGAACTTGGCAAGCAAAGGCCTTTTCCACTCCTTGTTAGAACAAACTCTCTTGACAGAAGTTGTCTATTTTAAAGTAATTGAATTTTGCATTTGTGTATCCTACTAAATTCTTAACTGAGATATGCATGGTTAAAACATTTATTTTATTTTTTTTTATAAAATACAAGAATATAATGATAATGGTGGAGGGTTTTTGTGAACAGTTTGTTAACAGAACAAAGCAACAACACTTTATAGTTTTCAAGCAGTAAATAAAACCTCTAATGTTTTCTCTGTTAACTAGCAAAGTATAAACTAAATGTTAGTGGCATTTATCCTGCTATTTTGGTCACTATCAGATTTGAAGGAATACAGCTGCATCCATTTTTCCCCACATGTTTTATAAAAGTCTCTCCCTAAATATGTTTTCCTCCTCTCCTCACACAAAACTTCCACCAACTGTTGGAGAAGCTAAGCAACTGCATTTGACTCTAATGTGAACTTCCTGATCAGACCATCTACAACCTTTAGCCCATGTTCCCAGTTGTCTCAGGGGGCAAAGGGAGTGGGCAGCTGTTCAGAAAGTTTGTCACTAACAGTACACTGTGAAAGTTGAGAACTAGAGTCAACAAGTTAAGATTTGAAGAGTTAGGCGAACTGTCCAGAGAAACAGCACATATTTTTAGTCTGGTAACAGCCTCGAGCATTACATAAGTGTATTGTGTACATTACCCTGGAAAGCACACAGTTCTTGTGGTGGAAGGGTGCTTAATCTCCATGGCCTGCTGCTTACAGACAAGAGTTTACATAAAGCAAAGGATCCCAGCTTAGGTGCCCTGAAACCAGCTTGAAAACTTATTAAAGAAGTGTTGCAAGTATGTGAAAAGTGGGTGGGGAAAAGGCCCAGAAAGAAAGCTTCCAAGGTTTTCAATTAACTTCTAAGTGACATTTCTAAGAATCACAGTATGTTCCATACTGTGAAATTATTTTCCAACCTTTTCCTTTGCCCAGTGTTTTTGCAAACTGAATAGTACAGCCAAATGCAGAAAGGAGACTCAGAAGAGTGCACGCTGAAAGACATTTCAGTAGGGCACTAGGTTCATGACCTATTTTATGTAATGGATATCTGCTTAAATATGAAACAAATGTAGATACTGGAACTCTTTACATTTAGATTATATCGACCTATGTGCGTATCCCTTAATACACGTGTACCAGTAAGGCTTGTACACCAAATCCTTCCCTGCTAGGAAGCCCCTTCAGCAAAAACAGTCACAAAATTCAGAACACTAAAGTCAGTTACCGAAGAAGACATCTAAAAGAGATGTGAATGTATAGAGAACAGCTGGGCTTTTAGATTCAGATCAGCACACACTAATCACAATTCAGTCACAAGGTGACTTTCCTCTCTGCAGCCTGGGCTGCCTCCTCCCTACATCATCCTTCTGTTTCTCTCACTGTTCCACCTTCGCTGCCGTTACTTCTCTACTTAAATTCAAAGAATCAGACATTACTGTAGAAAGAATCTGATTTTCCCTTTCTTACTTACTGTTAGCTTGGCTGGGCTGTAATTAGGGCTGTAATTAACTGAATTGTGCTCTGGATCTGTAGAGCAGCCCCATCTGCTTGCCCTACTCCAGACACTACTACTACTACGAGCACTGGTGATTACTTAGTGGTGCCATGTGCAGAAGGGAGGATGTTCTCCCTTCAGAGCGTGTGCTAGTTCCAGCAAGCACAGATATGAAAAGGCACTATGACTTGGGTCATCCAAACCCAAGTAATACAGACAGAAACCAGGATCACATTTTTCTACCGTTTTATTGTGTTCAGTCTCTCTTGCCCCCACTGCTTCCCAAACTAGGGCAGCTCACCTCTTCCACAACATGAGAACTAGAATCGTCAAAGGTGCTAGAGGGATGTATTAAAGCTTCAGGACAATGACCTGCAAACAAAGCAGGCCCCCAGTATTCCTCTAAACCTCCGAGACTGCCCCATCTTTGCTGCTGTTTCCAAAAGACCTCTAGCTCTGCAAGAGCAAGTTATTAACTTCGCTGATGGCTCATTATCAAAGCCACTTGCAGGTTGAAAATGCTTGAAGCACCGCAGGAAACACAAAGTCCGTCACAGTTTATCTGGTTTTGAGCTTGTTGTTATGAACTTGAAACTCACACGAGTTCACTAAATGCAGGCTGTTTCAGCTAGTATCATACCACAACTTCCTTCTACCTCGGAAGAACTCAGGAGGTAGAGGTTGAAAATTCTTCCTGTACATCATATACACATGAAAGTAGAAGAAAACAGGCTGCACTCCTCCCCAGTGCCTGACAGCTGGACCCACTGGTCATTAAGGACAGGATGCAAAGCCAGAAAAGGCAATTTTTGGAAATGATGGATGGCAAACCAGAAACTTAGGTGGGGAAAAGTGAGAAAGAGCATCTGGGGCCAAGGACTCCTAGGGAAAGGCATCCCTCTGGGACCCCCCCACAATGAGTGGAAATCACATCTCTCAGAGTAAAAGCAGTTTGGGGGGGAGGGGGGGATGAGGTTTGGTATGTAACTCAACTACTCAACTTAATTGAGGTTTCAAACAGTAAAAAATTCAGAGAGGGCAGGCACTTCATGGAAAACATGGGTTTACTTGAGCCCATGACCAAACCGCAGCCAAGTCCTTCCCGATGGCCTGAGAAGTTTGCTGTACAACCTCTGCAGATGGGTTCACTTCTTAGAATTGAACCTAAAAGTTTTATTATTAAGCAGAACTGCTAGCAAACGGAAACACAAACATTTGATGTGAAAATAGAATGGTAGTTGATCTATTCCTTTCACTGCAGCTACTGTTTTCTCTCTTTGGACAAACACTCACCCAAGCTGGGATAATTCCAGCTGGTTACGTCAGCAGGTTCATACAGCAACAGTTACATACAAAAAACAGTTTTAAGTGTAACTTTATTACAGTTACCTTCTAAAATCAATAGCATTCTTTAGATACCACCTTATGTTACTGATTCCATAACATCTGAGAAAGAAAATCCAGATGCCTTTATCTCTCCTCTTCAGAGCAAATACAGTAAATCACAGTTAGAAAGAGCATCTATTTAATCACACAGGCTTTCAGAGACAGCCAACTATCATCAAACCTTGCAATTAACGCTACAGGACAGTGACAAAAGATGTAGGAGTACCTGTTAACACCGTCTAACAAAAGCAGTTAAGTCCCAAAGCCTTTCGGCAGGCAAGGAACAGTGGACAGCTGGCAACACGAAGAGATTTAATGAATACAGCAGCGTTCAGCAGCAATTTGAAAACTGTCTGCTTGGGTAAGGCTGAGTTATTAAAAAAAAATAAATCTCCATTTATAAACAGTGTTGATGGGATTTACACAGCCCATGTAAGGAGGATTAAAAGTCAATTGAAAAGCCTGTACAGATAAGAATGCAAAAAGAAACTGCCCTTGAATTCTGTACATACTGTTTAACCTTATCGCTCGGCCTCCTGGCACACAGCAGGGGTCAAACAGGCTGCCTGCCTTGGGCATCCCCGGTGAGGGGGCTCTGGATTAAGGCTATTTCATGCTCCTCTGGTGCTTTGAGCTATACTGTCCCCTCACTCCCCCCTCTCCCTCTTTCAACGCTGTAAAAAAAAAAAAATCATCATTTACCATCCCCACTGCTAGTACAGCTCCTGGATGCCAAAGAGAGACAAACTGCAAGATTCTGTCCAGACATGCTACAGTGATTAGGTGTTTTCCCTTCCTTATGTAACTGATGATCTTGCTATTCTGTTAGTCTTTTGTAACTGTACACCTTCAATATAACCACTGTAAATATTGACAACAGGGAGCTCCCAGAGTGGGAGATGAGAACTAGGCTTTAAGGTTTTTTTCCCTCTTGCCTACAAAGTATCCTGTCACATACACAGAAGTTATTATAGCTTTTAATTTATGTGTCACTTAGAATAAGATGACAGACAGGAACAAAAAACCCAGCGCTTTTCATTCATTAATCCCTCCCCTATCCCTTCTCATCTCATCCAAAATCCCAAATCCTGGTAACCTAAGTTGCCTATTTCTGATGAGCCTTTTGTAACATGGCCAGAGCTAAAGAGCATTGAAGGTGAAGATGTACAATACCACATCTTGGCTTGGCTTCCCTAGCCTGGAACTTAACCTAACATTTCCTTTGCTTCCTTCGGTCTCATCTGGGATACAATACGAGCTTTATGAAAAAGCTCTCTAAGAACAGAAACAATTTAGCCGTGACACACAGCACCAAAAAGAACTGCTCAACAAGCCAGCTCTGGAAGCAGCGTTGCCATTTCAGCGTCGGGCTCCAGCAGTAAGCGCAGTGCCAGCCAGTAAAGCTGGATGGCTTCTGGGACCTGAGGTTCTCTCATGGCACAGCCTTTCACTGCACTGTACCAGCCTGGCAGAGCTCACTCAGGGGCATCTGACAGCACCACAAAACGTGTCATCGACAGATTCCGATTACTTATCTGTGGGATTTATCGGCCTATGCTTTTTCCAAGGGATCGCACAAACCATTACATAAACATAACCAGAATATTACTTGCATAAGGGGACAGCTATTCCACTGGGAAGTGGAGTTATATTTAAGAAACAAACAAAAAAGCCACAGATATTTGGGACTACATTACCCCCATGCAAACTTAGGGCGGAAATGAAGAATATAAATATACAATAACCCTAGGGAGATTCAAAAAGCTCATCGGCTTACTTGCTGTACTTGTATAAACAACAGAAATCACTCAAATACTATAGGAGAGAGAATTTCCTAACTCTTATGGCATCAAAGTTAATCTTTTGAAAAGCAGTTTTACTGTAAGTCAACACAACCCCGTTCCTACTAGCCTGCTCGACAGTGAAACTGCCGTGACAGCAGCAACCTTCTCACTCTCCCTTACCTTCATGTAGGTAAGAAAGCTAAAGCCCTAGTACAAGAATTGTTTGATGAATGCCTCCTTCCACAGATTTCATCACACAGTTGTCATCTGGTGACTGTATGCTCTCTGTAGTCATCAATATTATTCCTTGCATTTTCCTAAGTATGGCTTTATATCCTGCAGTAAGAAGGACATTGTCATTCAAAAGACCTTTGTGACTATTCATTTTGCAGCAATGTGTTCATGATCCAGTCCTCACTCTGGGTGACAGGGAATCCACATCAAGGAGATGTATGTGAAATGTAGCAAAACCAATCTCTCCTTAAAGTTCATGACTTTTTTTTATGCGGCACCTACTACTGAAAAAAGGAGGGTTTCTTATTTCTGTTTGGGCTGCAAAGTCAGCATAGATAAGACAGCCCGGTCTTGCTGTTTATTAGTGCCCCTACCTATTTGCACAACAACAAAAAGGACTGGATTGCCATTCTGCAAGGGCTATGAAAGATGAGGTGAACCTTCAAAACTGAAAACCCACCTTGCAACGGAATGCACTCAAGCAGCTGCCTCACTGAAACTCCTTGAGAGCATTAGTCACAGGTCCCCTGCTTCGGTGCACGTAGTTAGAGAATTATGATCTAAAAAAGTGCAGTTTGGCTCCCTCACTGTAACCTCATGATGTTATTTGGGCATTTATGAATAGCCAGATCTCCATGCAGCAGAGCTGCTAATAGCATGGCATGTACCAATCACACTGCAAAGCAAGTGATCTCACCTAGGCAGCTTGTGTAAACACAGCACAGCCACGCAAATACGACAAGCTTCTGAGCGGACTTAAGGTTATTCCATGAAGAATACTTACTGTGTTGCCTGGAAACACGTAAATAGGTCTTTGGGGGATTTCCTCCCCCCTCCCCAATCTTCCATAAAGAAAATTTATGGAAAGAACAAGGATTCCTTCAAAGAAGGGGTTTGCTATTGTGACAATTCAGCATATCAAGCTCTGAAGAATAATTTTTCTAAACGGTATTTCCAAACCCAGCAATATTGCTTTCCGAATACCTCTTTTTGTCAGAAAGTATTCATCTACTATAGAACTGGCTGCACGTCAGAGTGTCCTATTTGAACAAATGTACACTGCTAGAACAGGACAGGTTCTCCCCAAAAATGCATTTTGGAGAAGTACTATTCAAAGCTCCCTGGACATGACAGTAAAAATTGAATTTACATTCTGAAAGAAAGAAAAAAAAAAAAGTTCAAACCCTTTGAAAGAAGTTACTAGTATCTGTGTCCCATCTTCCTTAAACCAACAGGTATTACTTACTGGTTGGCAAACTAACAGGACAATTAAGTCTTTGGTTATTCACAAGGTCTAGCAGAAAGTCACTAAACCCCAAGAATGGGTAGGTTCAGCTGTTGAGTGGTCTCACAGAGAAACAGCTAAATCCCAGTTCTGCCCAAATTAGAAGAGGGTAAATCCTATTTACCTGCGTTTAGTCTCCCCTATACTATGTCTTCATTAATAATACTCAGAGCAGAAATCT
This sequence comes from Actenoides hombroni, assembly GCA_024336885.1. NCBI lineage: Eukaryota > Metazoa > Chordata > Aves > Coraciiformes > Alcedinidae > Actenoides > Actenoides hombroni. The sequence goes on from WUAM01000395.1 coordinate 5,637,925, forward strand.
GTTTCCTGTGGAGCAGTGTTACAGAACAGAGATCTCATAGGAGTGAATATGAAGGTCACCGAATACGAAATTTCTATTTTGCAAAATATTTACCACAGAATCCTGTAAGAAAATAAGGTTAATTTTTTAACTAATGTACTTCATTAGATCAAGTGATGCAGCTGGAAAACTACAGGGGGCAAGCTCTACTTCAGATCAGGCTTAAAAGCTTATCTACTTCTATCAATTGTATGAGCTCATCTAAGAAAAGCCACTACCTCTCCCCACAAGTCTGCTTTGCTATTACCACAGCTACAACACCACTTTTATTCGAAAAAAGAAAGAACAAGCTCAAAACATCTGCTAAAATCTTTCAGTTGGCTTTTTTCCTCCCCATCAAAATAGCAATCAATTATTTCCTTAAAAGCTCCACTGCTACAAATACCAGAGCAGGAGAAGAAATACTGGTCCGACAACTTATTTCAGAGATACATGCTCTGGATTAAGTGGGATTTTAGAGAAAAAACTCTGTGCCAGCCAAGTGATAAAGAGGTTTAGGCAACAGCTTTGCTATTTTTGAGATAACTTTGTAAAGTGAGCAGCTGTTTAGTTTCAATATACAGTTGCTGAACTCTTCCTGGCTTACCTGATGGGTACAGGAAGGTCTCATGAGAACTGACAGAAAATTAAATCACTGAAGAATATGCAGTAATCTCCATGACTGCTACGAGGAATACATCTGAAAGAAATCTGTACAGCACACCATGCAGAATACTTAGGAAAGAGTAACAAGGAAATTATCCTAGCTGTAGAACAGGACAGATGGGACCCTTGAAAGCTTATTCAAGACTAACCTCTCACTTCAGCAGAATCAGCTATAGCTTTGTCATCCTGACAGATGTTTGCCTAACCTGTTCAAAGGATTGTAATGACAGATATGCCGTGACTCCCGAGGTAAAGAGTGCTAGAATATCCTTCTTATTAAGGTCTACTGTTTACCTGGTGCCATTATCTGAATTAATCTGTGAATACAGAATTACTCTTCAGAGTTATTTTAAAAAAAAAGAGTCATCATCTTTTTCTAACTACTGAAGAATTTAACACACCACCAGTTCTCAGAGCCCATTACTAAGAAAGACTTTTATTATGCTGTTGCTGTGTGCCTACAACTGTCTCCAGATATCAAGTGAAAGAAATGCAAGTCTCGGAGCAAACAGCATCCAATATAATGCATGACAGAGCACACCTGACAGCAGGTATTTCAACGTAAGCATGGCTCAAAGCATTACTGTTTTCAGTTCTTTTATGGCCACAGGAGATTTGTGACTGAGAAGCAGGGGGACAAGGATAAAGAAAAGGGCAATTTAAAATTTGAAAAGAACAACTGCTTTGTGATAAACTTGTCAGAGCAGGGGTACGAAGCTACTAGGAAAAGAAGCAGCATGCAATCGCACTGCTCCTGAGAACAATGATTACTCCCTAATAAAATCAGTTGCAGTACACCACTGGGAAGGAGGCTTCAGAAGGCTTAGATACCATCTCTGTCCACTCCTACTTTAGCACCAGCTCTTCCTAATTCTTGAACATTTCCTGTTCTTCTCCAGCAGCCCCGTTATTAGTTAATCTAACAGGGAGAGAGGCTGCTTCTTCACAGAAGATTGGTAATGGCCTTGTACAGAAAGTTGGTTACTTCATCTTTGCCTCAGAAGATGAGGACAAAATGTTCTAATTGTTCTGCATGGCCCTCTGCTACTGATGAGCAGAGCAAGTAGCGGCTAATGTACTACTGAAAGCTGCTGCTGCAGAGAACACTTTAAGAGGGAGGAATTACATCTCCCCTCACACCCTGTCATAACTGAAAGCAGAAAGTCTTCAAGTAATTTTTCTGGATATCCAGTTCCAGCTGATCCAACAAATCCACAGGTTACCCCCTAGAGAATCAGCTCCTAACAGTTCATGTCTTATTCTCCCTTCTCAAGCCAGACAGTAGGCCTTTCCACACCGAAGAGCAGCAGTAAGAAAAGCTTTGTGAGAGGTCTATCCCTGGGCTTCCTTAACAGTAGCTGAAGTTAGGAAGTAACTTCTCACCTCTGCTCTCTGCTATTGTTTCTTTTGCCGGCAGTTTATTACAATTGCATCGTTATTCCCTGCTCACTGAACTCTGCAAACAGAAAGCAATCTTGTCCTACATCCTGGAAGGTAGGAGCTCTGTCATGGCATCAAAAAATAGATGTGATTATCAGCAAGCTTCTCAATGCACGCACAAAGTGAAACAAAAATACATAGTTATTTAATAAGGACATTCTATATACTTATAAAAATCCAAACAAAAGCAGGGCCAAGGAGTCTCCAAGCAAGGCTTCACCAAAGTGCATGATAATTTGGATTTCAAAAAACTTTGTCACACTTGATTAAGGGAAGGAATGCTTGAAAATTCTTTTCATGAGTAGAAGTGAAACAGAAGTGTGGAAGCCCAAACCCTTGCTAGGGTGAGATGTAGGTGAGATAGATAACAGTAGATTTTTGCAAGAGTCTTGCAGAGTCAGTGTGAAAGGGTATTTCTAACTAATTTTATTATGGAGAAAACTCAGGGTAGAAGGGAAGTGGATCGCAACCAGCTTCTAGATGAAAATACAGAGGAAGATGGGGAAACAAAAGGTGTCTAGTTAGGGCTGAGGCAGGTGGTTAGATGTAAGCATCTAGAAAAGATCCCAAGCACCTCGATTTAGGAAACCCAAGGTAGGCAGAAAGGGAAACAGAAGAGACAGTCAGCTAAAGGACGGAAACTGAAAGTGATTCAACTTGGCAGAAGCAGTTGTCAATCAAGACAGCCAGTGCTGCCTTAACGGAGCCAACTCAGGCATAGTCTGATCCAAAAGAAAATAAGATATGCACGTCCAGTTCCCAGAAAGGCCCCAGCTCTCTTTCCTGCAGCTTGTTTCAACATGTTGCTCTACAGAATGTTCTGCAGTGACCTTAAGGAAAGACATTTTCAAATGCCCCATGATAAGTTTAATTTGTTTTAGTTGCTACCTCCAGTCTGTTCCCAAGGAAAGAATACAGATTGACAGAAACTTGATACATACCATGGTGGATATGCTCATTTACATGGATCTTCCAAAATGCTGTGGCTGTCTTAGCAAAGTCAGGTTGGATACCAGTCAGCATGTCTAGACATAGAAAGGCTACACCTTGCATGCTCTCCACCTGCCTACAGTAGCTGAAGGGCACTACTGGTTGCTTGCCTTTGAATGCACGTGACAACAACAAAAAAAATCAATCCTTTAGCCAAAAAAACCAAGAAACCAACCAAGCAATCTAAAAAAAAAAAAAAAAAAAAAGGGGGTGGGACACACACACACATTGCTGAATGCAGCTCTGACAGCCAGCAGTACCTGTCCCTCCACTGGAACCTCAGGCTACTTTGTGAACATTTGTGCCAGAGAAAGGATGCTGTGCACAATGGCACAGAAAGGTCAGGAAAGAAGATTGATGGAAAACTGGAGATCACCTAACACTCAGTGTTACTAGCCCTTTCCGCTTGTCCTACAAGTTACTCAAGACTCCCTGCCTGCTTTCAAGACCTCCTTAAATAAAACTATTGTGCCTGTGCTGCTGTAGTCAGGCATGTCAGCCCTGTTTCCACCTTTGTCAATCAGTGATAGGTTTTCTTCTCTGTTAAACTGGCTGTTCATTCATCATTATGACTCAGTGTGAGGCAATGATCAGGCACATCAGTATACATGGAATGACTTCCCATGCAGGCATCATCATAACAGACTTCCCCCCCCGGCCCCCCCCCCCCCCC
>WUAM01000395.1:5644983-5658062 GCA_024336885.1 Actenoides hombroni
TGAGAGTTTAAATTAGCATGATGCAACCATTCCTTTATAAGGGAACTTTTATACTCACTTTGAACAGGACATTTTCTCTTTTCAACTTAATCAGACAAAAATTGTTAAAGGCTATTACCAAGAAAACTGAACTGTTTCAGAATTTGAAAAACAAAGATTCACCTTTTTTAATACGCCTGCATAAACCAGAAAAATCAAGAAAGATAAGATTTATATATTCTTGAAAGATTTGCTTCGAAGTTTCTGGGACTTTGGTGAACAATTCACAGCTGTATGACAAACATAGGGACTAATGCTATTCATAAGCTGAGAAAACCTTCTTCCATAAAAATGGCTGTAATGTTTGCATTTCAGAGATCTGGCTTTACACTGTTTGTCTTAGCCATAATATAATGCTTGGGTAGGTTGTGTACACAACATGGATTTTTTAAATAAAAGCATTTTCATGACAAGGAAACTGGTCTCGGCTACAAAAGCCATAGCTGACTCCCTGCTCTTTCATTAGACCTAAATAAGGCAAATTAAAAAAACCCCAAAAAACAAACCAGCAACAAAACAAAAACAAACACACAAAAACCCCACAAACAAACAAAAACCCAACAACACAACAAACCACAAAACCAACACAAAAGCAAACAAACAAGCAAAGAACAACCCACCAAAAAAACCAAGGGCACATTGCTACTTCTCCAGGAAACATTGGTGTAAGCCATCTAACAGTCAGTTAGAGTTCAAGTATCAAGGTCAAGCTAACCTGATATTATCTTCATAGAAATCCTTGTCTGGATCTTCTGTCCATATTCCAATTAGAAACAACCTTATCCTTGCTTGCTTATGGTATTTTGCTCTATCTTCTTAGTAGTCAAAAAATAACTTGAATTATTTGGTATAGCAGCTATTTCCACTAACATAAGTATTATGGCATCATGAGGTCAACATGAAAAAAACCCAAGAAAACAACAAAACCTTAATGTGATTTATAGACAGTAATTTAGCTTGCAAGACAGAGGAAACAAACCTCTCTGTTCTGCTCTGCAAGAATACCCTGTTGTTTTGGTCAGTGGATATCAAAGATGTGAACTGAATGCTGTCCTCCCCAAGAAAAGTGATCAGACGCCTAGAAAAGATGACAGAAAAAGAAAGAAAGACTGGGAACGGGGAGTAAAGCCAAAACACCACAAAGACATTTGACCTATGGAGGAGGAGACTGAGAAGAGAACGAAGATTCTGTAGAGTCTTGACTGCTAGCAGTCTTTAAAGCAGGAAGATAAACTTTGGATGCAGATAGAATAACTGGTTCTTCCCTGGGGCACCTTGATAGATCTAACAGATCTCTTCAGGTCCTTCCCTACTCTGTGGTTCTATGAAAACACATTTTCATATAGCTAGCTATCCCACACATAAGGACAAAGAAAATAATCAACATGTACACATGGGAAAGTAATTTGGAAAGCAGTCTCCAAAAAGAACATTGAGAACTGTAGATCAGGCTCACAGTTACAGTGTGTGGTTCAGATGCCTAGAAGGCTAATTTGATCTAAACTGTATAAAAGTAGAACAAATGACAACCTTTCCTGTATACACTATGCTGATCTAACTGTTGAAGAATATGATGACTTTCCTGGTGTCAAAAATTATTTGGAAATACTAGAAGGATTTTTATAGCTCCTGTTTGACTTGATAAAGAAAAGCAGTCTCCTAGTACACAGCTTAAAAACCTCAGTCTAGGCAAATTATGAAAGGGAAAGTTGAGAGATTACTTGTTTTTTTGCATATACACATATATTTAAATGCATACACATGCCTAAGACATGTTAAGATGTCTGAAAAGGAGAAAAAGATTGAAAATGCTTAAATTTTTTTCATATTCACAGATTACCTGACAGAAGAGCTACAATGAATGGAAACTTGACATTCCACCTGTATCTTGCAGAAATACCATTTCTTAGCAGCAAGAACAATTGAACTCTGAAAGCTCTTACTAGAGGAAATGGACACCACCACTACAATATTTTAAGCAAGTTATGAGATCTTTCATAAAGATATACTTGTATTCAGCTTCTGTGAGAAAAACAAAACTCCATGGCCTACATATAGAAGAGATAGAATCAGATTATCACAATTGTGTAACCTGGCCTAGCAGCCTAAACGCTTTCCCTCAGTTATTCTGTCAGATACTTCCCAGTCCATGCATTTTGCAGCAGAAGAGACTCAAAGAGACCGAATACAAAAGTGACCCGATGCAGAAAGAGGCAGAAAAAAATACTGGTTTAGGTACCTCAAAAGCAACAGCCATATAAAAATCATTCCCTAAATTCCACAAAGCTAAGATAGGAACTTTAAGACTTGGCAAGTAGAAAAACCAAAAGGGCTATAGGGAAAGGAAAGATGCAAGGAGAAAAACGAACATAGCGTAAGGAAAATGACTGCTACCCATCAGGGAAGCAAACTGCCATTTGAAAAGGCTGTAGGCATGAAATACGTGCAAAGAGAAATGAAACTCATCTGTTCCCAAAGACTGGAAAGAAAAAAAGACATTCTACTTTCCCTAAAGACTGCCTGACATGTTTCATGTTAATTGTACCCAAGGCCTTCTTTTGTACCCCCATAAGCTCAGACTTGCCTGACAAAGCAGTTTGAAAGTCACTTTGCTTTCAGGGACATCAGAAAGAGCAAGCGTGCATTTTATTGTTATCACTCTACTGATTAATCTGTGTCTAAACCTACCCTCTACATTATATATGTTTACATTTTAATTACCGTATGAGCTGTTCCAAAGAAATCTTTCCCTTCTCTATAGTAACAACCAGGGGAAAAAAATTCCAATAATAGATTGTTTCCAAGTGTGGTTATTGTCATAACGATTTAACCTTCAGCCCATCCTGACAATTACTGCTAGAACAAATTCTCCCTTTGGCCAGCAACGCGTCAAGTCATACTCCAACACACTGGCAAGGCTGCTACTGGATGCTCAGCAGAAGACTTCAGCAATGTCACTAATTCATGCTACCTGTCTGATAAAGAAAATTTAAGACTGCTAGTACAGTTGGATCTTTTCTGTGACACCAAAGTAATATATTTGACATTGCTTACAACTTACAGCTCCCAGGCTTAAGTTCTCAATATTTTTGTCACAGTATTGTCACAAAAAATTACTACTACTGAAATTTCTTCTGTTGAAATAAAGTGGCTGGAAAACAGAATTTAAAAAATTACTTATATTTAACTTAAGACATTACCCTAGAAAGCATTTCTAAAAATCTAATAATGAGGAAGATTTATTATGTTGCAAACACACGTATGACTCCAGAGTAGCCAAGATAGGTACTTAAAATAGAACAGGGGGAACACCTTAGGACTCTTTCCATGTTTTGGAAGACGCATCCCAGAGTAAGTTAAGAGATACAGGATACACTCATACTCTGCATCCTTGAATAAATGTATTAGTGACATTAGCAGTAATATATGTTTAGATTAAACTGCAGTTTGATTAGTGGAGCTTGGACAGAAGCACTCAGAAAGCAGTCCTAAAGGATTATGACCCGAGGGTTGGAAAGTCCTTGAACACGAATGAAAGGATGTTATATTACGGGGTTATCAAGCTTTTGGTGACTGCCAAGAGATTCAGGGGATTGCAGAAGGGACACATGAGGAAGAGAAGCCACAGGCAGGGTTAAGCGTGTCATACAAGAAACCAGCTATGGAAAGAACTTTGCGATTTGGGGCTGAAGTGCAGGAAAATAACAGGAGATCCTGAATTTCTTCAGAGTGAAAATGGGATTTCATAATACTAGCCAGGCTTATGCTTTTCTTACATTAATCTCAATAATAAAATAATTAGGAGTTAGTATATTATGTGTATCTACCATGTGTTTCTGTAAGAGCACTGTATGTTCAGGCACCCATGGACCAGAGGGTGATATGGAAAGGTGCTCTTTAAAAACAGGCCTAGAGCAGCTGAAACGTGAAGTCCTACTTTTGCCTGAATGAAATTTTGAGTTCATGGGACAGAAAGGTAAAACCTTGTTCTACGTGTGATCTGGAAACAACAGAAACATGGAAGAGTTTAGATATGTGAAGAAAAATATATTTATCACGGATGTGCAGGGAGGAAGAAATTGTAATACGGCACACATTACAGCCCCGAGTGATGAAGAGAAGGAAAATGTCCTCAGCAAGGCACACAAGAAAAGAACAAGTTGACTACGTTAAAGCACTTCTGGAGCTGAGCCATCTATCAAACACGGGAAATATTCTGAGAGAGAAAACACTCCACAAAGCGCACCGAGACAAAGCGTTTGTTTAGGAGATGGGGGATTTTTCACAGTATTGAACACTGTAGGTTCTGCCTCTCTCTTCACTATTTTAGTTACTTTACAGCCACAACTGCCAATTTAAGGTTATGACCTTCTACAACTGCTAAGATTATCAAACCCTCTAAAATCCCGATTTAAGTGTTTGTAACACTTGAACTTCAGATGTCTTACAAAACAGTGCATCCTACGCAGAACAATGCAGTTATCCCTGAAGCAGAAGCCTGACTGACAGCACAGCCAATGACATCAAAACAAAATTACCGCTTTCTGAAGTATTTTGAGGAATTGCTCTTCATGTAGCTATTTTAACATTAGCTCGTATTTACTGAGCTCCAGTTAAATGTTGTAAATAGTTATTTATTTAAAGTTGAAAGGGAAATTTAAAATTCTTGCTAATTTATTATCCAAGGGATGCATTAGCAGCAGTACTCCTTACTGAGCTATGGCATACCCATATTACAAGGAAAGCAACTGTCAGATGAACAGGCCAATCAGGAATTGTCTGCTCTAATCAATTTTCATATGGAAGCCAAGAACATAGGCAACCTACCCAGGGAGAACAACTCTAAACTTTGCAAAACAGGTTTATCTTTGTACCCTAGTATCTGGACCAATACCAGCAGTGCAGAGCTGTTTCCTAGTCAAACTGCTTCAACCAGACAATATCAAATTCCTGGGAGATCAAATACTGAGTCCTTCAGAATCTATAGCAGGTTTGACTTTTCTACTCAACATCAAATTCAGGTTGTGATGCTGGTATTCTGGGAAGCAAACTAACATCTCCTATCTTTTTCCCTAATTCTGAATGCATGGACAAAGAAGCAGTACTGACAGGCTTGTATTTTAATTGCTGGTGCAAAACTGTTCAGCCTACCATTTATTGATTCATAATGCTCTGACAGTTCTAGGAAAGGTTGTAGCATTCATATTTATTATCTATTTGCATATGTAAATCATGTGTTAAAATAGGGCTTAAATACAACTCAAATTCCCCCTCCTCCCTCCCCCCTCATGATGAAGAGATACCATACACAGCTTTCACTGTAGGATAAAGCTGATGAAAGTGATAAAAACAGAACTTGCTGTACAGTTGCTCAGAACCACACTCTTGTTTTCTGCAGTTTCAGCATTTCCAGAATTTGCAGGAAGGCATAAATAGAGTACAACAATGAAATGGAGCTCCACCAGAGATCTGAGACAATGAATGCAAATACAGGAACTTCCCTTTTTCAACTCTTGATACTCCCTGATTCATACATCCTACATCAAAAAGTTCAGAAGATCCAAGTTGGACATAGAAAAATGCTCAACTTGCCCTTGACTAAAATTTTAGTTTATATTCTCAGGATTTAATTGGACAGTGGCTGTGGTGAGGATCACATTTTCCACGCAATTGAAAAGAATGTCAGCATTAAAGGGGACAGAATTCAGGTTTCACAAATGATGTCAAACACAAACAGCACCCTGCATAAACTCCCCCTAAGCTTCAATCCTTGAAACTTTGGCACTGTGGCACAACACTGCTGCTGGTGTGCCAGGATAACTTTAGAATCATAGAATCCTTTTGGTTAGAAGAGACTTTTAAGATAATCAAGTCCAACCATTAACCCAACACTGCCAGGTCACCATTAAGCCACGTCCGTCCCTAAACACCACATCTACACATCTTTTAAATACCTCCAGGAATGGTGACACCATCACGTCCCTGGGGCAGACTGTTTCAGTGCTTGACAAGCCCTTCTGTGAAGAAATTTTTCCTAATATCCAATCTAAACCTCCCCTGGCACAACTTGAGGCCATTTCCTCTTGCCCTATCAGTTGTTACTTAGAAGAGACTAACTCCCACCTTGCTCCAACCTCCTTTCAGGTAGTTGTGGAGAGTGATAAGGTCTCCCCTCAGCCTCCTTTTTTCTAGGCTAAACAACCCCAGATCCCTCTGCTGCTCCTCGTAAGACTTGTTCTCCAGACCATTAACCAGCGGCACTGCCCTTCTTCAGACAGCTCCAGCACCATGATGTCCTTCTTTTAATAAGGGACCCAAAACTGAACACAGTATTCAAGGTGCAACCTCACTGGCCCTGAATACTTGGGGATGATCACTTCCCTAGTCCTGTTGGCCACACTACTTCTGCTACAAGCCAAGATGCTGTTGGCCTTCTTGGCCACCTGGGCACACTGCTGGCTCATGTTCAGCTGGATGTCAACCAACACCCCCAGATCCTTGTCTGACAGGCACCTTTCCAGGTACTCCTCTTCTACTTTATTCACAAGTAGAAGTTTCTTTACATGCCACGGGCTCCAGAAATTCTAGTGAACAACATTTATACCCATGTTCCAACTGCAATGTTTTTTCCCCCATTTCAGCTCCAGGGGAAAGGAAAATCTACTGTGATTATATGACTAGACTGCAGATCATTGGACAGAGCCCAGTTTTATCCTCTCACATACACCTCTACTCTCAGAACTGATCTGACAGCTCCCTCTGATTCATAGGCAATGCCCACAACTGCTGCAAAGTTTTCAGAGGCATGTAACTGTACAAAGGGAAACCCTTCTTTTTAATACTTATAGCCCTGACAAATCTGTGGTAGTCATGGAAAAAAAGAAAAGGCCTCTTGCACAGTTCAACCCCCAAATACAGCAAGACGTGATGGAAAAAGAAAAAAAAAAAAAAGGAAAAAAAAAAGGGATAGATTCTCTCAAACGAAAGGATGTAACAATCCTCTCCAAGGAAAAGTTAGGGCATATCTATGCAGGTTTTATACATAATACTGCCTCAGTAATACAAAGCACTACTAATTTAGAAAGAAATATGGATATAGCTATAAAACTCCCAAATGAAGACATAGTTGGGGAGGGGAAGTACTTTTATTGCTACCTTTTATAGATGTGAATAAAACAGAGAATTTGTAGCGTGGAAATTTTAGACTGACAGAAACACTTCTGAGCAGTATCATTATCAAACAGAAAAAAAGAAAAACCCTAGAAGATACAAAAAATACTGAAGCTTATCTCAATGCATGGTGATTTCCATGTTCTATTTGATCTATGAGCCAACTAACCAACCTAATTAATTGAATCATGCACTTCCTCTAAAATAAAGCCATATTCAGTGTTTTCACCATCTCTGATTTAGTGACCTCAAACATGAGATGAGTCACTTGCGATCTATTTTTGTTTCAAGTCTTTCTTTACTCTTAAGTACATTTACTTTGGGGGATTTTATTCTTTTCCTTCAGTTTTTCAATACGAAGAGGTTACAGCCACCTGTCTGCCTAAGTAAAGACAGAGAGGAAGGGGCTTAAGCTACAGCATCTGGAGCTTTTACAGTGACTGAAGGAACTGTTTACATAGTTTTGCCTTGGTTTCCACTTGAAGCAGAATGGTATAACTCAGTCCAGTCCCTCTGTGTAGAAGGCAATTATTTATCTGCTTCCTCTTGGCAAAGATTTCTTTCACCTCTTATTTTAAGGCACTGAGGGTACCAAGGTGTTTCCTGCTCAGCCATTTATCACAGCAGGCTTATGATTTGTTTTAACAAGAAACACAAAATAAAAAGGATATCACAGAAAGTGTAATGCCCCACAGTACAGGGTATATAATTCTAACAGCCCCAAAGACAGGGTTCAAACTCTGAATATTCTCCTACCAAAGCAAGAGCATGCATGTTTAGCCACAGCATTGTACAGACTGAAGGTATATTCAGGAATTAATGCCCCCCTCCCTGTTCCCCCCAGTTAGACTATTCACAGTATTATGAACAAGTTACATCTAACCCCACAGAGGTAACTAACAGGTTTATATATATATACACACACACACACATACACATACATGCACATATCTATATGTGCACACATGCACAAACACTCCAAACCATGTGGATTTCTTCTGTCTGGTGTCACCTTCCAACAGAAGTGTACCTACTGTTCCAAAAACTGAAGAAATTAACTCCTATATGGCTTCCACCTCCATTTCTAGATTCAGATTCTTCATTGTGAGAAACAGTCAGCACCAGCTGCTGAAGATAACAATTTTGGTTGAGCTTTGAAAGTGGTACCAAGTTCACATTAACTTTGAAGTCACTACAGATTTGATAAAAATCTATTTCTTTATTTAGTTTTTAGACGCTGACACAACAGATATGTTCCTACTTCCTCCAGCAGACATGCAGTTTAATTCCAGAATTCAGTAAATGTTTGTTCTCTGCTTACTCCCTGGGCTGCATGACAAAAGATCCTGGACAAGGGAGCATAATTGAAGCTATCCTTAATTCAAGGATAAAATCTGGACTTCTATTAGAAGATTGAGGACAAAACTTTCTTTTTAAAACCTCACCTTTTCCTTGAAGATTTAAAAGAATAAACTTACACAACAGAACTTTGCACATTTTTCCCCTTAAATTTATCTTTATTATTTGTAAGCTGCTGCATCCTCTCAGCATAAGGAATGAATCCATTCTTCTCCCAGCTACCCAACCAATCTACTTGCCATTTTCCCAGCCAAACAGCTGTACTTGCCCTGCCCCATCTGCTGTTCCTGTTGTTTAGTTTAGCATTTCAATCGCTGCAACTTCCTTCTCAGTTTCACAAGACAACAGAGTGGTGCTTTCCCGAATGTGGCTTCTTTCTATCACTCCATCTTTTCTCCTTCACTAATCTGAGGTGATAAAATGAAACAACAAGCAGAAGCTTGTCTCCTCCCCTTAAAAAGAGAAATCTTTTTTAATTCTGGGTAGCTCATACATGCTAGGTTTTCCAAGATTAAAATTAGGATAAAAAAACAATAATAGAAATGCAAAGACAAGCCAAGAACGAAGACTCCAAATATATATGTGTGTATATATTTTTTTTTTTAAAAAAAAGCATGCTGCATTTGCGCTAAACCAGACTAGAGTGAAGGCCATTTAGAAGCAACACAAACACATTCCTACAAACCACTGTAACCACTGTTAAACATTTACTTGGTTTTGCCTGTGTGCAGTGTTACTCAATTGGACACTTTCATTTTATTTCATTAAAGTACGTGTGATGAGATGCTACAGTACCCAATGTCATCAATTCATGACACATTTCAGTCATATATGTATTGCCCAGGTTATAAAAACCTGTAAATGTGAGAATCTTAAATGAAAAATAAAACCTGTAGTACATGACAGGCTAGTACAGAACAGCTTACAGGCTGAAGAACCAGAAGGCAGTAAATAAAATCTACAACTTATTTCTGCAAGTCTCACTGTTTCAGGGGGTTGCTGGGAGCCACGAAGGGACTAATGGATCACACTGAAGAACAGAGCTTACAGCAGACTCAACAGCTTTAAAACCAAACCACTCTACCATTTTATCATATCAATCTGCATTAAAATGTAAGACTTAAAAGGATTTTCTTAGACTACAATAAAAAAATACAAATAATTTCTGGTATCCTTGCATCTAATGGACACGGACAAAGTCTGAAGTGTATTTCATGGGAAGTTTTTATTATTTGAATGGTGTGTATACAATTAGATCTACAAAGCTCATACCAATTATCATACCAAAGCTTAATTCCAGACTGACCTGATTCAAACAATGGCATTAAACTATTTCTACACAGACAGCCTTTCAGTTGTGCTTTGCATAGGACCCTCTTTTGCCACTACCAGCACATGGATGCCTTACAGGGGTATGCAGCATCACGAAATTTAGCTACTAGTAGGTCCATACTCCTCTCTAACTATTCTCCCAGGAAGAGGACTGTGTGTGTAATGTTTTCTTATCATATAACTTCTGGTTTTTTAAACTCGAAGTAGCAAGCTTGATGTGTTCCTTTTTACACTTATAGGGGAAAAAGAACAGGTCCCGTAGCATACTTGTTTTGTTTCTCCATGGGCATTTAATTCATAATCTAGAAACATTCACCTGCAAAATTAGTAACTATGCTTCTAAAACCCCCCCCGCCCATGCCTCTGGAATACAGTTTTCTGTCACAGTTGGGTTTTGAGCTTTTTACAACCTAAGGCCTCCTTTTACAGTGTTAAGCTTTGTACATTTTTTTTAAGTATTAGAATTTACTGCTGGTCTGATAAAATCCATGACTGCTCTACAAAGAAAGAAGAAATAAATTATGAAGTTTAGTTACTAAAAAGAGACAGATGTTACACTTTTTAGGTCAAATGTGAGGTGATAGCCTTGATTAAAAAAAACCAACCAAACCAACACCGAGTTCTCACGTATCAGCACCTCTAGATACCTATCACCCATAATTACTAAAGCTAACCTCTTCCTTTACCAATTCTTCTGTAAAATATTCGTTTAACACATTCACCTCTGAAGATGAAATCTGGTCCAGGCTTTTTGAGGTTAAGCTAGGAACAGAAACCAAAGTTCCTAGCAATTCAGTTTCTTAAAATCTTACCAAAAGTAAAGAAAACCAAGCAATTTCATACAGCCTTCCACTTCTGTCTTTAAAAGTAGCATAATTTCTCCAATATCAAAAGTCATGAATTTGAGTTGGTTGGAGCTTTGTGGGACAATGTTGCACTTAGGTCAAATTTACGGAAATAGCAGCATCTTCCAACAGTAAAACCACGACTGTGCAGAGATAAGAGTCAACAAACTCTTCAACAAGTACTACTCCTTTCTGGTGGATGATAAGATCCACTAAAGGAAATACATTTCAGATGAAAGCATTATCTATCGATACCTTTCTGTCCTTCTCCTTTTGCCTATACCTTGTCACTACAGCAGCTACTGCAGACATGAACATATGTAATTATTTACTTAATCAAGTATATCAATATATTTATTTAATTTAATCAAGTATTTAATCAAGTATACAAAGATCAATCTACTTTCTAAGAAAAGGTACAAAAGTCTTAAATCAGAGTAATATTTTTAAGTTAAGCTACATGGGAGAATTAAAGCTTTAACAGTGTTGGTTGCTTTCACGGAGAGCTAATGCACAGCATGCAAAGCAGGAGAGCTAAAAAACTTGCTGTGGATACCAGCAAGTTCACAGCTGTTCACAGGGTCCTTTGGCAGGAAGGAGGACACACTCTCTTACTCATGCCAAAAGCAGCAGCACCTTAAAATATCATTATGGTATTTTGGTTGCACTTCTCCTCTTTTTATTTATATCCCTCTCCCTCTGAGGACTCAAAACACTGGGGAAAATGGTTCTGCTGAACAATCACAGCTATGCAAGTATCCCAGTAACTACAGGGTTTGCTTTTTGTTCCCCACTTCTTCTTACATTTATGAAATAAGAGCACCAAGAAAATTTTGTCCTCTCTTTCTCCTTCCATGTGTGATCCTCCCCTGGCAGTGTAGCTCACTAAAGTTCCATGGTTTTGAGGAAGGGCTACTCCTCCATCTGGGACAAAGGCACAGTCATCTCTTCGTGCTAACAGGTACAGCAACCCATACCAAGGGCCCAGAGAACAGCATAAGGTAGAAGTTTCACAGACCGTGTGCCTTGCTAACACACTCCTTGCTTGCTGCCTGCAATTTGCCACTCAAACTGAGCCAGAGACAGGGCAGTGCATTTAACACCCTTCCAAAAAAACACTCCAAATTTTTATCTAGTTGTCTGAACCTGGGTAAGCTACTGGCAGATGTATAAAAAGCTATCTCATTTTGCTTGCAACCTACCACACAGTAATGACATTAAAAGCTTCCTACAAGGCAGAAAGAGAAATACTGTTCCCACTGTCTACACTACTGGGTTTAATACTGTGCCATCATACCACTCCTTCACAATTCTATTCCAACCTGACTCTCAGTCTGTTCAGTTGAAATTACTTTCCATCCTTCTGGACATCCTTGCCCCACTTCTCCATGTGCTCTTCTTGTTACTCTATACTTCTTTTTTTATTAACTGGAATACACCTTGGATTAATTGCTATCATGTTCCTTTGTTTCATTCTTTGTCTGCTACTTGACCAAAAATGGACCAGAAAGATCTGTTGTAATTTCACTGTTTCCTGAGAAGCAAAGAGAGCATGTAAAATGAGAATTTGTTTCCCTTTACATAGATGTCTTGCACTTGTTAGTATAGAATGCCATCTGCTCTCCACTTCTTGCAGCTCTCTGCTACCAGCTTCCAGTTGTACTAGCAAACTTAGTATCAGCAAGTATTTCAGGAGGTTGAGTGACAGAGTGACACTTAACAAAATAAGACTTCTCAGAAATCCCCTCACTAGCTTTCCCCATCCCCCTCCAGAGAAAGGGAAGAGATGCATCCTCTGTTCTGCAAAAGTAGCTAAACAGCAGCACAGTTTATGTAAAGGAGAGAGATTTGTGCTAGGGCCTTTTCTGGTCAGCATTTTCATATGCAATTTAAAAGACAGCTATAGCTACCTTTCGCAGTTAGAACTTAAAGCAGAAGATTCATACTTCAGGCTTACTAAACCCCAGGTTATGCAAACATAATGCTGGTAAACCAAGGAAGGCCTAAATTGTTATATCAGCCCCCTAAGGCATAGATATAGAAGGTTCTTCTCAGGACTTCCTACAGCTTACAAAAGAAAACTAGGGGTGGGGGAAGCAGCCAAAGAAGCCCCTTTCTTTAAGCAGGACTTCAGGAATCTCTGCATCAGTGAACACGCTTCCCTCCTTCACACAGCTATCCTTAATTACAGTAATTTAAAAATATTCCAGTCACCGGTTACTAAAGTGAACATAAAAGAAATGAGGTTGTTAGCTCTCCTCTTCCTATCCATCAGGAAAAAGGTTTTCTTTATGGCAAAAGTCACTTTTGCTTGCTGCATTGTCTATAACAAAA
>WUAM01000395.1:5658226-5682509 GCA_024336885.1 Actenoides hombroni
AAAAAGAGACTTGTACATCAGAGATGATGTACATCAGAGATCTTTTGCTGGTAATTCCTCTGTAAATGCAGGTGTTATTTCCTCATCACTTCACTCCAAAGAGCAAGGAATTTTAATGGGATAATGTGAAAGCTTATAAAACCATCACTGAGGGTGCAAAGATTTAAGAATGGAATGTTTAATATTGGTTAATGAACACCAATAACGTAGCAAGGCTAGTCTTTTGAAAATCTGGAGATGTTAATTCTGTATAGGTAAGGAAAATATAGATGCTTATTCAAAAGCTGATTGGCAATATAAGCATTACCAACTGCTGCCTTTATCCATATTTAAATTTAACAGAAGCAAAACCAATTATTCAGGGGGAGGAAAAAAGCTGAACTTGGGTTTAAAGAGCTTTCTGGTAGTCAGCTTCTCTTGCCTTTAATCTTCCCTCTGATCCATTTCCATTCTCATTCTCCTGCGTATCTTTGCCTCTTTTTCCTTAGGGCAATAACCCCTACGGTCAATATTCCTGTATTTAGTGCTTGTCCAAATCCTTGCTACTTGATAAAAACCACAAGTTCCTGCTTCACAAACTAGCTTTTCACAGCCTTCTGGTTCTGTATGTATCTCATCTGAACCACAACAGAAGTCGTATTTTCCATATAATTTTCTTCCCTTGAATTTTAAGTGGGTTAATGAGTTCTATGTATTCAGTTATGCCAGATACTTACTCAGCTGGAACATTCACTGCTGATCAAATCTCTCCTTCAGTTATAGTCTGAAGTTATTTTACATAGGATATCACAACATTTTAAATCCTTAACTTTCAAAAAAAAAATCTAGGAAATTTCCAGATCTATTTAAATTGAAGCTATAGTTCATTAAAACACTATCAGGAATAGCAACTTGATATTACCAGGAAAAACCCCAAAACAAACCACAAAAAAACCAACCAAAAAACAAGAACAAAACAACAACGAAAGACATTATTGCAAGTGGAATAAAAAAAAAAATTACAGAGCAGACATAAAAAACAGCTTTTAAAAGAATAACTGCTTTCAGTATAAGCTGAAGCCACTACATTATAAAATGTGAAAAACAACTTTCAGCTCTAGTTAAGATGCAACAAAAGTTCTTCACCATCATATATACCCACCCATAAAAATGCAAACAGATCTAAGACAACTCACACAGGCTTCATTGTACTCAGGAGGAAAAACCAACCAACCACACAACACCAAACAATAAAAAAAACCTGACTTCATTCCATTCATTTAGCTCAGGCTCAGCTGTTCCAAATAGGTTAACTGTGTTTGCTCAAGTTTATTTGGATATTAAATGCAAGATAAAAGATCTCTAGGTGAAATATAAAAGATTGTATCTTATTTTTAGGAAATAAACAGATTCCAGAGGTGTGTTCTGGCCCAGCCAATCCCGAGGCTGTCGTGCAGCTCTGCCACCTCTCCAAGCCCAATCGCAGCTCGAAGGGAAACTCGTTTTGCTGTTTGTCTCGGCTGTGCTGATGATGAATGGCTGCTTCAGGGGATGAGATCAAGCTGCGTGGTAAATCTTTCTATTTGTTCCATCTGCTTTTCTATTTTAAACAGCTGCAGCGATCAGCCAGGCACCCCACATTAAGTACATGTGAATTTCATAAGAGAAAACGTTTATGTAAGTGAAAACATGTCTTAGATTTGTCCTCCCATTCTCAAACTGAACATTGGACCTTCTGCAACCAGCTGCAGAAATGTACTATTATTTTTTTATTACTATTATATCCACCTTCCAGAAAAGGTATGGCATAACATAGCCTGACTTAACAGCTTTTAGAAGGTCAGCTTTGCCGTCAGAGCAGATTTCAAACCGACAGCACTCTCCACCTTTCTTCCTCCTGCTAGCCCCCCCACTTTGCAACGACTTGTAAGACGGAATGAGAAATAATAACGCAAGCAGAGTATGTTCATTAGAATATGCCCTTCAAATACACAAAGGCGTAACATACAAGCCTTATTTATCTTGCAGTTGTGCTGGGGTTGTGCTAGCGTTAGGTTTGCCAACCGAGCCTGGCTCCAAAGGTCACCATTTTAAGGGAATGCTTTACAATAAACCCATTACCAATTTCTAAGCTGAAGAGACTAGCAAACATACCAAGACAAGCAATAGGGGTTTTTTTTATTATTTCCAAACACCATTCTTGACTTCAGTTGGCTAAATCTTGCTTTCCCTTATACTTTCAGTATGTTCTTTGCACCCTGACACACTGTGCAGCACTGCTGTGCTCTGATAAACAGCTTCCTCACTTCTCAAGAGCTAGCCACATTTCAATGGCCAGCAAAAAGAGCTCAGTGTCTCGATGAGAGTTATCTACCCCCAAATTCAAATGTTTTAGGATTCTAAGGATGGAAAATTCAAGCATGTGCAGGTGCAAAGACCGTAACATGGTTATTTTCTCCGTTCTATTATTCATGCTCTATTTCTTTCTCTCAACTTAAACTCACTTTCTTTGAAAGTTTGAATACGTTTAGCCACTTCACTTTTAATTCAGAAGTGAAATGGCAATAAAATGAAATGAATGGTAAATAATACGGTAGGTTACCTGTTCACAGGATTAAAAAAATATATATTACATCTCTTAGGTGAGATGATTTTCACCATATTCCATCTATATATAATTTTCCTCATATTAATGTTATGCTATAAGAGTTTTCTAAAGCACAGTAAAGTATAAAAGTTAACAGCAAGTATTGAAGCTTCAACTAAACGTATCTCTATAACTTTATCCTAACAGCTTTTCATATAACTTAAAATTCCTGTAAAGTTGCATGAGCATTATTTCCATTTTACAGATAAGGAAACCTAAATGGGGCTGTAACTCATCCAAGACCCCACAGCAAATCTGGAGAGTGGTGGGGCCATGAAAAGAACTCATCAGTACTCCCAGGCCAGTTCCATAACTGTGACACTCATTTCAATATTACCAAAGAAGCAGAAGGTACATTTTGGGGAAAAATCCCAGAGGAAGATTTCTGAGTCTTGAGAAGTCAGAGAGAACAATCATGTGCCAAGTCCTTGAGAGATTAAAGTATCAATTATACTTCTGTCCCCTCCTTAAAATAAACCAACATATAAAGTACCTCTCAAAAGCAGGACACACGGATGTGAATGTAACACCAAGTCAGGAAAGGCTTCAGCAGTTAAGATATGATCTTAAAGGCTACCTACATTATCTTTGATTAGCAGAATTGGAAGCAGACAAGTTCATAGATTCACTGTAAAACTTTGCAAATACAATAACTGAGCAACAAGAAAAATCACAATCCCAATGTTAATCTCTTAGGAAGAAATCAAAGGTTTTTTTATTAGAAAATTGTCTTTTTGTACAGTTTATAATACTTCATAACTTTCATTTCAGATCAGGCTTTAATGTTTAAATCAGTTTTAAGGTTGTTAGAGAAACTTAACACCTTTAAGAAAAATTCTAGGACAGGGACTGTCATCTTCAGTGTTCAGACAGACCCAAACTGAGAATTTTGAATAATATTCTAATGGTAACACAATACACAGTTAAGTCATGCTGCCAAGGGGTTTTCTTTTGGTTCACCAGTAAGCACTGGGAAAAGAGTGAAAAAGCCTCTACACTCTGCCTCCTGAAAAAGGTATGTCAAAGTAACCTAGAAGGAGGGGAGTGGAGACCCTATACTACTACACTTACCTCCTTTTAGCTCTTAGAATTGTACCTTAGATTTATGCAGATGCTACTAACTTCTCATACACTGCCGAGTAGCTGCAACAGTAATTGTGACTTTCCACAGGCTGTTTTTCTTTCATTTGCGATTTCAGACAGTTAAACATTGTTTGCTTTATTTCCTAACCCCCCCCCCCCCACCCCGATGTCCTGCCTCAGCAGTTCCACCTTCTATTATGCCTCCCTGCGTCAGCGGGATGCGTTACTGCAGCCCCATGTCCTGCATGATGCAAGTGTGTGCAATCTGCAAGGACTCTGATACAGGCCCAGTATAGCGTGTGCTCTGTAAGCACAAAGTTAGACAGACCCTGTCTGTACAGTCAATACAGAAATCAATAGCTTTATGCAGTAAGTACCAGTGGAACTGATGTTTAAAAAACAACCTGTTGATTTCATGACACATCACTTGGCAGCATGAGATACTGTAGGAAAAGGAGTAAGGGAACTGCGAAGTTGTAAGCAAGAGCAACGAGAAGACCTGGTGAGAGACTAGGGAAGGGAAAGGCTGAAAGGAGTTCTGGTTAGGATATGCTAACTGCGGTAGGCATCGAATGCAGACATGAATCTGATCTATGCACAGAAAGCAGAGACAGAAAATGGAATCTGTAAATCTGACAGAGATGGCCTCAAAGAAAACTAATAAGGAAAACATTGATGAGTTCGATGATGCAGAGTAAGGGAAAAAAGGCTACTACAACAATAACACCCTGCAAATTTAATTAATATGGACATAGTGAGTTTGCACAAAAACACTAGAGTTAAAAATCTGTAGTTAGCCATTTATTAAACAGATTTTACCATTCACGTTGCTTTCATTTCCAGATTCTGCCAGTCTAACATTTGCAGGTTCCACTCTTCCCTTACAATCGCTGGCTGTAGAGCTTAGGGAATCAATTGAATGATTGATTGTCAGTGACTTTAGTGAACGATCTATTGCTAATTGCCAACTATTCTTTGCCTTAGCAGGATATATGCTACTTCATTTCAATAATATAATTTTTTTTTCTGGCATTTGGTACAAAATAGGCATTAGGTTTATGATTAACAACTTGGTTGTCTCAACAATCTAACACTGAACGAACTTCTTTCTCTCTGCTATTTGGTAATCACTTCATTAAAAGGCAAAAAAAAATTTTTAAAAGGCAGAAAAGTTTAAACAACTTTTTCTACAGAAATCTGCATGGGGCACTTTTCAAGGACAAGAACACCAAACAATCATCTAGAGGTGCCTAAATTCTAAAGCAGTATTTATTATGTTACTGTTAGCTATACTTTTTCCTCATACGTTTCCCTACTGCCCAATATAAACACCCACACAAAGCTCTACATTACTGAAAAATGATGCTTAGTTTTGAATATAGTCTTAAAGCTTGATGTTCTCATAATCTTTATGGAGTATGGATTTTTTCTTTCCCTAAGTGTACAGGGAAGGGGAGATAACACCGAACAAACTTCAGAAAAGTCTTCCTAACATGACAAGCTACTGTGTTGATCCCCCTCATTACATCCCTCTCTTTCCCACTCCAGAGACAGTAACTAGACTTCATCTCTTGCTTCAGATGTATCTTGATAGAAGCAAGCAAGTAGCATGCATTACAAGCCCTGATCAGTCCTGAGCACTGTCCCACCAGCACAGCTGGACACGGCTCTGCCTTGCTCCAAACTCACCTGAAGCAGCAAATCTAAAAGCCTCTGACTCAAGGGTCCAGCCTCTGGGTGGACAGAGGTGCAAACTGCTGGACTGTCATTAAATGAAAACCACATCTCAAATTCTTCTGTCCTAAGAAGGAAGAAAAGAAATGGCTAGAAGCAATACGATTGCTAGAGTTTGGACCATGTCCTCATTCCATGAAAGCCTAATACCAGAGTTAAGGGTCTGTTATCCCCTTCAGCTCATAATATAATTCTTCTAAAAGTCAAAGCTCATACAGCAGCACTTGGACAATATAGACTGTAGAAGCCCAAAGAGCATGTTGCTTTCTTTACACCTCTGCTATTCCTGGGCTCTGTTTGGTCCAGAAGCAGGTCTAACTACACTCATTCAAGTCTCTATAAACCACCCCTTTTCCAACCAACAGGGTCTTAGTAACCCAGAAGGCCTGGCTAAGTAAGAACTTAGGCCCACAGTGCATCTTGCCACTGTGGGATAGATTAATTTAATAAATATATATCAATCATTTAGGCTGGGGAGAATCTCAGTTCTCCAGGAGGGAGAAATCAAGCACTAGCAGTGGATCATTACACAAGCACAGTCTCACTACATTCCTGCATAAACTGCTGCTTTCCCTGGTTCCACACACTAGGTGTGATAATCCACAGTAAAGAACTGAATGAGGTCCGACCCTCCTTTCTAAAATGCTTAATCTTGAAAACAAAAGCTATCAGGTTTTGCTTTCCTTTGGTTTTGTTGCTTGTTTCTCCATTTGGTATTTTGAAAATGAAAACTTCATGGAGGAGGGAAGGAATCACCACAGGGAAGCCTGCTAACATGACAATGGGCCAACCTCCAGCTTTATGCTAACTATTCCAGAAACAAGAAACACACATACAAAAACAACCCCATACCATTTTGA
This sequence comes from Actenoides hombroni, assembly GCA_024336885.1. Lineage (NCBI taxonomy): Eukaryota > Metazoa > Chordata > Aves > Coraciiformes > Alcedinidae > Actenoides > Actenoides hombroni. The sequence continues at coordinate 5,664,530 of WUAM01000395.1, forward strand.
AGTTTCATACTTGCAACTTTAGGCTTCTGACATTCATAAAAGCTTTTACAACTAGGGGGGCACTAACCAGTCACCCCAGGAACTGTATAACTAATTCATGTCACTTGAGGGGAGGTGGAGGGAAAACTATTAGCCCAGTCATGTAAGAAAACAAGTCATGAAGTGGCCATCATCTACCATCTTCTTTAATCTACTGCCACTAAATTAAACCAATAATTGTCTGCAGCACCACTTCATGTTTGGCACTTGCTAAATTTCCTTCCTTTCCAAAATCTTTTAAGAAAAAGTTTTGAATATGATGGAATATATATGCCTTAGCATGCAGGCATGCTAACACAGAAGGCAAAGTAAACATTAGTAAGTGCTTTTACCAGCATAAGTTCACACAACTGCCAACAATTAATTTACCACAGTCTTGTGAGTTAAATAAATCTTGTCACTTCAACCACAGCAACTGACAGTACATTCCCTGCTTGACATGTTTTACACAGCAAATCAGACAAGTCAGTTTTTACAGATGAGCTACTCAGAAGTTCACGGTAATGCAGATCACATGCAGTCATGTGAAGTTACCCTAAAATCAGAAGGCCTGAGTATGAAGGGGAGTGTTGCAGCAGACCCTGTGAGTTCAGTCACAGAGAAAGACTCAGCTGCTCTCCAGGTTTCACAGAACCTCTGGCATTTCAGGATGCTCATGGCCATCCACTACAAACAAGATCCAACTGCACACAGATCTACGTTTGAATGAAGTTCTGTTAAACAGAGCTGAAGTACAGTGTCACTAAAGAGGCAAGTATTTAATCTCCCATTGTTTGACATAATTAGGGGATGGGGAAACAGAAAGGCCTCTGCACATTTAATATATGCTATTATGTCATCTAGTTGCAAGGTTGCTGGAGGCTTACTTCATTTGGCCTGAATATAAACTTGGAAGAACTTCAGGTTCTTTTAATGGTAATGATCTAGTTCCTGTATAGCACGGTCAAGTGAAAAAGCTTGTCATGGGAAAACTTAAATAGCAACAAGAGTATTCTCTTCAAGAAGGATTTAAGCTTCACCCTGTATTAAGCTCAGCACGGTGCACAGTACTTGTTGACATCGTTTCGCTCTTCCTCCAGACTGTCCTGCTGTTTTTGTAACCCTGTTTCAGCCACTTTGCTGCAGTAGTGCAGGTTACACACATCTCCTTGCACTAGGGTTTGGAAAGAACGTTGCAAGTCCACGGGAGACCAATTATTTCCTTTCCAGGTGCCAAACTGTACTACCAAGTCTTAAACAAACACTGCTGATATTTTAAATAACTTTATTATTTTATTTTACTGAAAACTTGTAGATCCAGACATTTTCCTTGAAAACTAAAGATAAAGAGAAAACTCACCAAAAAATATTCACAAGACACCCAGTTCTGGTTCAAACCTCCACTAAGAGCTTGTAGAGCCATTCAAGTATAAATCAAGAATGAGCCTATAGTGCCCTCAAGTGTGAGGGGATGTGAAGTGGAAGAAGTCTGGAGACCTACTGGGAAAGAGGAAAGCTCTCAAAACTTCAGAAAGGACACTCACTGAAGAAAAACATGCTTACTTGTACCGGTGGCAGGGGGTGGGTTGTCCTTATGCATTACAGACAGATTATGTACAATAAGTAAGTGCAAGAAACAAAGGACAAAACATCTCCATTTGCAAATGCTTATGAGCTGGAAGTTTAAATGGTATTTAAAAGAAGAAGCATCTTAGTGGAAGGTCAAATTTTACACTGTAGAGACAAGTCCAGCGATGCTCAAGACAACACCACTTCCTCAGTGCCTGAATCTCTGTTTAACAAAGATCACACTTTGGTTTATCACCAAGGAACACAAAAGTTCTATTTATTACAGTTATATAAAAATTGAGGAGGGTAATGCACCTTAATTAGCATTCACAAAAACCTTCAAGTCAAGCTGCAAGACACTTAAACTAGCCAACTGGAAGCACCAATGACAGGAAGGCATCTTCAGTCTCACCTCTCACTATGCTAGAGCTTTCTGCCCTCCACCAAAAGACACCTGTATCTATGCCAAGCCACAACCTCAAGCCCAGAGACTGGCTCTCACACCTCTGCAGTTAGATGCCTTAAAGACAGAGGCCAAGTTCAAGTCATTAATATGTCCAGGGTGATTTCAGCTTCCCCTCCCCACAGAACAAAGTTAAGCTGTTTAATGATGGCAACACTGTCAGCACTTCCAACAGCAGTAGTCCTGCTTCACATGCAATCCTTAAGGTGTTCACTGGCCCAGAAATGAGAGCAAAAGCTAGTCCAATTCCCTCATCTTGGGAGCCTGGGCATGTAATAGGCAGGACTTTGAATCACCTCAGGCAGAGAAGGTGCTGAACTCAGTCCTCACTCTTTGGGAATGCTCTAACCACTGAGCCATTACTCAGGAGTGGGAGGGGTAGCTCTGGTTTGTTTTGTGCAAAGCCTATCTGATAGGTCTTCAATAAACATGTGCTGAGAACACCATGTTCTGTGAGCTCTGAGAGGAGATAGAGACGGAAACATTTAACCTCTGGATCCAGGGTGAGTCTGAGCTTAGGCGTGGAACTATTGCCCACTTTCAAAACTGAAACACTTCCATGCATGACTAAACATCTGATGAGGTTCTACCTAGCTGCTCAGTGACTTTACCTACAGGATTAGAAGGAGACCGAGTTTTGAAGCTCTAGGTTGCAGCATAGATGCAAGCTTCTGAAATCAGATACACTCTTTGGGCTCCAGAATCGTCTTTGTGACTTACTGAAAACCAGGACCATCGTCTTGCTTAATAATTATCATACAGGACAGAGGAGTGCCTATGCTGCTGACCTTAAGTGCCACAAATCTGACATTATTTTTCAAAGAAACCCCTGTATTATACAAAAACATCAACTCTGAAAAGCAAAGTGTTCTGATGCGAGGAACTAACAGAACTTGAGTCTATCTAGATGATTTCAACTTTCAGCTTTTACATTTAAATTCTACCATAGGGAAAACACTCTGTTAGGGTCACCTCTTCCTACAATGCCACCCGCTGCACCTCTTTCGTTGTTACTGTGAGCTATGTATCATGAACAAAGCAGGGACAAACTGGTCAATGAAAATACTGCAGAGTGAGCTCTGTCACAATCACGATCTAAATGTGCACCAAGTGTCTGAATTACTATTTACATATCTGTATGAGGCTGATACATACCCAGAGCTGTAAGAAGCAGTACAGCATTGCATAGGAAAACACCTCAAAGAGAAAAGCTGCGTAACTCTTTCAGTTACATATATATATACATGGGGAGAGAGAGAGAGAGAGAGAGAGAGAGAAAGGGAGTTGAAACAGTTTGAAGAGTATTTTAATCTAAGAAGCCCCTCTCCCCCCCCCTTCTTTGATTAGAAATACCACCTATATTCTGATGTGTTGACCCTGGTAGTAGAACTGTGGAGATACGTGCAGATACTTCGGAGATACTACAGCCAGGGTTGAACACAGCAGGGCAGCCTTCCAGCTGGAAGGTCATATAGCAAGAGAGAAGCTAAAACGCAGCACAGCAGCCAGGAAGTTTCACAGTGCCAGTCCCCTTTTCACATGCCTGAGCAAGTCCTTTGTTACAGACAACAGTCACAGAGCAAATTAGCTAGTTTCTTCTAGTAAATGTGGACTGACAATGACAAAGAATTATCTTTTCCACTATCTTTCTTTATAGTAATGGACAATTAACAGTATTTAAATAGATTTTTTCTAAAACTCAGCCTGAACAATGCAGTAGTTTTACTCTGCTTGTAATAGAAAATAAAAATAAGGTAGCAAACAGCAACACTACCACACAAAAGACTAATTTACTTCACAGATAATTTAATTTTACTCTAGAGATAGCTGAAACACATTAATTGTGTTTAGTTAATTGGTTAAGTTTTAATATGAATTAAGAAGTGTCTCCCCCCCCAAAAAAGTCCCAAAACTAAAAAGTCCCAAAACATTAAATGTCAGCCCCCTACCCCCACCAGAATCTACTCTTTTTGCGATCAGTTTATCAGTGCAAAGTCTTAACACTACAAAGATCAAGTTTGGGAAGTTTCAGTTGAAGATAAATTCCTTATAAAGCTGAGATACTGAAAATGAGGAATTAAAATAGAAATAGGCAACCAACTTGAATACAGTGGTGAGCATTCCTAACTAACATACAAAGTTCTACAATGATCTCATTCACCTACTATCACAAACTTATTATTCATGCATGTTCTTATTTTCCCTTTCCCACAACTGTACCACTCATCATTGCTTTCATATCTAGGTGAAGTCACTCAGTTACAATTACATCATTTTTAAAGAAAAGTAGTAAGACATCATAACCAGAAAAAAAAAATATACTAAAAATATGCTCCATCTCGAGAAGCTTTCATGTTACTATTCTATAACCAGAGACAGCACAAGACAATAGGGACAGAATGTTCATTTTTCAAGAGTTTTAGAATAATAGATCTCAATTCACAGTGGTGTTACGTCACACAAATCACAAACTGGAAATAAAACATGAGACATAAAGTCTCCCCCAAGTGTTCCTTCAAATTCATTACATCTTTCTGCAGTGGGTGCATCAGTTTCAATTCATTTTAGATCACCTACCCATTAAAACAAACCTGTGTAAAAGGCAAAAGGAGGTGGGATACTATCCAAAGAAAGTGCTTTGCTCCAGCACAGGTAGGGATCAAAACAACCTGCTATTGCTGTCTCCAAGAAGGCTTGGCAGAGCTGAACTGTAACAAGCTGTCATCTCAAGACTGCTATCTGCTCTCAAACCCATTCCATGGGGAATTCTGCGAGTCATGCTCAAGTAAGCAAGAGTTTGCTTGAACTGCCATGGACTTTATCTGTTTACCACTATGGTAACTGGCCACCTGGTAGCCCACAATCACTGAGCTAATTTGGACCTAAAACCACTGCAGCTGCATTCATATGACATTACATTTAACCTCCTAGGCCCTGTTAAGAGGTACACGACCACACAGAGACACTGTGCTTCCAGGCTCAACATGGCACATCCAAAACCTCCTTCCTACATCTCTCTACTCAACGTAACTTCGCAGAGTAAGAGACAACAGTGACTGTCAGCTTGGCACAGTGATCACAAACCTTATGGCCACAAAAGGTCCACAAAATTTAAGAGGAAACACACAATTGCTCATAATAAAAGAAGTGCTAAATAATGCTTTGCAATGGAATCCTGCAGCAAGGTATCAAGATGCTTTTGGACAAACCCAACCAGCAAACAGCCTCAGTCCTGCAAACACAGGTATACTTCACTTTACCCCATCTGAGCAGTCCTGTTAATTCCAGTCTGCTCCCAGTAATAACATCAAGCAGTTGTGAATTGTTTCAGGATATGTCAAAATTGTCTGTTGTATACATTTTTAATAAAGTACCTGCTGGTTTCTTTTTCATCCATAATTCTTTGATCATCAGATGCTAATAATGTAACTACCCTCGGTAAACAGTTCCCATTGCCAAGTGTGGCAGTAGGTGGCCAAAATACTACTGCTAAGACAGCAAATCAGTTCAAAATTACAATCTTAAACACAAAACCAAAAAGCCATCTACAGCAACCTTCTAATTAAACAGATTTGTTTAATATCATAATAAGGGACATAGGCATAAAAGTCATCTCAATAAAGAAAAAAAATGCCTCGCCTTTGTGGTACAGGAGAATTCTGACCTGTTTCTGTAGCACATTTCCCTCCTTCCTCCATCCCACCTCCACCCCCCCAGTTCTCCATAAAAGGATCCCAGTAGCTGAACTTTAAACAAGCCATATAAACATGTATTTCATCCTAGTTTTCTCAAGTCAACATATTTAGAAGTGGTGAAGAAACAGGACAATAAATACTGAACATTTTAATCAGCAAAATTATTTTTAGCATGTTTCAATCTTCACTAATATGCTTGTTCAGCTTGCTTCATAAATCTAAAAACTGTACTACAATTAGGAGGGTAAAATCCTTCACACCACCTCAGAGGATCTTGGAAACTTCCTCACCACTTTGGCTTTAATATAAAACACTTTTGCACTGAGGCAAATGAATTTCACAGCAGCTGGACAAAAAGCTGTATTTTCCTAACTGAAGGAAGTTTTGAAACCCCGGGTATTTACTTCTCCATCTGACAACCTGTCAAAAAACAAGACCTCCAGGACCAAGTTAGGTCTCTTATTTGACCTGAGGCAAGATCAGGTTTCAAATCCCAGTTCAGTCTAGATCTCACTTACGCTTGAATGGGATACTCATACATCCACATCAAATGCTCCAAGATTTTTACTATTTTAAACAAAACCACGCAGTTTCTACTGCTTGAGATGATCTACTTTGTCTATTCAACTGCCCTCTCAGGTCCCTGATCTGAAGGGCAAATCACAGACTGGAACATGAGACCTTCATGCTCATAGTTTATGGCTATTCTAAGCCTTCTTTTTCTTTCTGGTCTTCATGGCACTTGTTACCAGGGAAGAATTCCTTTGCAAGGACTTTATCAAAAGCAGTACATTTTGACAGAAGTTTTTATTTTGATATGCCAGTCATCTTGGAAACAGCCAAGCAAACACTGATATCCCAGAAAATTCTACACTTCAGTCTCCAAAACCACACAAAGGACTAGCTGAAATATTGTGGTGGGTTGACCTCAGGTGTCCACCAAAGGCACTCTATCACTCCCCCTCCTCAGCTGCACAGCAGAGAGTGAATATAACAAAAGGCTCATGGGTCAAGATAAGGACAGGGGAGGATCACTCACCAGTTATTTTCTCAGGCAAAACAGACTTGACTTGGGGTAAATTAATTTATTACTAAATACATGAGAGAAGGATAATGAGAAATAAACCCTAAATCTTAACACACCTTCCCCCCACCCCTCCCTTCTTCCCAAGCTCAACTTTACTCTGGATTTCTCTATCTCCTCCCCCAAGTGGCACAGAGGGACAGGGAACGGGGGTTGTAGTCAGGTCATCAAATGCTGTCTCTGCTGCTCCTTTCTCCTCAGGGGAGGACTCCTCACACTCTTCCCCTGCTCCAGTGCGGGGTCCCTCCCATAGGAGACAGCTCTCCACAAATTTGTCTAACACGACCCCTTCCCACAGGCTCCAGTTCTTCATGAATTGCTCCAGTGTGGGTCTCATTCCTCCAGAACAGAACTGCTCCAGCATAGGTCTCTCATGGGGTCACAAGTCCTACCAGCTAAACCTGCTCCAGTGCGGACTTCTCTCTCCATGGGGCCACAGGTCCTGCAAAGAGCTAGTGCAGACCTCCCACAAAGCTATAGCCTCCTTTAGACATGCTCACGTGGGGTCCTCCACATGTTGTGGGTGGGTATCTGCTCCACCATTACCACCATGGGCTGCAGGGGGACAACCTGCCTCACCATGGTCTTCACCAGAGACTGCAGGGGAATCTCTGCTCCAGTGCATGGAACACCTTCTCCCCTGCCGTCTTCACTGATCTTGGTATCTGTGGAGTTCTGTCTCTCCATATTTTCACTCTTCTCTCTGGCTGCAGTTGTGCAGGTGTTTCCCCCCCCTCCCTTCTTGAATATGTTATCACAGAAGTGCTGGCCTTGGCCAGCCACGGGTCCATCTTGAAGCCAGCTGGCATGGGCTCTGTCAAACACAGAAGAAACTTCTAGCAGCTTCTCACAGAAGCTACCCCAAATAGAGAGCCAAGAGGGGGAAACTAAAAAATTCCATTCTTTTTTAAATAACCTGACTCACGCATTTTCTAGACTTATTTTCACTGCAAGAGAGGAAAAAAAAAGTTACAACATTTCTAGAGCTTTATAATTTGCTTTAATAACGACAGTATCCTCTTTAGGATACTCTCCTGCAGATGACTCTGGACTTCCAACTCAGAGCATACTTTGTGAAGAGTCATTATCCTATCTAATTAAGTGAAGAAGAGCAACTGCCACAAGGACATAATAGCTGTTTCTCTTCTATGTTTGCTTATAATGATCAGATTGTTGCAGCAGAATATTAAATAGCATGCTGGTTCAATATTCATTCTAACCTTCATAACTGTTAAGTAACTTCTTAGAACAAGCTTCCCCTTGCCATCTCAAAGTCTCAGGGTTCAGTACTTCCCAAAACAGAGCTCAATATTCAGAAGCACAAACTACGTAAGTAGTATCACTCATTTTGAAAAGAAAGTAGTTTACAGATTCTATTATCCACATTAAGATGGTCTTAATCTCTAAGAGATGGAGTGCTTGATTTCAATGAGCATCAGAATCTGCTGTTGCACCAGATACAGGAATCGTGACTCAAATGAGACTATTAAATTATATTATCCCTGGCTTTTGTTACTTACAGAGGGAGAAGCTGTTTCACATAATTTTATCTCCAGCAAAATCCCTCCGTGCTATTTCAAAATGAAATAAATAATGCTTAGCTTAAGAATTTAGAGTTAGTTCTTTGTTAAGATTGCCTACCTCTTACCACATTGCATAACAACTTACAGCACATGCACTTTCCAATTTGATTTATATTTGTTTCTTTGAAGTTCTGGACAACAAAAGGAACTTGATGCTTTTTACAAGTCTTACCTAGTTGGATCATCTACTCTTATTTGTAAGCAAACAAGCAAGTGTTATATACAGGAAACATTTAAGGATTAGGATGCTGTTTTCTGCTGAAGCTATGAAAACACTTGCATGATGATGCAGATTTGTATGTTTGTTTCTGTTACAGACTCAAAAAGATGACTTTTTACAGCTACCTAAACCAACTACATATAAAGGAAAAAAAACCCAAAACCAACAACATTATTAGGGTTTTTTAACAATTCAAATGTTTTGGAAAAAAATATGTATCATACCCAGTTAGCATCCTAACAGAACTGGCATCAAATGAACTATTTTCACCATCACTAAATGAAAGTATCTGTCTCTGTCCTGAATTTGCCCAACTCTAGACTGCAAGACAGAGCAAAGCCTCTATGAAATGCTATGCCTGACCCTGTGCAGTTCTCTTTAGTTCAGCACTACTGCAACCTAAGTGGAGACTGTTACACACAACGGGACAACTCGCAGCATATTTACTTGGCAAATCTAGAAAATGTTTTGTAGTAACCCAGAAGAAAGAATGTCTTTCTCTCTGGCCCATCCCTCCGCAATAACAAGCGATTTAGTAAGTGCACTGAGACAAGTTTTAGGCCATTCCAGACAGTGTCAAGTACCAGCATGACCAGACAGCATTCTGAATAAAGTGCAAATGCAGTTACAACTGCCTGCCAGCCCAATCAGGCCTTTGCAAACTAGGGTTAAATGGGGCTGTCATTGAAAAGTAGGCTGTCATTGCTGCACTGATGAATTTGCAGCTAGTGTTTACCAAGAAGCAAGCACTGAGGCACTATTAACCAGCTCTGAATAACAAAGGTCCCAAACAGTCCCCGGATAGCACACCATTTAGTCCCGAAATTAAGATGACATGTTACAAGGATTTGGAAATATGTCAACAGTTTGCCCATTTACTTCAGAGAAAGCTTCTCACATTGTATAATAAGCATTTACAAGGACTCAGATGTCGCTGATGAGTTGAAATGAGATGAGTGGTCTGTCTGAACCAACAGGAAAAAGTTCAAGTCTGATTTCTGGGGTGTGCATACTTAACAGTCCACTTCAAAGGCCCATTTTGTCCAAAATCTTCCTCCATAGTCATGGAAGTCTACAGTTTAAGAAAATTTTTCATTTACAGTTAAATTGAGTTTTCTGAAGGAAAAAAAACAAAGTATTTTTGACCAGTATTTTACTTTAATGCCATTTCTGTTTATTTAAATAACAGTTACTGATCTGCATGTCACTACAGATCTAGCTGAAAGTCTCTCAATGTGAAAAATTAAAATCCAAGAATCTTTTCCTTCGTGACTGAACACACTTCCTGAAAGGAAGGGCTTTCTTGTTTTGCCTCATATGTAGGTTATTTCTTAAGACAGAGCAATTCCTCCATCTGGTCTGCCTGCTACATAAAGTCTGATATTATAGCTCAGAAGACATGTTTATTCCTGAAGTCATCTTTAAACAGACCATTTGTGAGTGTACATCTTAAAAAAAAAAAAAAGAAAAGAAAAAAGAAAAAGCTCAGTTTCCCAACCCCATCAAGAACTGGTTTAGGAGATGGTATTAAAAACTGAATTTATTCTTTGTTCGTTTTTAACCACAGGACATCTTCCCAAGTATTTCTTAAGCAATTTTTTTTTTGAGAGAGCAGCAAGTTATTCAACTTCCACATAAGATTCTTCAGAAGAATCTTCTTAATCATCTCAGCATGTTTTTTTTGTACATGCATGAAGATTTATTACTACTGGGATATACTTTTGAGCCATGTGGCTACCCCACCCCAGATGATCTGAGATACAGGAATTGTACCTCCCCCCAGAACATGCAAATCTGTGACACACATTGCACTGCTGAACCTTCTAACTCAGACCTCTGTCTCTGAGAGGAGGAACATAGGTGTAAGCCACATATATGGGAAGCATGCCACAGCCTATCACTATAAAATTGATTTTTTGCACGAGAAGCACCATGAAGCAGCCATATTTTCCACACCCTGAATTCAGAGCACATGAGGACTGCACTTCCCCCAAGTCTCTTTCACCAGTGTGAGCAAATACGCTAGTTAACTCTAAAGTCAAAAAACCACAAAACAGCCTATATTTCAGTATCAAATATTCACTTAATGCCTAAGCTATAGTTAACTACTACTACTACCTTCAGAATCTGAAATTTCAAGTTATTTTACATTGTGCAATGCAAACAGTATCTTCTGCATTAAAAAAAAAATATAGCATTCATTCAAAGCGAAACCTTACCCAAAAACTTGAATCCTATAACAGAAAAGTCTGACACCAAGTAATGAAAGAAAAAGAAGCAATACGTGACCTTCCCAATTCATGCATACTCTTCTTCTGACAGATTCAATACAACATCAGCCAAGCAGAGTTGCCATGTTCTGAATAGTTAGCAAAGCAGAACACTGGAAGCCAAGATACTGAGATGTCTTCTAAAAAGCCAGACAAAAACCATTTCCATTTGGCTTCTTTTCCTGCAACCTGGAATGGAACTGTAGCAATAAAAATGTCAGAATGAAGCTTCTCTTGTAGAATGCTATATGTACATTAATTTCTGAGTAAGCATAAGCACCTGTTATAAACATACTTCTTCCACCTAAAAAAATAGTGACCTATGTAAAGTTACAATGCTTCCAAAACCTTTCCTAGAACACAAGTGGGAAGGACAGAATGGACACATATGAAAGTTAGGGCAAATATTGAAAGCAGCATTGATTTGAAACTCAGAGAAATATAAAGCTTAAGATAAGCTTTTTCCTTTCTTCTATGTAGGAGGGCTAAAATCAGTGCAACTCTAGATTGAAACTAAAATTTAAATAAACGGAAAAAATCAAACAAGCCATTTAATGTGAGTGGAATTTGCTGTTGGCAAACAGGCTGCATTTTAAAGCTAAAAGTTTTGTTCCACTACAACACCAGAACAGTGGAGGCTCAGCAACAAGCTGCAATGGAAAAAGTATTTCAGAAAAGAGGTTCCCCTCCTCTTTCAAAAGAAAAAAAAAAAAGCAGCACACAGGAAAGGCTTTAGAGCTTTAAGTCAATTTCCATTTTCAAGTTTGTTCCTCCTTTGAATAAATATAAATTATATAACAAATATATATTAAGGAATCCATAACTGTTTAAAAAACAATGCAATAGCAAGCAAGAATATCCCAAGGAGGAAAATTTACCTAAGAGTAAAATCTGAGTCTCAAAACTTCGGCTCACAGAGCCAGTCAGATATTTAGGTAGGCAAAGGACATAGCAGGAAAAGACCTGCAACTGAGAAACTCTTATTACTGACTCCAGAAAACATAGAAAATTGAAGAAAAGTTAAGAGTTTTTAATTAATTCACAGTAAAAACCAACCACATGCTTTCAGAAGCACTGTGCTTTCCTTTAGCAGCATGCCTGGATTGAAGGTGTACTTGCATGAAAGGCAGACTTCTATCAGATTACATGACACAAGTAGCAGTATGCATTCTAGCATCAGTTCTACTTTTAGAATAGCAGCCTAGTGTAGCTTAGGGTAATATTCAGGCACTAGTACACCATACTGGGTGATAATTTTGACCCAAAATGACTCAGAGCAAGTTTGGTTTCTACGTAAAGCTTGAGTAAGGAAAACAGTTAATTGTTTACTAGGCTTAAATAGAACTAAACCAGCTCACCTTCCCAACACAACTTTTGGCAACAATCTAACCTAAGCTTTCCACAAGAAAACGCAAAGAAAAATTTAAAAATAACATAAAATAAAGTCAAAGTAATTGGAAACAAATCAGGAAAGTGGTGAACAAGAGAAAAACCACCACTTAACTTTTTGGATTTAATTCATGTATGCAGGTCCAAGTGAAGAGTTCCATGTTTCACTTGATTTCTGGAAAGAGTGCTGAGCTTCTTTTCCTCCTCCCTAAATTGTAAACAACTTACTGGAATAGAAAACCATACTGACAGCAAACCATATTTTTGGAAATTTAAACACTCAGTATCCACAGGAAAATATACTCAAGCTTGCAAAACTGTTTTTCTGTGCCACAATGGTATATTCAGTACTTTTCCACTATGTTTATTTTAAAACGAGAAACCCCGAGCTGAAGAAAAAAGTCAGGAGTAAGATGATGAAACAAAACAGCAAGTATTTCTTCAGTGCTCCCTTTGCACTTGTTGCAGTGAGACAATGTAGGTTGCCTTGAAACAATGTACTTTGGTCAAGTTAATGCAACATGTATTATTTTACATAACCTAGGAGTCCACACTTTGTTTTACTTAATACTTACTTTGTTTTACTTAATTTGTTGCATATTGTATTCTAATTTCTAAGCCCTTCCAAATTCTTAGTACTTCTCACTTCACTTGGACATCAAGATGCCTAAAATTTCTCTGTATGTGAGCAAAAAGCATTCAAATGCATGCCAACAGCCCCAAATAAAGTCAGTGATTTACATAATAAATGGGGAATTATTTTTTAAAAACAGAAATATTGGCTTTTGGGCAACTTCAAGCAGAGCAGAACATCTAGCAAAATCAATGCAAAGAGAGGAAGGAACACTGCTACCCATACAGCATTAATATCAGAGTGATAAAAATCATTTATGATAAAGGATTAAGTTGACACTGGAATACATGAGTGTAGACTGGAAAGGATCCTCTCCAGCTATGAGTTTAAAAGAATGGCCAACTTCTAGAATTACCTCTAGAAAAGGAAACCAATAAATAAATGAATATATATATACACACACACACACACACACCCCGAGAGCTCGTGTGACTTAGCAACTGCTCAATCAGGAGAACAGATGCTGTTATTTAAAAAATGCATTCAACCTGAAGCATTTCTGGTTTCTACAGATCTCTAGATCTTACATAAAAGAAAAGTATCAGGAAACAATCCTTTATGTACGCACACCCTACAGTTATTCACCTCATTAGTAAATAATAAGAGATGAGGAATGATTTCTGTTCGATTTCTTCAGTTTAAAGCATTTCAATGCAGTCAAAACAAAAATCAACCAAGCCAGTATTAGCAAATGTGTGCTTCACTCTTCACTTCGTTTGAAAGTAAACCTCTAGTGATGATGTCCTGAAAATCAATTCAGCATGTAAACCCATACATTTACAGATCAAGTTATCCAAAACAACTGTAAGAAAACATTGAGAAAGCAAAGCTCCTTTCCATGCAAGAAGAACAGCGTACAGCTACCATGGATAAATGATGGAAAGGCTCCAAACACCGCAACAGCACTAGAAGTGACCCAGATATTGCATTTTACATCACTCTCAGAACCTCCACTGTTTTCAAGCAACTCTTTATTCCGACCAAAGGCATTGTCAGGGTCAGGCAATTCTGCAGTTGACAAGCTCAACAAAAGAAAATTTCCTTTCATCTCTCTCAACAAACAGACTGAAGCCTTCAAAAAGGAGGCAAGTAGGCTGAAGGAGGGCAGAGTCAGATAAGGCAATCTAAGGGCTATTGACAATTTAGGTGTTTTTAAAAATATGTTCACACCCCTGCTCAGAACATTCCCTGGCATGTCGAGATTAAGTCTTCTCCCTTAACTTCTCTAGTCAGCCTCACCACACACATGATATCGACCCATCATCAGAACATGTTTACAATAAATACTTCAGAGGTACAGCTCTTTTTTGCAGGCTAGCAGAAGCTATAAATAAGATTAATCATTTAAGTGCCTCGTGTCATTACTTCAGTATCTCTCCCAGTATTGAGAACAGCAGAAGTATCTGCACACCACAAAAAAAAACAACCACCGACAAACTAATAGACAAATGTTTTCTAAACTAACAATGTGGCAGAGTAAGTGACACGTGGCTTTTGAAGAAAGCACCCTACAATACATAATTAAACCCATTCCACCTAATGGCTGGAAGAGACAGAATGTACTTTTGCTCTGAAGTGAAATCACAAAAAAAGGAGTATTTTCATTCACTTTACATAAGAGTACTATGGGAAACAGAAACCCATTTGGGTGTTGGCATTGTGCAAGGAGACTAGACAGCTTCCAGATGGATCAGATTCATCACCATCAGTGAGGATATTATATTTAAATTTGTAGGCTTGAACAGGCTATAAATTTCATCTGAGACACCCTTCCATGGTCACTGGCCAACAGTAAGCATCACAGGGGAACATGACTATCATGCAGTAGGTCACAGTCAAATTAACTCAGGGAAAAAAAAAATAATTTTACAAAATCCCACCACTTAACAGATCTGCCTAGCTGCAGATTTCAAAGTACACTAAAGAAAGTTACTTCTGTTATGCAGGAAGGCTAAAAAGACTGAAGACAAAGTTACAAAGTCATTTATCAAAGATTACACCAAAAGTAGATTAAACATTTGAAAAGTTAGCCATTCTCCTGTAATACCAGTCATCAGAATAAAAGTATTTGAGTGCAAAGAGCACATATGAATTTTACTCTTACTACTCTTAACAAGCGTGCACCACAGAGCTCAGACATAGAGCATATACAAAGCAGAGACAGTTAACTCCAGTGTGAGAAAAATCTAGCAATGGAACAGAAAAGTAACTCCTATTTTATCCTGTATGGACATACACAGGGGAACTACCTCCTGTCCCAGCAAAGGATTTATTTGTCACACACACAGTGGTGGAGGAAGAGGATAGGATGCCTGCTCTGGCTGGGACTAGAAATCTTGCCATCTTTTCTGGATGCTCATAATTTAAACCCATCCAAGTATTTTGCTGGGATTTGGAAGGGTAATGGTAGTCCATTCCATGTCCCCTGCCAAGCAAGCCTAAATCCCAGGCAGCTCCTGAAGGCTGTAACATGAGAGGATACACTCTTGGCTGCTGACATGACCCCTCTCGTGTTATGTACCATACAGCCCTCTGCAAACTATGGCATTCTGCTACTTTTATCCACTACAGCAGCAGGCCTAAGAAAACAAGGATGTACTCAAAGTCATCCCAAGTCCCACACGCTCCTTTTCAGTAAGAGACAGAGGTTCCAAACCACAAGCCCCAGTGCTACCTATCTTACTATACCTATCTTACTAGATACAGTCTTGGAGATCAAAGGGAAAGCACTTTACAGGGTGCCTCCCTGCAAAGCAGTTATCAACATGAAACACAGAAAAAAAGCCTGGAAGGAAAAATCAGCCAGTAAATGTTCTGCCTTTCCCTGGGAGAGATCAAATAAGCGTATCACTCTGGCATGATGTTTAAGAACAGCTCAGAGTTCTAGTGATGAACGTGAATGGATAGTCTATGCCATTGCTTTACTATCCTAATCCTTGAAATTTCCCCCCAAATGTCTAACCCAAGTCTTGCTGGAATTTACACCAACTAATCATTCATTGTAGCTCATGTTTCCTTCCTTTTAGCAGCAGTCTTTTCAGCCTCTCCATCCCCTATTTATCTGGGAACATACTGTCTTATCTTCCTTTTTAACTGAGCACACTACCACCAATTTCTTCAAACTTTCACAGAAAAATGCTATGTCTAGAAGAGATGATACAAGCTCTCTTAACTACTAACATAATTTTAAATTCTACAGCTGCTCTCCAGTATTCTTACTCTCCCTTCCCAGCTTGTAGTCTACAATTCAACAAGCACAAAAACTTTGTTAATCAAGACCGTGCTGGGCAGAACCTTGTAGAATCTGTAGCAAGTACTTGCTACCTGACCTTGCTTGCCTTCTGGGGATGGTATTCCAGCTAATTTTACTCTCTGCACCATAGTTTCTAGATCATGCTTCCCTAACCTGTTAATGAGAATACCATGTGAATACTGAGGACTCCAGTATATCAGCATATTAACATTATAGCATCTCTCTGCACCACAAAGCCTGTTACTCCATCGCAGAAGAAGTAGAAATGCTGGATTTAAAGTCATTTATACTGGGTCAGTCTGGTTTGGCTGTTGCTCAGTTTCTTTTTCTAGGCACTAAAAATGTGTTTCGTCACAGCTCCAGCATTTTCTCTTTGAGCTATAGTTAAAATCCACCAGTTTCCTTTGCTTAGCCCATAATAAAGAGGTATGCACCATTATTCTTTCCGAGTCTACTATTTCGAGGTCGCTCTCTGCTGCATCAGATTGCTTCAGCCAGCTTGGTTTTTACAAGCACCTCAGAATGAGCTTCATCAGGCCCTACCAGATTGAAAATTTGTTGCTTATCCAAGCAACCTACAGGGTTTTTTTTTCCCCTCCCCTAGTCTGGGAGGGTACTGTTGATGCTTTTATGATGGCTATTAACAACACTGGCTGGACTAACCATCTCATAGTACACTCCAATCACCTCAGCATTATCTGTTAATCCATTAATCTGTGGATCTTTTCTTTCTTGCTTTCTACCAATATCCCTTTGAGCTACACTTCATTATGCATTTGACTGTCCCAGTTTTGTTAATGCATCTCCGTGCACTTTGTGTGCATTTTCAGCAACAGTTTCCCATTTTCTGTAAATTTCTTGTGTTTACATCAATGAGATCAATAGAGAGCAAAGTTCCTTTTTCGATTACTAATTTTCCCTTCAATTAAAGCGTTTGGAACTATTGCATTACTCCTCAAAGAGGTTGAGATCAGTTTTTCTTCCTTATATTTGCCCCCAGTCAAGCTTTACATGCCAAATTCTAAGCTTTTTGAGATACTTGTGGGTTTTATTCTGCTGTTCTGTCATCTTCTATCCTATGTAGGCCAACATCTTGGCACTCCTGCGGAATGCACCTCCCATCTATGCATTCTCTTTGTTAATATAAAAGACTAGTTTTATGAATTTAGACACCTCAGCAACGCAGTATGTTCTGCTTAGTCTTGTCCGAAAGACATTGGATGGTTATGAGAGATTTTTAATTGGCAAATATCACACTTTCATTGATTCTTCTCCCGCTACCGATGTATACCTTATACTTATATTCCAGTCACATACATCTAATCGATCAGATTGGGGCTGGGCAGAATACTTTTAAAGCTTGTGTGTTATGATCTTCCACTGCTATTCATTCCCCATGTATTTGCCTTGGTGTTTAGACATGTAGCATACCAGGTGGAACAACTAGTCTGCAAGGTCATAAGTGATATGCTAAAAATATGTGCAAAATACCACATATGAAGTAAGTTACAAAAAAGCTGTGATGTATTTGGGGTTTTATCTCAAAAACCACTCATCAAATATTTCCATACACAAACATGCAAACTCTTTTCACTTGGTTAAAGCACTGCAACTGAAATATATTTAAAATATTTTTTAATACATGTATTTGTTCAAAGTGACTTTAGCAACTTTGCTTTTATTAATAAGAGCAACAAAGTATTAATTAGAAGAAAGGGGATTAGTTTGCTGATACTATCTTTGTAATACTTCTTACAAAAAAAACTTTATCCACTCTAAATGATAAATTAGATGTATTCTCA
>WUAM01000395.1:5682609-5731398 GCA_024336885.1 Actenoides hombroni
AAAAAAAACTTTATCTACTCTAAATGATAAATTAGATGTATTCTCATAGGATAAAATATATCATTATATATACACACATATATATAGCCTACAAAAAGAAACTCATTATCCTGAATATAAGACAAACCAACAGGAATTCACATTAGACTCTGATACAGGCAGTAGATACAGGCAGTACATTTTATTAATGATACTATTGAATAGCAAAGAAGAAAGCTGCACACTCAGGATTCCACCGTATTTCAGAGTAATTTTTCTAAAAAAAAAAAACAAAAAAAACCAAAACACCAAGCATAACAAAGGCAGGTTTAGAGGAGTGCCATGCTGACACTGGCTCCTGCCAAGCCTGCATCTTAGACCAGTCATATAATGCATTCTACCAGCTAGCTCCAGACACAAAGCTGCAAAAGCACTAGCAGCATAGTTGCTCATGCCTAAATATTTGTTGATTACCCTACCAGGCAAGAGAGCACTAGCCCCAGAAAGAAATAGCTATCAGACCACATAGAATGTTCAAATCTTTGATTTCCTCATGGACCTGTCCAGGATACAGGGCAGAAAGATGAAAAAAACCACCATTTTATAGTTCTCCATGTCATGGGAAGAAAGAAAAAAATAAAAATTAAAAAAAAAATCATTAAAAATCTGTCCAGGCTCAGACTACTAGTCCGAGTTGGACCATTCCATCAACCCAATCCATCTTTGGGTTCAAAGTTGCCTCTCATGCCCCGAGATCTATATCATTTAAAAACTTGGCAGAGGTTAAGGTTTAGACAGCATAATGGTATTTATGTGGACTTAAAAGATTGTTTCATATCCCGAAATAGGGAGATAAAGTAATATGAGTCCCTTAAGTACTGATACAGTTTTGAATAGTATTTCAGATTTTTATAATGTTACTAAGCTATTTGCCTTTAGAATCACTGCTGAAAGCCATGAGGTCTATGGGATAATGATATTGAATTTACCAGCTTATGTGCCATCTTCACTGGAGAGACTTGAACAAAATTCCTCTTGGTCATGAAATCAACAGAAAACCATTTCATGCCTGACAGTATTCTGCAGTGTCCAAAATGGACTACTTGGCTCCACAACAAGCCAAAGATTAAAATTTTCAAGTACAGCTGTAAGAACTATGACTTGCCACACTCTATATTCATATAGAACACTTCTCTCTTAGATCTACTCTCTAAAAAGAAAAGTTACAAAACCAGCTTTTAAAGACTTTTCTTACAGTAATGTTGTATTTGATTTTATTTTGCTTAACTTGTTAAACCTTATGGCAGCTCGTGTGTATACAATTGGTTTCATAACTATTATACTTTTCACATCTATTTTTATCAGTCAAGCCAGCGACAACCATGGGATTTGAACTTGCACCTGCCAGAATTTTTAGGCCTATTTAAAAAAACCAAACAGCTAGTAAGCAAGTTTCTAAAGACATTAATAGTTGACCATGCAGTAACTTCACATATAAAAACCTAAAAAGGAGTCATCAGATCATTTATTCCGACCTCCTCCAAGATTTAGGCGAGAGATCACCACCTTTCTGGCCTTTGAATAGCCTCTGCTAGCTTGTGCCTGGCAAAAGCAAGTCTTCCCTTAGCAGTGTGTTCCAGTGACTCATCATTCTCACTGGTAATGGGGTCACTTGAATCCTTCACCGGGAAGACACTGATGCGAAGATGCCAGATTAAGTTTTCAACTGAATATTCAAGTAGGGTGTTTCTGTGTGTTTGTTTCATTGATTTGGATTTTCAAAGAAAAGCAGTATAGCTGCCAAGCCTTTCATGTGGACCATGGGTTTTATTTATAGTTTCTGCTGACAAAATCTGCTATGAGAAAAGTACCCCATACAGCCCAAACTGTATAAAAGAAATTATTCTGTATTTGTTACACTGCACGTTATTTAGAAGTTAAGACAAAATAAACAGAGCCTCTCTCAACTTCAGTAATCCAAACCCAGAATTTCTCTGAACGACTTCCAAGTGAAACAGAGCAAAAGTGGATCTATATACAAATTCCTTTAAAATACTTAAAATATATCTAGGGTTTATATATATTCTAAAATATAATGTTCCATATATAATATATAGAGCTGTGTACTGCATATATTATAATGCATCTACAATGTTTCTATTTCTTTTTCCTTATTCCCCTACATTAAACCTGTTAATGTTCAGGGAGAAAAAGCAAAAGAGTGGGAATCGGGCAGCTAACTCCAAGCACAGCTCTATGTATTCACTTATGATTAAAAGGAACACCCAAATTTCGTTTCCCTACTCTCTAGCAAGTAGTATATTTAGCAGTGCTGCTGGACCCGTTGATACAAGCCCTGCATCAGAATTTCAAGACCTGCGCAAAAACTTTGGGTGAGCAAGAGCATTACAGTGCAAATAACTATAATTAGACTGTAACAGTGGAAGAGTACAAAGTACCATTTATTTTTGTTAGCATAAAAGGTCAGTAAATATAATCCTGTATTGGCTAGAGCACTTACAAGCTATAAAAAAATGGTTTGTTTCTTACCGAGTCCAGTGGAGAAGATATTCAACAATAAACAACAAAAAGAGAATTTTAACAGGCTCTGCTTCAATAGTCTTGAAACGCTTTTTATGGCTTGTAAAAGCTCAAAAACTTCCCATACCGCTTTATATATTTAATTGGCAGCTCTGAATGTTTATACTCAAATCTTTCCTGCTTTTGTATTAAAGCCAACTGGCAATATCACAGTAGGGGGGTCATACAGAGCGAAACTAGAGCATTAAAGTTGTCATTTTAGCACTTCCTCCGGGATGCGCCAACAATCAACTACTTTCTAGCCATTCATCGCTACATCTTCTCTGCCAGACTGCACTCGAAAAAATGCCGCTTTTCCAAATGTTTCTTCGCGGCCGGGGGGCGGGCGGGCAGGGGAAGTATTCATGTATTACTGTGCGAATATATCCGACCGGCCTGGGTCAGATGCCCACCTCGCTGCACAGCTGAAAGTCGAGGGTGCTCCGCGGGTGACGGGGCCGGGAGAAACCCGAGGGCGGCCGCGGGGCTTTCCCGGCCCCGTCTCCCTGCGGAGGTGGGGTCTGCCGTGCTTACCTGCACGCCGCTGAGGATCGCCTCGCTCTTCTCCCTCACGTCGGGGAAAGGACACCGCTTGGAGAGCATCAGCAGCCGGGCCAGCACCTCGTTCAGCCCGTTACGGGCGGCGGGAACCAAAAGCCCGTCGGCGGCCCGGGTAGGCGGCACCGCCGCCACGGGAGCGATGGTCTCGCTACGGCGGAGAACGGCTTGCCCGATGGTGTCCAAGGCGGCGGCGCGGGTGGCAGCGTCGCGGCTGCACAGCCCGTCCCAGCGCACCTCGCCTTCCCGCTCCTCCATGGGGCCGTCCAGCTGCTTGCCCAGCGCCGCCTCAGCAGCCCCGGCGCGGCCGCCCCATGGCGGGCTCCCGGCAGCCGCCAACCCGCCCACAAAAGCGACAAACGCGGCGGCGAGCGGAGAGACCGCTGCCTGCGCAGCATGGGGGGCAGGGCGGGCGGGAGCTCCCTCAGCCCCGGCGGGCGCCCCCGACAACCACCGCCCACCGACGCCGGGGCTGCCGAGCGAGCAACGCCGCTGGAGCTTCGCCTCTCCCGGCGGAGAGAGGGGCAGCCACCACCCCGCGGCGCCGGCGGCTCCTCCTCCCCGCCCCAGACATGGAAGGGTGGGAAGGGGACGGCCCCGGTCCTGCCTCTCTGCCGCGGGGCGGCCCCCTCAACCCTCCCCACAGGGCCGGGCACTCACAGACCCCCGACGAACCCCTAGTCCGCGGCGGGAGGGGGGAAGCGAGATAGGCAGGAGCTAGCCCCGCCTAACACGGGGAGCTCATAAGACGGACGCGCTCATCAGCCAATCGCCTTTCAGCACTCCCTTGCCGGCGGCCCAATAGCGGCTGCGAGTGGCAAGCGGCCGGAGGGGGTGCTGGGACGTGTAGTCCGGCCGAAGGGCGGCCCTTGCGCTCGCGGAGGAGAACGGCGTGTCCCAGCAGGAAGCGCGCGGCAGCGGGGCGGGGCGGCGGAGCTGACGTTTCCTCGGCGTTGCAGGGAGCTCCCGGGGTTGTCTGCGTCGGAAGCCCCGCCTGCTGCCGCCGGCAGCTCCGCCGGCCCCGCGCCTCTCTGCGGGGTAAGAGAGAGCTGTGGCTGCCGGTTCTGCGCAGGTTGTGTGGAGTTTTTTGTGCGTTCCGCCGCAGCAGGTTACCAGAAGCAGACGGCTGGCAGCGGCCAGGCAGTAAAGCAGCTCCGGCACTGGACTCGCTTCAGAAACGTGTCCTCGGCACAAAGAGAAGCACGCGCGTGGCCTGAGCAACGGCAGAGGCTCGTCAGGCGCGCGCGCTTCGGCAGGAGTCTTTGATGTGGGTTAAGCAAGCGCAGCAGCGGGAAGGGAAAAACGGTCGGGGCAAGCGAAATCCAGCGCCTTCACCCCTTGAAATGAAAGGGGGGGGAGGGAAATCCCTGGAATATTCCAACTGGGCAGCCGTTCTGCGTTGTGGTTTGTTTGTTGGGGTGGGCTTTTTTAATCCAAATTAATCCACGGGGATTTTAATCCAAATTACACCGGGGTTGGAGTGGCTGGAGAAGAAAAGGCTCAGGGGAATCTTATCCCTGTGTATAAATACCTGAACAAAGGGAGCAAAGAGGATGGAGCCGGGATTTTTCAGTGGTGTCCAGTGACAGGACCGGAGGCAATGGGGACACACTGCAATACCGGAGGTTCCCCCTGAAGATCAGGGAACACTTGGTCACTGTGAAGGTGACCGAGCACTGTCGAGGGAGGTTGTGGAGTCTCTATCCTTCAAGCCATTTGGACATGAACCTGGGCAACCATCTCTAGGTGGCCCTGCTTCAGCTGGGGGGTGGGGGTTGGACCAGATGACCTCCGGCGGTGCCTTCCAACCTCAACTACTCCATGATTAACTGTAATCTGCCACCAGATGGGCTGGTATTGCTGTTTCCCTGGTTTTTCCTGTAAGGGAAAAAGGTGCTTTTTTGATAAAGTTTATTTTCAGCTAAGTCAGTTCCTTGATCCAGTTCACTTCTTGGCAGAGAAGGGGGAAACAAGAGCAGAACCACCCATTTGCAGCTGTCACATTAAAGCAAACAAAACTAAATTTTGAGTGTACTGAAAGGCAAAAGAACACCTGCGGTAAATCAGAAACAGGACATTGGGCCTATAGGGTATTGCATAATTATTTTACATTTTCTCGTCTACACACTTCCCACACTAAAATTCAGACCTCAGAACTGAAGTTAAATGCAGAGCAAGCTACTCGCATACCCCAGAATGACACAGAAACTGCTGCTGATTCCAGGAGCTGGGGCTGGCTCACCATCACCAGCCATCAACAGCTCTTTTATTTGTAAAGAATCTGATTTCTTCATCTGACGTTCCTTTTGTTTTCTGGCACTGTTTCTCTAGAGCTTGCAAAATAAATTCTGTCATTACCTGTACTTTGCAGATTGGAAGACCAGTCTCTTTTTTTCCCATAAAATCCTTTCTGTGAAGAGTCTGCGTTGCCATTGTTTGGTGGCGTGGACAGGCCTGGGCTGCTTCATGCAGCTGCTTCCTCTAGGACTTTGGCACCCTCATGAACAATGTATCTACTGAAATCATCGCTACCTGTAATAAATGTGAGTCTTCTCTAAGCACTCCAGGCCTCCACCCATCGTAACTGATGAGTTCAAAGAAAATAATTCTGCCAGTGCCTTTTATGTTTTCATTTTGTTTTCTTTTCACATTAGCTACCGCTTCAGCTTCCTGCCCTGTTCTGCTGTCACATGTTACGGTCTCCTGGTATTCCTTTGAATAGGCATGTCACGTATGCTTGCTTTATTTCTAATTTTGGTCTTCAGAAGTTGGGTAGATCTCATTCTTGCCATGACAACTTTTCATTTGCTGAGCATTTCTGACAATAGCTACATACATTTGAGATCAATAAAATGAACCAGAATCAGAACTGAAGTGGTGGTGGTAGACTTTGGTACGGCTGTATTTTCCCACACTGAATGTTAAGATTGATTGAAAGTCACAGCGCTGCCTTTTATCTTTTAGAAGTTGTTTTTTCCACTGGCTGCAAATGAACTCTGGCTACAGGAAACAGATTGTGAAACTGGCTCCAAGGCCTAAACTTCATATTTCAGCCCTTTGTTTCATAGATTTTAATGTAGTACTTTGGTAGTGGAGATGAAGGTGGCTTTATTTGTTCCAAACCAAATCTCTGAAGTTTTCCGATACCAGTTGAGCTTCTGTATGTACTGCAAGACATTGTGGAAATCAAGGTCAAAGGCTACCAGTGGAATTAATCAGAGCCTGAAGTTAAGGGAATGTGTTTGTTTGATTTGCTTATTCACTGACTGAAGTTAATATGCTTGGTTTTGATCCCTAAAGAATGGATAAGGCAGAATTATGAAGGAAACAATCTGGCAACTCATCCAGAACTACACCGTTGGGGTTTTTTAAATGATAAGCTGAAGAAAACCAAATTTGTGGCTGTTTTAAACCTCAGTGTTTCCTTCCTTGATGATTAATCAACTTTCCTCTTTTTTTTTTTTTTTTTTTAACTAGATAAGAGCTTCTATAGCCACATGTAAATGATATCCAATGGCAGAATTCTTCTTTTCTTAACTACAATATATAGTAGTTGTATTTATATCCCTTCTAAGATATGAGATCTAAATTACATTATATTTACTTTTTAAAGTATTTTCCTGTTTCTATATTCACAAAAGAGCACTTCAGTACCAAATACACTTAGTTACTGGAGAATTAGTGATAACACAGTAAAACTTGTGCAACGTAGAAGGAACTGCTTTTCAAATTAGATTCCTTCACCTGCTTTTATTTATACCTGGTTTCATTGAGGCTTATTTCATTCCAACTAGTAAACACATAGGATGGGATCACTCTTCTAGAAGAAGTTCATCTTCCCCTTTTAAATCTGTTTTTTGGCATGGTGCCACAATAAATGGGCACTCCAAGGAGTTTAATGTGGTTTTCTTCACAGTAGCCCTCTGAGGAAGCAAAATTCTGTGACTCCTGTTTTGCAGAGAGACACCAGAAAGCCAGAGGCTACTCCTCTGCTGCCTTTGAATGCGGGCCCAAGCTTGGTGTCAAGTCCAGACTCATGGATCATCTCAGCAGTCTGGCTTCAATGATCAAGCAAGCTACAGGGTAAGATGTGGGAGAAAATGTGGCCTTGTTTTACTTCTGAGCATATGTTTGTACATCTATGATGTGTTCTGACCTATTGTGGGTTGCATGTGTATGTTTGCACCAAACTCTGCCACCGTTGACTCCTTAGAGGTCACAAATGCATCAGGGATGGGTAAGTTAGCCACCAACTTCTTCTTAGGAGACCAAATATTCCTCACAGAAAGACTAGGGAATAATTGTTTGCTGAAGGATGGGTTGCTTTGGGAAGAGCTGAGCTAAGATGTACCAGAACTGCAGGCCACTTAAAGTCCTGATATACTTTACCAGCTTTCTGACTATACTCCATTGAATGAACTATATAAACGTAGCCTGAAAGAAAAAGGTCTAGACCCCAGCAAAGAGCGTGGGTAAACTAAAAATTCACATCCCAAAAACTCCACTGAGCAGCCACCTGAACTCTGCTATTCTGTTTCTGGATAGAAATGTCCAGAATTGCCTCAAGATGGGCATCTTGGCACCTCTCTCCTATTTGTGCCCACTCATGGTCTAGGAGGTGGGTAGAGCAGCTCCAAGAGGTCCAGCTGAGAGGAACTTCTCTGAGCCCAACAAGTCAGGTTGTTCTGTTATAGCCGCAGCAGGTTTCAGTGCCCAGCTGCATTTGGTAGAGTGCCCACTTTCAGTGCAGTAACCCAGTCGATGAGAGAATTGGCTTTTAGCTCAAAGGGATTCACATCAACACCTTGTCAGTCACAGGAGAGTGTCCCAGGTGCTCAGGAGGACTGCAGAATGGAGGGGAAGAAGTCATCACCTCACCTCTTCAAGTTGTGACCCCGTTGGAAAAGATGGCAAATGTGTGGCACTGGTGTGAACCAGAGGGAAACACAGGGAGCTGTAGGCACTTCTGGTTTCTGGTAGCTATTCCAAAGCCAGTGCTGTTCTTTATCCAGAAACTATTTACTACCAAAATGCACAAATAGAACCCAGGACTCTCTTTCAATGATTAAAACTGTATGAATGAGACACATCCTTGTTTCACCCTTTTACCCTAGATGCCGTTTCCTTGTTCTAGACTCTTATGCGCCTTTCTGAACAGGGTCATAACTTCAAACGAAAAGGTGGTGACTCCTTGTTTCCTTCCTGCTCTTCCTCCTCCCAGTCTAGCATGGTGGTCAGAGATGCTGCATGAATGCTCCCCAGGAACTCCCACTTCCCAGCCAATGCTTTATCCACTGGTTAACAGTGTAAAGAAGATGGACAGTATTTCCTCCAGCTACACTTAAAAAAAAATTTAAAATGAACATTGCTTATTGGGCATTTTTTAGCGGCTGACAGCCCAATAGGCCTTCTAAACACCTTTGTCAGGCTGTCTGTTAACACAGACCTTGGTGTTTTCCAGCAATAACACAAAGAAAAATGCTGTGGCCAGCAGCCACGTGAAATGAAGTCACAGACCAGAGAAGCTACAGGGACTCTTTATTCATTGTTTTAAAGAACATACTTTGGCACTCACTACAAGAAGAGGACTCCAAATTCAGAGTCCCTAGAGAACAAAGGTGCCAAGCACCAGGGTGGGCCTTCACACTCATCTATGTTCACAGAGTTTCCACACACAGAGCTCTTGTTAGCTCCTCACTGAGCATGCTGCTTGTTTTGGCCATATACCTGCACTTCTTTTACATGCAGGGAATGTAAGCCTATCCTTACCAAACTTGGGATTCAGCCCTGAGGCTGGAGGGCTCCTATATCCTGAAACATCAGTCCCTTATCAGTCCCATCTGTAATTTATTAAGGTCACACAGAATAGCAAGAATTTAAGTAAAGTCCCTAGAGATCCACTAAATAATTTTGCAGTCATAAACTGTGTGCCTAGTTAATAGGGGGGAAATTTCTCTTAAGTAATATATTAGCAATTGAAGTTAGTTTTATATATGCAACATTGTGCAGGATTTCATAGCAGCTTACTCAGACTTCTGCATCTCTGAAGTCATGCAAGTTTAAATATTCAGATTACATGAAACAAGTATTCTGTTACATGGCTTTGAATCTCATAAGTTTCCCCAGACAACTCAGGGCGGAAGCAGTGATAGACCATTTTTGCACTTTTGAGTACTCATTATACCATATGATATACAAACTCTGGCATTAATACTCAGGATATTGTGCCTGTTCAAGATGCACAGTGTGGATGTGTTGGAGTTACTGTGAATATTCTGAGTCATGTAAACAGAAGATGTTATTTAAAATTATTCTTGAACAAAATAGGTCTCCAAAATAAGATTGAGGAGTTGCTCTAGCTCAGATCTGCTTTGAGTTTTTCTGCATCTTTAAAGACAACTGTTGCTGACAAAAGATTACTTTGGGAATCATTTCTTGCCAGGAGTGAAACTTATCTTGTTAGTTGTATTTTTTTCTTGTCTTTGTTCTTACGTTGCCTGATACTCAAATGCAGAATGGAGTTCTTGTTCCCTGCCAGGTGCCTCGTTATCAGCAGCACAGGAATATAAGGAAAAAAAATGCAGGGGTGGTATTAGGTAAAAAGAGATAAATCCTACAAATAACTACCACCTTTGTTTTTCTCTGCTCATCCATGTCATGCTTTTCTACTTGGCTGGCTAAAAATCTACGTCCTATGTCATCTCTGTTCTAGGTTAAAGTATGTTGGATGAAAAGACTAACACTTTCTCTGAGAAAGTATTAGTAAAAACAGAAGTTTACTTTGAAAAGAAATTCCAAGGCAGTGTTGGGGACACAGTCTGTGTGTTTTACCTGCCTAGAGGGCAAGCTGCAATGTTCAGAACCATCTTTCAATGATTCTATGAAATATTTGAGACATAAAAGGTGAAAATTATCATGCAGTGAAAGTGTTTACTGTGAATGAGTCAGTACCTGCAATAACTACCCTCTACCTCATTATATTTCTTCACTGTGATTGTAATTTCAACCCACTCTTACATTTGCCCCACCCTACCCTAGTATGTCTTTTGCTTTTTGCATTTGTCTTGCTAATCTCTAAATTATTCTGCTTGTGCACAGATACACAGTCTTCTATACGGGAGATAGTTGCCTTTCCCTTTCCACAAAAGCAGAGTCTTCCTCTTTTTAATCAAGGGTCAGTACCTAGGGCCGGTAATTTCCTCCTGCCTTCCCATCTATTGGGACACACGTGCCCTGCTTTGCTCTCTAAAAAGCTGTCAGAGCTGCTTCCAATCTATTGAGCAAAAGCAGGTTTTTGAGGGTGAAGAAAACGGTGACCAAGCTATATATGCTACATGTGGAAGACAATGTGATGGCATCATCAGCAGAAAATACCAGTGAGGGGAAGAAGTAACTTTCTGCATTCTTCATGTAGAGGACTGAGAGCACCTTCAATTTCCACATCAGTCAGTGTATTAAGAGCAAACAGCATTTGTTGGAATTGGATCTTAAGTATGAAGGGAAGAAATTTGATAGTTACCCTCATGTGGGAAAAAATGTCTCCTTTAACTTTGTAAAAAGTTCTAACTTTTTATGCTAGGAGAGGGAGCAGGAGAAGAAAAAGACCGAAGGGAGAAGAACAAAGAACAAAGCTACAGAATGATGTAAATACAAGGAAAATAGATGAGATGAAGGAGAAAAAGCAACTTTAACGTGGGTGGATGAAAGGAGAAGATAAGAGGAACAGAATTATGAGGGAAGCGAAGAAGTATATTAGTGACCATTTATAGTATTTGGTTTTGTGTTTGATGCTTATTACAAAAAGGTTATATTTAATTACTTTGACTGATTAAAGACTTAGAAATCTGTTTTTTAATAACACTATATTCCAGGCAAGATGCTTTCATGCCAACATAGCAATTGTTACTAGATAGGAATTTACAGTCACAGATTCACAGACTCACTATAGTTGGAAAAGACCTCTAAGATCATCAAGTCCAACCATCTTGCTCCTCTGAATGCTAAGGCCAGTTATCATTTCCTCATACAGGTTAAAGCTGTTTTCACCAACTCGATTTCCCCACAAAGTATTGAATATGATTTTATCGTGCACTTATATGAATGAAGGCAACGTTTAATGAGGAACTGAGTCTGCTGTGCACATTGAAGAAAACAGCAAAACTATAATGACATTATGACCCAAGTTTGCTTGATACACTGTCAGGCTAGAACCCATTCCTGAAAAAGTTGTCTTTAAAAATCTGATTTTTTCCCAGCCTGATTATTTCACAGAATCACAGAGTGGTGGTAGGGGTTGGAAGGGACCTCTAGAGATATCTTGTCCAACCTCCCTGATAAAGCAGGTTCAGCTAGCTATATAAATAAAAGGCTTAGGAAGTAGGGTTTTTTTCATTAAAATGCCAGGTTTTATCATATGTCACGGTACATGCACTGAGAAACTGTGAGAGAACAGAGACGTAATTTGTTCTCCAAGGCTGAAAAAAATGATTGTATGAAATTTCTGCGTAAGACTTGAAATTCTGGAATGAATTTTGCTACAGTAGTATCAAAGAAGAAACTGAGCACTTAACCTTTTGGAGACTTGACTTGTTTGTATCTCACAGTTTGTACCACAAGCTAACTCCCATGGATTTGTCTTTTCAAAAAACTCCCAAGTTCATTAATTACAAAATCACAGAATGTTAAGTGTTAGAAGGGACCTCGAAAGGTCACCTAGTCCAACCCCCCTGATAGAGCAGGATCACCTAGAGCAGGTCACATAGGAATGTGTCCAGGCTGGTTATAAATGTCTCCAGAGAAGGAAACTCCACAACCTCCCTGGGCAGCCTGTTCCAGTGCTCTGTCACCCTCACTGTGAAAAAAAGCTTTTTCTTACCTTTCTGCAGAACCTCCTATGCTCCAGCTTGCATCCATTGCCCCTTGTCCTATCATTGGACATCACTGAGAAGAGCCTGGCTCCATCCTCCTGACACTCACCCTGTACATATTTATAAACATTAATGAGGCCACCCCTCAGTCTCCTCCAAGCTAAAGAGACCTGGAGCCCTCAGCCTTTCCTCATAATGGAGATGCTCCACTCCCTTAATCATCTTTGTAGCTTTAAACAAATTTTAGTCGTAATTAGTTCTAAAGTCATTTAAGGTGGGACTCAACAAAACTTAAAAACATGTTGAAATGCCTTATTGATTCAGTGAAGTTTCACTTCCTATTAGTTTGGCAGCTGTCACCACTTCATTTCTAACCCGTTTAGATTAAAGAAGGCACACGAGTCCCAGTTACTTAGATATGTCCTGAGCAAGGTCACATATTTCAGGCTGATTAAAACTGTTGTGTCAGGATGCGAGAGACTGGGTGTTCCCAAAACAACAATGCAGTTTGCCTACAGCGTTATTTATTTCTTTTTGTCAGTGGAAGGGCTGTTCTTTATCTGTTGGGAATAAGGCTGAAAGAGCATTGCAACACAGCTAGTACAGCTGACCAAGCTTTTCCCCTGATTCTCGAAGGAAAGTGAAAGAGGGAAAAAATAGGCCAGTCTGGATTGTGTCACGAAAATGGCTTCTCACATAACCTTTTGCCAGCAAGGCTTGGCTCAAACAGGCAAGGCGGCAGCCAACATTCTGGGAGTTTCTTGGTATAGCCTGTGTTGGGGCAGTTCTTTAATATTTCTCTTATAATATGTCAGATAAACAGTGAATCATTCCTTGATTTATCTGAGACTTTGTGTTCAGTTATGAAAAAAAAAACACTACAAATGGTGCATGCCTAGTAGGTCAAGTCAGAAGATAGGTATCTTTGTGTTTTTTTCTGAAAAATACTTTGATCCATTTTTTTCTTTTTCCTCTTTGAAGCTGCTTTGACAGCACCTCTTTCTGTGGTTCTAAAAGGTTGCCCTCACAACAATTTGAATGAATCGGAATCTCTCTAAGATAACAAACACTGGAGAACTTAGTGGAAGCATCACTTACATTGTCACATTATTCCCTTAGTGTCTATCTTCTGGGACACTGTGAAGCCAGCATTATTCCCTGAAAAAGCTTTTCTACATGCTGCTTTACAGTATGGGACATGATCGTATATCTGGAAAAACATTTTTGGACTTTTAACTTCAAAAGATTATTTTTTAAGTTTTTTTTGATGATGATTCTAGTAATGGAGGGGAGGAACAGGATGGAGGAGGGTGAGGA
Source organism: Actenoides hombroni (assembly GCA_024336885.1). Taxonomy (NCBI): domain Eukaryota; kingdom Metazoa; phylum Chordata; class Aves; order Coraciiformes; family Alcedinidae; genus Actenoides; species Actenoides hombroni. The sequence continues at coordinate 5,695,911 of WUAM01000395.1, forward strand.
AGTCATAGTCTTTCTGTAACATTTAGGATTTCAGTGTTGTTCAAAAACTCCCTACTATTGGCCTGCTTATTTGTCCTAGGCAGTAGTAATTAAAATTTCAGTTGATTTTTACAGCAGCCCCATCCAATGCTCTGACACTCAATGCAGACCATATTCAGCAAAAGTAAATAGTGCAAAGGTAAATCACAGTGTTACACACATGACCATGATGAAATGGGAAATTGTCTTCAGGTACCAAACTCCAGCTTGCTTGCTCTCCTCTGAGGTGTGAAAGTCACATCTACAGGTATGGACCTGAGGATGGGATTGCTTCCCAACAGCTTTAGTGCCAGCTTGCTCCCAGCCCGCATGTAATGGTGTGCCAACAGGCAGAAGGGACCGGCTGAAGGAACAGGCCCTGCTCATCTTCACAGCCAAGGGATGAGCACACAGGCTGCAGCCGAGGTATGAGGTAGGCAGTGTAGTTGTGGCAGCGCAGTGCTGTCACAGAGCTCGTTTGCTATGCACTGTGCACAGGGTTGCAACCATGTGGCACTGCACTCCTGGAGGCTCTTGGCTGAGGCTTGGAGACAACGTAAGCAGCTGATAGTTAAAGACAAGCCCATAGGCAGCACCAAATTGCCCCATGCTGGATGCAGGGTAGGTATGAACTGGCTACTTTGTGGTTTTCTGTGTAAAATAACACTGGGCGTCTGATCATCGCCAGTATGCCTACCAGTGCAGATTGGGTCAGTTCTGATTAAAAAACCCAAAGCACTCCAGATGTGACCTGCACACTGCGAGCACTTACCCCTTCTCACTGCAGCTGTGCAGGCTGCTGAGGTGGGAGTGAGGCATTTCTTTCTCCTTCCTCCCCTCTCCTCCCCTCCCTTCTGCCTGTAACCAGGGTACTTTGTCAGCCTCCATTTAATATGCATGCTTCTCCCTTGGCTGTTCCCCAAACTTGAAGGAGTGCACTAATTTCCTCAAGCAAGGGCTTGTCTAAACAACGGTATTTTGGCCGCTTTAACAAGTGTTGTTCCAAGTGTTAAATCCCCCTAGGACTCATGGAGTTAGATTAGTACAAACATTGCCATTTGGGATACAGTACCTGCTTTAAAGCACATCTCTTACGCTGTGTACCAGCATCCAGGGTAGCTTGGAATTAAAAAGAGGTAGGTTAAGCTTGCAGTGGTTGTGGAACATGTAACCTGTTTTAAAAATCAAACCTGTCTTTAATGATTTTATAGAGACTTAAATACTTGGGGGGGGGGAAAGTCGATGGTAGGACACTTGACGCCCAAACATACGTCAAACTACTTAATTGTTTCCTGATAGATTTCTTCTCCTAATGGGCTGAAAGCGGTCAGGATGTTTGGTGAGGTCTTGTTGATGTATAGTGACTTGGTCCTTTTCCTGGCCTGTCTCCTTGCCTGAGACCTGCAGCGTTGTAGAGATTACTCCTGTGCAGGATGGTGATTATAAACTATATTTACCTGCTAAGATACTAAAGGACTTGTCCACACCAGAGCACCTCCGTTGGAGTAATTACACTGGCAGAGCCTCCATGAGCTATAGCAACTGTTCCCTCAGCCTTCTTCACGCAGCCTCTGTGCCTGAGGAAGCTGTGGCAAAGCAAAGCATCCGTGACTGTTCATAGCAGGGGTTCTGCAAACACAGGTGTCTCGGCTGTGCATTCTTGTATTTCCTCACACCCTTTGTTGAGCCTTAGTCCTTGCAGGCTTGGGGAGCTTTGGGAGCTCCCCACTCCAGCCGCAGGGTGCATATTATCCTCTGCTATGCTGGCAAAACTGTGGGTCTGCACAAGTTTTCTGGTGCTTTATTGCCTCCCTCTTTATTCATTATTTGCTTCAGATCACCACCCTCCTTACAACTGTCCACAAAGCCGACTCCTTGGAAACAGCAGGACTTGTTTATGTGACAGTAATGAGGAAACTAACTGACGGGCAGCAGCTACAGGCGGGTGAAGGAGCCACGTTCCCCCAGAGGACATAGGAGAAGCAAGTCTCCACTTATACTGACAGACGAAAGGTTAGGTGGCGGGAGGGGAGCAAAAACCACTTTCTTCCTCTGGAGTTTCCAAAGTTGCCTTCCCCTGTTCACAGCAGTGGTAGGAAGCTTGTTGCATACTCATGTGTGTATTTTGATGGACTTCGTTAGTCTGGTTTATCACCAATGTGTAGAGGTTGAGAAGCAAGGGGAAAATGGTAAGTCTTGCTTAGTATATTGTGAAATACTGCACTGGTGCACTGTGCCAAGCTTGGCCTGTCTCCTCTTCTGTCCTGACCCTGACCCTACCTACGGACACAGGATTCTCAATATATCAAGACTTCTGCTGCTCCCTACTTTGTGCCCCTCTTGCAGGTTTGGGGCCTGTGGCAGTGCTGGAGGGGCCATGCTGGTGCCAGGGGAGCCACCTTGAACTGTGGGATCTTTCCCGGGTGTGTTAGCCCACAAAAGCAGTGGTGTCTGGGAGGCTCCAAGTCAAGCAAGCCCTGGCAGAGATGCTCATGTTGATATCTCTGTGATGAGAACTTGGAGGAGGAAGGAGGTATTTCTGTGTACCTTTGGTTTAATGCATATTTTGAAGAGGTGATGATTTTTCTATTTTATAGGATCTCTGAAACAGTGCTGAAGGAGCTGTTCCTGGAAACTTTTTCCATCATTGAAAACTTTCTTCCCCACCCACCCAGTATGAATGGCTTTTTCTGGGTTGTGCCACATCAGCACAGTCTTGGTTTGGGTTTCTTCCTTCTGTATCTAGATACCTCCTTTGGGTAACTTTCTTGGAAACTAGTGTCTGTAAATAGCCTCGTGCAAGTGGGAGGCTGTTCTAATTGCATGCCCTGCATTTTAAACTGGAGAAACATCATAATTATTATATCACTGAACCTTCAAATAAGCTGGTTTTGTATTAGCTGAAGCTGTGTATACTCCTCATTTCTTACACTGTATGAAGTGAAATGCTTGGTACTACTTTGCTTTAGTTTCCTAGAGTTTGTATTGGACTAAAGCACTCTCTGCAAGTTTCACAGATCATGTCTTGAATATTACAGGCTATGGGTTCTGAATCAAAGAACAGTTTCATAGGAAGCTTCCTTCAGCCACCAGATAAGATGCTTCCTGCAGCCTTTGCTTATATAGAATCAAAGAAGTTGGCAGCTGGTGACAGGCCTTCTATCCCCAATAACCAAGGTAAAGCCAAAATATGTCCTTAAAGTGGTCTTTTTAATTGTTCCGTGTGAAATCCCTTGAGCAAACTCCCTATTCTGTTTTACTCAGTTCAATGACTTGCTGTGATTATCAGACTGACATTGAGACAGGATGTATATGTGTCCTGAGGGAGTAGTCTCCCTGAAGTCATATGTCTGGAATGGAAGCTGCTGCAAGTCTTCTAACATCCTTATAAACTTTGGCTTTGAAATTTGTTTAACTTAAAATCGTCAGACTTCCTCTAAAAGCAAAGGAGAATGCTTCAAACTCAGCAGAAGCAGTTCATGACTTTAAATACAGAAGAAAAAAAAAAAAAAATCATTAGTATGGTACACTGACTTGAAATTGGATTTCCATAGTGCTATTTGACTCCCCCTAGCTTAAAATCACTTGTAAGGATTTTTGTGTGGTGGGATTCCTTGGGAGAATTTTTGAATAATGCAGACTCTCAGAAAAGTTAGCATCATGAAAGTTAGTCTGAAATACAGGTCCCCTATGGTCGTTGTGTGCCTTAATGGGTGATTGCTCTCTGGAGCTCACAGGGCAAATGCTCAGTGGCTTAGCATGTCTGGAGAGCTCAGTGAATCACAATGATACCATGCTTGGATTTACTGCCATGGACAACTTTGCAATATTGCATAGACATAGCCTATGTGTGTGCATGTGATCATTATTCTTAGCTTGAAGAATCTGTGACTTCTGTAGTAATATTTTGTCATACAGAGTTTGTGCTTTTTGGACTATAATGTTCCATTTAGGGTTATGCACTTAAGTGTTTTAAGTAAAGAAATGTTTGACATGCCAAAAGAAAGGTGGAAAAATGGTCCCACTTCATCTTTCTGCTCTCTGGTATCTGCTTTTTTCCTTTTTTTGTTTGTTTTCAAATGTTATTCTAATAGGGCTATGATAAACTGATGAGAGTTGTTAGGGAGCTAGCAATATTTGATGAGTGTTCCTTTACAAGAGAATTGGTATAGGGAAACTATCAAAGTTTATAAAATGTCAGAAAAGAAGCTTGACTTGTTACACCACATCTTAAACTTCCACATGTGTATATTTTTTGGAGAGCTGGTAGATTTTCCTTGTAGCTGAAATTGTAAATTTTATTTAAAAAAAAAAAGACAAAAGGTTTTTTTAAATATATCCTCTAATAAATGTCCCTTTGTATCTCATTTCCCCCCAATCATGAGTCTGTTGTTTTGTTTTTTAATCTATCCGCATAAGTTGAATTACACGAAAATCTTGTGACCTGACTGGGATACCTGTCTTCCCTGCTTCTGTGTAAACAGAAGTTCCAAGTTTGGTTACACTCAGTTTGCCACAATTTCTTTGAGCTTGCTACTATTTGGAGTGAAGATAGTTTTGCTCATAGGACCTGTGCTTTATGCCTCATTTATGGAGTAAATGTTCATTATCTCCCAGGTATGTTCTGCACGTGTTAGTGTACTGCTAATATAATATCATTGTTTTTAGGAGTGATCCTAGGAGGAGGATTTAGGTAGTAGTTTGCCGCTTGAAGTATTTTGTAAATATAATAATAGGAATGGTTACTTAAGGTGTAACTGTTACTTTGTTTGCTAGCTGCAGCAGCTCTGAAAACTCTTGAAGAAAAGATCTGCTGTCTAGAGCTGGAGAAGTCATGGGCTGAACAGAATCTGTTCAGCCTCTCCATAGCAGCTGCTCAGTATAAGAAGGCCTTAGAGCATGAATCTTACAAAAAGGACATAAAACATCAAGAACTAATGCAACAGAGGAAAGGTATTTCTCTTAAGCGATAAGGTGTAGCCACAGCAACTCAAAAACTGCATAATCCAGGGAGTGTTTGTTTATTTTAACAAACGGTTAATTAATTCACCCCCCTTTTTCTTTTTTGCTTCAGAACTGGGGAGGGGCAGGAGCCTGGTAGTTGTGAATCAAGCTGAGATATTGTTTTTACATATATTAAGCATGTATTGCATAACTCACAAAGCTATTTTAAAGAATAAGCAGATTTCAGGTGGTATGTTTAACTCCTACAGTAAGCAAGGAGCTGCTTACATGTGTAACACTGCTGACCTGAGAAGTGAGGAAAAGAGAAGAAACCAGATTCTGTTTAGATATATGCTGCTATAAATCAAAGTAACTGCAGTGCTCACACCTTTGGAATTCATATGAGGGGCTATGTCTGGAAAAAATCTTGATTCTCATGTCTTACGTATAAAATATATTTTAGCCACATGACTTGTTGACCACATGACTAACAAAACTTTTCTTGCATGTTTTCAAGATAGAGAATTCCTCAGTGAGATGACAGGCTGGCTAAATGTGTAGCTCCCATTGCTCTACTGAATGTCTTTTGTTTCTTTCTGTAGATGTAAGTGTGCAGTTAAAAGCAGCACAATCTCGCTGCTCCCTGCTGGAGAAACAGCTGGATTATATGAGGAAAATGGTTTCCAGTGTGCAAATGGAAAAGAAAATGGTTTTAGAACAAGAGGTGAAGCCTTTTAGCATACTAACAAAGTAGTGATAGAGATGTGTAAGATCTGAACTTTTTTATGGACATCATTTTTCCTCAGCTCTGCTCAGGGTGGTAGCAAACGGAAGCAATTTACTGTCTGACTGGCTGATGACAACCATTCAATGAATTGTATGAAAAGACTCCCTAGGTGGAAATCCTAATGAGCAGAACCTTGCTAATACTTGTACATTTGGTAGATGAAAAGGCTGCTGGAAACTTAAGTCTTCTTTGTCTGCCTGGTATTTTTCATCACTTTGCAATTTTAAAAATATGAAATTTAAACTAGTTTAACACCTTTACTGTAGTGTGCTTGGATTTTTGCTGTCTGAAACAATTTCAGTCAGCTGCCAATTCCATTCTTGCTGACTTTTTTTCCAGGCCCAGCTTGAGAAAGAGGAAGATCAGAACTGGTTGGAACTGCATGCAAAACTTGACAAGATTGAAATGCTAGAAGAAGAGTGCCTTAAACTTAATGCTACTCAGAGAATTGCAGAAGTAAGCATGCATGGAAAGACAGTCTGAAAGACATTAATTTGATGTAATTTCTATGGCATACTGTTACTAGTACTAAGTTTTGCAGAAGTTTCCTCTGCAAAAGCTAAGATCATAACGCATACATGACCGAATTACACCTTTGCTTAATTTGCATGAGTCTTTTTTCAGTCTGGGCTTTAAAGATTCCTACAGTCCTGTTTTATCCCAGATTACAATTGCAAGCTACTTCAAACTTCAGATTCAGCATGGCAAACTGAAGTGTGACTTATCATTCTTGCTTTCAAATTCAGGACAAGATCAAATGCTTAGAAGAAAAGCTTTGCAATGAAGAGCATCAGCGTAAGCTAATACAAGACAAAACTGTTCAGGTAGACTGAAAAGGGTTTGTTTTATCTTATTTTTTAGGACTGAAGAAAGCTATCCTCTCTGTCCAAAATATCTTTTTTTTTTTTTTAATTACCCCACATATTTATTACTCAGGGAGAACTCATGGAATATGACATAGACCAGATTACAAACTACATAGTAGAAAGCTTGCCAGGTGTGCTCGTATCTCAGTCAAGGAAAGTTCTGCTTGGTTTCTGTATTAATGATAGAGTTCATCAGCTTCGAAACTGTTATAAGTGATCTGGATAGAAAATTAATTTCTAGAGACTGCAGCTGAATCAGATAACCTTAGCTTACAGTAACTATAAAGTGGCCATATAAGAAACCTTATACCCAAGTGAGGCTGGTTATTCTGTTTGCTCTCTTCTTTTTGTTAAGATCTGCTGAAATCTAATATATTGGACTATGCTTGGAAGATTCTTTAATCGGTGATAGTGTTACATTGTTCATCAAGTGAGACCTTGAATAATTCATTATTCTGTGAAGCCATAATCAGTTTGTTGGGCCACTATCCATCTGAGAGAGGAATTTTTGCCAAAGAGAGCAAAGCCAAAGAAACCTTTTGTTAAAGGGGTGAAGTGGTAGTATTCCAAACCTCACTTCACTGAGAAGTAGCAGCTATTTTGAAAGAGCAGTTGTGGTGGTCTTCCCTTGGTGGGGGGTAAGGGGGATGCAGAGCTGAAGAATAATATTGAAAGAACCTAGCCATAAGCAAAGCTGATAGCTTAAAATAATTCATCACTGCTGTCAGTTTTTATACCTCATCCAAGGATGTTAGGCTTTTATGAGTGGAGGAAGCTTGAAATAACATGCAGATTGTGGTCTGGGTATCTGTCCGCCTCCAGAATCCAGCAGAATGACACAGTTGACAATTTGCAGGTTTTTGCATTTTTTGCTGAAACTGCTTGATACTGCAGAGCAGAAGGCCTGGCATGGAGATTTTATCTTCTGAGAAACATAATATGAATGACTTTCCCAGAGCAGGTAGTCTGACTTTAGCAGTAGTATAAACATTTGCTCAAGAAAGGACTTAGGTGTAGTAAACTGAGTCCTAAACTAATACTAGTATCATCTTAGTTTACTGCAGGATAGATTTTGGTCTGTTGGATCTCCCTTGGGAAACATGGGGTGTGGGGTGGTTCACTTCCTTTTGATGACAGAAAAGCCAGAACAATCTCACTTTTGTGGTGAACCTCCAGCATTGTTTAACTGGAACTGTTACACATGCCAAAACAAAGTCCTTGTCCTGTATTTAACTGGGAATGGCTATTTATCATGGGCCTTTATATCAGCTCTGAACTACGGAGCAATCTGAGGATTGTCCAGCAGATTTGACCTCGATGTTACGCAGAAGGGCTCAGTTCTCTCTGCCCCCAGATTCTAAAATCTGAACTCTTTGGATTCTATGATCAGGCAGCAGGATTGGCTTACCTTGGTTGATGGTTGTCAGTGGAAAAATAAAGCTGCTGAAGCTGAATCTGAAAATAAGGACTTTCAAGACAGAGCTGTAAGATACGCTGATACCCTGCCATCCTAGCAATCTGTTCAGTTTTTAAGTGCATCTTATGCCTTCCAAGCAGGACAATTAATAGTGCCCTTAATTGGTTTTCATCCATGCATGAAAGCAGGAATTAATTAACCATGTGATTTCATATTTATAATATTGCATTAAATGGTTGTTTTCTTTTTGCTTATTCCCACAGCTTCAAACGGGACTTGAGATAAACAAAATTATGATGTCTTCAGTAACATCTCAAAACAAACTTAAAAAGGAAAATGGGAAGAAGAAAAAAACTAAGAAGGTAGCATGAAAGTTTTCATTAGCATACTGTTGCTGATAGCATCTGACTCGCACAGAGATTGGAATTTGTGAAAAATGGTGATGTAAGAGGTGCTTGATTTGTCTGATGCACTTTACTCCATTTTCCAAAGTGACATACAATGCTGAATACCTTTTTTTTCCTTTGGGAATGAAAACAGTGCTGGGGCTGATAGCACCTCAGTGGAAAACTTTCCCTCACCAACATGACAATAACCTCCATTACAGTCTTACTGCCATCCCTCATGCCCAGTGTTAGCTGCCTTTCAGTTTATCTGGCAAAATTAGTTTCCAAAGAAATTTTAACTGGGCATCTTAAAGTGGTGTGTTTTGAGGGGATTGCTGACATCAAGAGAATTCATTTTGCAACACATGTTACAGAGCAGTCAAAATCTTTAACTGTGGGTTTGCAAACTTCAGCAAGCAATGTTCAATATCTTTAATATCAACCTAATTGTCAAACTATCTGACAAATGCATCTGGAAAAAAATTTAGTTATCTCAGCTGTTGGAAGGTCCCACTTCTTCCACACAGAGGAGGGAAATTATTTTTTAAAACCAGAGGGAAACTGAGGTGATGCATTTCACTGCTTGTTTATTTGACTTTCGCTTGTTCAAAAAAAAAAAAAGTTTAAGAATGTGTTATTGAGTCAGCAGATTGGAATTTCTTGCTTTACTTTTTCTGTCTATCTTATGTCAGAGAAATACTACAATGAAGAAAATGCATATTTCACAATTATATGTAAAGGCTGGTGAATTACCTTTTGTGGCTGGGAAGGTGAGTGAGACCAAAGTTCTTGCTAAATTCACGTCTAACAGTTTGAATAAGTCTCTTTACTGTAATTGTTAATCACTTCTGTAAACCACTTAATAATTCTGCTTTAAGTCTGTTAGCTCCAGCCATTCTGTTAGTGCAAATGTGCAAAATGTGTTGTATATTATGAAGCATCGCAATCCACAAGTCTCACCCCAAAGCCAAGGAGAAGCTGCATCCAGGATTTCAGGACGCAGTGTGTTTTCAAAATCTGCATCCTCTTGTTCCACATCACCAACTGCCACTGGAATTCTTTCTGACCTTCTGTTGGCCATGCAAGATGAGCTGGGCCAAATGAGCTTGTGAGTACTCATCCCTGCTGTTATGAGTAAAATTGACTTCACTGGTAGCCCTGTGAAGCTACAGGTGTGTTACAGTCGAACCCAGCCTGTTTCAAATGTAGGACTGGTTGTTGACACAAGGGCCTGAGCAGGCCTGACTGGTAGGATTTTTCTCATTCACAAAACTCTTTCTATCCTGGTGTTTAACTGATCTTGTGAGCAAGCAACATGCTCTTCAGCTGGGTTTTTCTGCTTCCACATCCTGTACTTATCTGAGCTGCTACTGAATTAACAGCTACAGCAAATGAAAACTCTTTCAGGCCTGTGCTTTTTAGGATTTTTAAACATATTCTGAGATCTACAGAGTAGACCAAGAATGTTCTCCTGAAGAAGACTGCAATGGTGGTGTTAATGTTGAGTAGGCCTGCAGTATGCAGTCGGTCTGCATGGTAGAATAGGTTAGTGTAGCTGTGGCAAGAATAGTCCTGTCACGACATCTAGCCTATTACTTTGTCCTCACTTTTTCTGTGTTCTTCTCAATATGGGAGATGGGTCTTTGTGCTGAGACAGTCTGGTGTTCATTCCCTTTCCTTGTTGGTAACAGCTTGCTAGTCCTGTAAGAGGGTTGTGAAAGAGGGACATTATCCTGCCAGAAAATGGACAGGGTGTGTAAGAAGCTAACGTATTGGATGGGAGTGTACGTATCTTTCTAGCCATGCAAGTAAATGTAGATTACAACTTGTCATGTTCTTAGGCATCTTCCCATTGATGCAAGCTTGTAGAATTGTGGGCCAAAGCTGTGTAGCAGATCATAGTAGACATGTTGATGTGATGAGCTGTGGTTTGAATGGAGGAGGATGTACTGTGTCCAGTTCTGGGCTCCCCAGTTCAAGAGAGACAAGGAACTACTGGAGAGTGTCCAAGAGAGGGCTACAAGGATTATACGGGGACTGGAACATCTCTCGTAGGAGGAAAGGCTTAGACACCTGGGGCTGTTTAGTCTGGAGAAGACTGAGAGGGGATCTAATCAATGCTTATAAATACCTGAAGGGTGACTGTCAAGAGGACGGAACCAGACTGTTTACAGTGGTGCCCTGTGATAGGACAAGGGAAAATGGGCACAAACTGGAGCACAGGAAACTTCCACGTAGATATAATGAGAAACTTATTTACTGTGAGGGTGAGGAAGCACTGGAACAGACTGCCCAGAGAGGTTGTGGAGTCTCCTCTGGAGACTTGCAAAATCTGCCTGGATGTGATCTTGTGCAACCTGCTCTAGGTGATCCTGCTTTGGCAGGGGGGTTGGACTAGATGATCTCCAGAAGTCCCTTCCAACCCCTACCATTCTGTGATTCTGTGATGTGTTGGTTAAACCAGTTAGGGTGGTGACACTGATTTGAAATCTGTGATGTGGCAAAATCTAAACTGGCAACCAATCTCTTCTTAAAAGCAACATTTGGCTTACTCATGGCAATTCAAGGACAGGCTTTGTTGTTTTCTTTTGTAGCAACCACCGGTTGCTTTAATCAAACTGTCAAGGAGCAGCAGTTACTCAGAAGTCAGAAAAGAAGCCATGACCTTTGTGAAGAGGTTATTTATCTAAGAGAGGGTTTCTGGGTTTGACTAGTTCAGGTATCTAGGTATCAAGTAGATCTACACAATTTCTTTTAATTAAGCTTGTTAATTAAGCTGGTTAATTTAATTAACCGTCACACTTCACTGCAAATCTTTTGAAGCAGAATATTTTAATTTTAATAATCTGTCAGAAAACCTGTAACTTAGATTTACTAGTTTAAACAATACTTTCCTGCATTACACTAACCTTTCAAAGTCTGCACTGAATTGGGCACAAAGTGAAAATACTCTACTGCACAGCTGCTGTTCACTTTCCAAATTCTCATTTTGCACACTATTACACACGTAGTTGTTATGACTGGGGCAAGAGGGAGGAATAAAATGCACATCAGCTACAAATTTGGAATGAGAAAATCAGACCCTCTGGAAAACTTTTTTCTTTTCTAGTGTGAATATATTCCAGATTAATGTGTATTGTGTGAGAAGGTTAGTAATGCTAAACTGCTGTACTCTGCACAAAATAGGTAGCAACTCCTGCAATACACTGAAAGTATTGGGAGAAATCCTGGAGACTGTATCATGAATACTTAGCATGCCATTCTTGTCTTTAATAGTGAGCATCAAGAACTTCTGAAGCAGATACAGGAGACTCAGGACTCCAAAGCTCATGAAGACCTACAACAGGAGCTGGATTGCCTTGTAAAACAAATGGACATTAAAGGAGAGCAAATATCTAAGCTGAAAAAGCATCAGGCTACTGTAAGAATACAGTTTAAATTCTCTAGCTAGTAACATGCTAGTTGAAAGACTGCCACAACAATGCCTCCTGTTGTCATTAACTAGAATGTCACTGGAAGGCTTAAGCCAGGATGTTCTAGTACCAGCGATTGTAATTAGGCCATTAGCTCAGTGGTGTTGTACTTCCAAATCCTTCTTTTGATCAAGAAAACATGCTTACCAGCTGGAAGCTAGGAAGGTGTTCCCAGCTGGTGGGAACACTTCCTGCCCTGTGGCAGTCCTGCAATACAGAGCTGGTTTGCTCAGCCTGTCACTTCTGCTGTGTTAAAACAAACTGTTGAGATTTCATTTGTGTCTTGTCTCTCTGGGGAATGAGAAAGAAGCTACAATTCCTCTACAGGCTGGATTAAATGAATTGTATAGTACTGAAATACTGAAGCTTTTTCATAACTAAATAGTCTGTTGACCACAGCTTCTCCAAAATCATATCCAGGCAAGCCTTTCAGTTTTGTTTAACCCCTAACCTGTACACATTCTACCAGTATTTGTTTTAGAGCCACAGAAAACAGCTCTTTATACATGCCCATATAAAATCACTCTTCTGTAGATGAACAGCTTAACCCTTTCGTAGCAGTTTGGTTTGGAACATATGATAAAAAAAGGCAATCTGTAATTCTGTCTCATAGCTTTCTGTTCTTCCATCTTAAGTTTCAGGATAAATAGACCCACCTAAGAACTTTGTTTATACAGGAAACAAAACAAAACTCAGCGTGAGACTTTATGAAAGAAGGTGATGATTGATTTAGTTCTGACCAATTTTATTCATGTTCATTCTTTGACAGATTTTACTCACTGAAATCTTTTATTGTCCACATAATTGTAATCACAAAGGTGCTGATGTCAAGGTAGACTTGTCAGGGTTGCGTGTTAGCAGTGTGGACAAAGGACATGGATTGTTGAGCCCTCACTGCCTCTCTTGGCAATGTCAACTGTTTTTTGGATAAATCTCTTAATTCTTGAGGAGCCAACAATTACAGTGTTATTCTTTGCCTTGGAATCTTGCTGACTTCATCCTCCAGGAACCTTAGAAAATGGGTAACTGTACCATTGTTTCTGCCTTTTGCATATCATTATGCCTACGGTCTGCCTTCATTTTGGGATGATGAGGAGTAGCACATACACTGTGGTGCAACCTTGTTATCATCCTTGCCTGTTATCAGGGTGAAGATCTACTGACAAGTCATCTGTGCTCTGGTACAGCCTTATCAGAGTACACGCCTTAGGGTCATGATGTAAATAGCACATTCTTTGTGTGATTACTGTCCATCTGGTCCTGGTAATCAATACAGACCGCTCTTATAACCCTTGGCCTATATAATTTTTTTTTTCTTGTGCTTTTGAACACAGACATTTATTTCTGTTTATATTTTGTACAGACCAATCTTAATATTTCTGATGTTTATTTCTGCTTTTAGAACATGTCACACTAAAAATCCTGTGGTCACCTCTGTGTTTCACTGTTAATAATATGTTCTAGAAGGCAATTAAAGTTAATTATTTTTAGAAATGGACTTAAAGCCTAAATTGTCATATGGAATGCTTCTAGCCTAATTTTACCTTTGGGAGTGACCTTTTCATGCCAAGTGCAAGTAAAGACTTATTATTTGACATTTTTGAAAAAAAATATTCTTTACCAATCAACCCTCTTTATTCTGTTTTCCAATTTTATTACGAGGTTTCAAAGTAAACTGCTTAGGTACAGCAACCGACACTCACAGTATATATTTTATAGGTTTGCTGGAGGTGGGTTTTTTCAGAGTATACTCTGAAATGGGAAAAAGACCATTGTAAATATAAATTGGAAACAGATGATATTCTGTCTCTTTCAAGCAAGCATTTTTGCCTTAGGGGGTGCCGGGGTTTAACAATGTATTGGGTGTGGGTGAGATCAGTTTTCTGTCATTCTTTCTGTTACAGTGAGACAATTGTGTGCCAGATTAGTAAGATTTAGCTGTTTGGTTTTGGTTTAATGTCCCATAGACATCTTCAGTTTGGAGTTTGGTAGAAGTCCAGTAAGCTCTACAGCTATAGGTCTTCTGATTATGTAACGTTCTAACTAGTAATCTTTCTTCCTAGGTGCAGAAATCAAAGAGAAAAACTCAGAAATTGAAGCAAGGGACAGCTCATGTCAAACTGAAATGTGATGACCAAAAGAAAGCAAAGGAGATTGCAGTCACTGTAAGGGAAAGGATGTCTAAATCTTGTCCTGGACAGAAAAGCAGAAGCTCTCTTCAGCTGCTAAAAAATGTGCAGAAACTTCAGTCAGCACTGAAAAAAGATGATATCATGTGGGAATAATAGTTCTGAAGTTTACTGTTAGAAGTTTTTGAAGTTATTTGACAGCTAGTAAATTTCTAACTTCACAAAATACCTTTTAAAAATAAACTAGATATAGCGTAGCTACAGATAGACATTCTGAACTGCCTACTCACTAGTAGGTTAGTTTGTTCACTTCAGAACTAACTTTCATGGAGGGTGGCTGTAATTCAACTACACTGACTTGTAATAATGTGTTTTAATGCATTCATTAAATGCTTGTTAACTTAGAAATAAAATTTTATACCTTTTTTAAACTTAAAATAGTGTGCTGTCTTTGGTGTCAAGGAGATACTTCATTGCTTGCTTTTCCAGAGTGACTTGGGCTGGTTCTTCTGCTCAAATGAAAATAGTGGATTTCCTTTTCTCTAATAACCAAAGATTTAGGTCATTGTAACTGAGGCAGAAGAAGTATTAAGTATTGCCTCTTGTGTATGTAATTTTTCTCTTTTTTTTTTTTTTTGTTTTTTTTTTTTTGTTTTTGTAATATTATTACTCTGTAGGCTTTATTGACAATATTAGGGACACCTAGAGACTGGAAGCATAACACATGACTTGGTTAAACCATGACAGCATGAGAGTGTTCTTGATAAGTGCAGGGAAGGGGCCACTACCAAAAACTCAGGAGCTTGTCTTCTCATCACAGTATAAAATAATTGAGCCATTATAGAGGAGACCTTTTTGTATGTGTTTTGGAATTTGTGATCTCTTCTACCAGAGTGGTAGAGTTTTCATGTACTCAGTACCGTTTTCCATACTCATACAAATGCAAGATGGGTCTTTATGCTAATGGCAAGTCTGCTCTTTTCCATCTCCCACTATGTACATATGGTAAAAGATTTAACAGTGACTTCGAATCAACACTGGTTATTTAGGTGTGATAAATTCTCCTCTTGAGGTTACTGACTGATACTGATTTTTCTGAGTGTTTGCATATGTCAGAAAAAAATAGCTTCCTCAGGGTGTATCAGTGAAGTTCTGCTGTAGATCTCTTACTTATGCATTATCTCTGGCTTAGAAAAGCATGTTGTATGCTTAAAAACACTTTAAAAAGAGTTCTAAACATGGTATTTTCTTGTTACAGATAGTGTTTCTGAGGTATATTTATGCATTTCTAGACACTGGAATCTCTGGTAACAGAGACAAAAGAAAAGTACACGTTTCTGGTATTAACATTTTCAGATTGTAGGTATTCTGCTGCCATGAGATAAGCCTTTGCCATTCCTAGGGGTAGTTAAAAAATCTCTGAAGCTCTGTACCTGAGTGTGAGAGAGCAAATGAGAAGTGCCTTATTAAGGAGCCTAAAGCATTTTACTTATTTGGACATACATCCCTAGAGAAAAAAAAACAAACATCATGCATTGGATTGAGAGAGAAAAATTGCCAGCAATTTGCCCCAAGTGCACAAAACCAGGTGGA
The DNA here is from genome assembly GCA_024336885.1 of Actenoides hombroni. Classification (NCBI taxonomy): domain Eukaryota; kingdom Metazoa; phylum Chordata; class Aves; order Coraciiformes; family Alcedinidae; genus Actenoides; species Actenoides hombroni. The sequence goes on from WUAM01000395.1 coordinate 5,711,524, forward strand.
ATGACTTGTCATGGTGGCAATGGCAGGAGTGGGAGCAAGAAGGGCCCTGGGCTTGCAGCTGTGGGTTGAGAGGCCATCAAAGTTCCTATAGCTTGGGGTTGCTATCGGGACAGCTGGGCCTGTCCGGGCAGGGAGCAGGCACATCAATCACCTGCTCCCTCTGTGCCTTCACCTGGTATTTTTGTTTACTATAGAAACCCAGGGAGAGGGGACAATTTTGGAGCTGGAGCTAGAGCTGGAGAAGGAGGATCCCAGCTTCTCTCCTGGACAAGGGGCTGCAGTGGAGGGCAGATCTTTGGGTCAGTCAACCAGGTACTGGTTGGGGCAATGCTTAAACGACAGAAGCATTGAATAATCAAGTCTTCAAAATGTGTGTGCTGACTGGGGCTGTCCAGTCCCAGAATAAAACTGCTCTGTTTGCCTTTCTGTGGGGCAGGTGGCTGGAGGGAAAGGGAAACAGCTGGACCCGGTCCTGTCAGCAGCTGGGTGTTTCACATCTCCGCCTGCTCTGGAGGGGGACAGGGAGCTGAAAAATCTGTCTTCCTCATAGCCAGGAGCTGGAATTTGAGAGGAGAAAATAGGAATGGGTGGTACGTGAATTTACATTAGTTGACAGGGATACAACTCCTGGATTTCGACTAATCAGATTTAGTTATATTTTAATAATTCTTTTGTGCTACTTTTTTTTTTTGTGAAGCTTTTTTTTCTCTAATACAGGTGTTTTCACACACTGAAGCAAAGCAGATTCACTTCAGCATGGGCTGAGAGAGTCAAACCATATACAAAGCGTATCCAAACCATGTTTTCTTGCTTGAAGAAACAAAGAAAATTTGTTTTCAGATTGTATCTTGCGGGGTAGGGTAGAAGATGAGGTTATATAATTATTTATTAGCATCTTCACAGCTTGAGGCAATTGACAATCACATAAAATAAGTCTACAAAGAAATATACAGCAGTGAATAATTCTGTAGAAACTGCAGTGGTAAGGTTAAGCTTGTGCACAAGTGTTGGCAAGGTTCAGCTCCATGAGAATGAGGCAGGCAGATCACAGTGAGTTTTACTGGGATCTGAATGTTTCATGTCCTGTGCTTCAAAAAAATTCTGGCCTGGAACTTCATAAACATACATTTGGAGAAAGTGTTAGAGCAGCCTTCTTCACAAGAAAAATATGTTTTGGCTTAATAAGTGCTTGCTCTACTTCTTTAGGGATCCTTGTTTTGATTTATATCCTCCATGGTTTTGTTTTGTCTTCTCAGATGAAACTGTAGATTTCTTTTTTATTTATTTTTTTTTTCCTTATGCATGATTTGATCTAGCTATACAGGGCAGCAGACAAAAACACACAGTGATCCTAAAAAGAGACTAATTGGTTTATTTACTCAAAATCTGGGCTCTTTTATGCTGAATTATGCAAAATCACCACAACAAGTTTTGTTAGTATTTGATCTAGGGTCATATTTTATGGTTAGACATTAAGGAAATTGGACAAAAGATGTAGGTCAAACAGTATAATTAAAAATACAGACCAGCAAATTGTATCCAACAATAGTTCACTTTCCTGCTGCTAATGAAATATGCTAACACAAATTAATGGCTTGTTACTTAAGTCTGCTGGAAAGACTTTGTCCTAGTACAAAAGGCATTCAGTTTGAGTATGTGTGTTACAATCTTCTAACCAGCAAAGCTGGAGGTTGGACATAGCTATAAATCCAGTGTGTTCTGGGAATAGAAGCTGGCAAAAACACTCCCAGCAAAATAATCAGGGCAGGGATTTGGATACTGGCTAACCTAACTAAGTGCAGATGTTTATGTGGACCAAAAGACATTCCCAGAATACAAATACTGTACAAACACATGATTTTTATAGCAGAAAAAAAAGCAAGCAAGTGGGGATAATAAAACACATCTTTCTGATGAAGCATTTTCTATTTTCCTTGGCTTGCCTGTACTGAAGTGGGCAAGGCTGCCTCTGCTGTATTCCCTGCTGGTGCCTATTGAAGCTTCTGCAAGTTGCTTGAGTTGCAGCTCTGGTGCTTACCTGAAGGTCTCCACGGGTTCCCTGTGTGGGTCCCATAGTGTCTTTTCCATCAGCAGAGAGAAGTAAGCATTTCTGAAAGTATTACCTTAAGGTATCAGCTATAACAGATCAGATTAATCTTATCCCAAATGCCTGGTTCTACTAACTACAAAGGGAGTCTGGAATAATTGGTGAGTTTAATTTAAGGTATATATGCTGTAAAAAGAGTTTAGCCAGATAAATTATGATGAAACATAGAGCTCTTTCCTCTGATTTCTGGGGATCCTGGTTTAGGTCTTCAAAAACTTCACAATTACTGGGTAAGTCCTGAGCTGCTGACAAACTGTGTGTTGCCCTGCATACAACCATTTTCCTGCCTGCTTTCATGTCAGCCTCTCGTGCCTTGGTCTAAATGAGGGTGCCTGTCCGGAGAATACACTCACTGTAACTTCCCCATGATGAGCAGTCTCACTGATCCAAAACTAGGAAACGAGGGGACTCAGTGTTGTGTGGTTCAGGAAGATAAAGACTACTATAAAATTTTATTTTGCTGGTACTTAAAGACTACTTCTTTTTGCAACCTGATTTTATTTATGAGCAGCTGTACTATTTTGCCAAAAGTTTTGTTTCATACCCAGAAATGGTAATTTATATTCTCTCTGCATCACATCTGTTATTAAAAATGAACTAGTCTCATTAAAGGACATGCTGAATATTTGAATGAATTATTCACTGAAGCTGCTACATATTATATATTGTCTATATATAGTGTCTATAATGAGTACTTTTTATGTGGACGATTCTCCAGGTCGAGTTCACAAGTGATTCACTTTTGAGAAAGGAGCTTCTTGACTGCTTTGTCTTTTGGCCTGCCAAACTGACACAGACAAAATGGCTGAAGTATATCAGATCTCTTCTATTGCAAAGGTCCAGCAGCTGGACCAAGAACTAGCAGCACAGCTATCAGAGCTGAAGGCAGAAATAGAAGAGAACAGGATATGCCAGGGCATACCAAGTAGGGCATACAGGTAACAAGAATTTGCTGGAGAATGAAGGAGAGAGTGAGATTATGCATTGTATCTGTTCTTGGGGTTTTTTTGGTCATGGTACAGAAGTTATGTGTCTATATAACTGTTCAATTTCTAGACACGTGGGAGCAGGAATAGGAGCTTTTTCATTCCGTGTCTACCACAGAATTACGGTTGAAAGGGAATAGAATGTCAAAACACAAACTAAATTGATTACACGTTACATATTGTAAGCAAAACTTTAAATCTTCCTAGTATGTCAAGTATTTCCTTCTTACAGTGACGAGGAAGTAGCTTTAAACATAACGCTGGGATATATAAACAGAATGGTCACATATAAGACAAATGATTTTATTTTGCTCATCAATGATGAGATGCAAGCTATGACAATGTACTCGGGTTTGGCATTGTGCTTCAAGGAAGCTGTAGACTACCTGGAGGAAAACAGAGGTGAAGAACACTTGACTAGGACACTTTAGGCAAAAAGAAAAGGAGCTAGACTTATGTTTCCACTCCATTTTCTCTAGGTTATAGGTTTTCAGACACATGAGAGATTGGTATAAAGGTAGATGAAGGGAATAAACTTCAATGACAGATGAAGTGAATAAACTTCCGTTTGCATTTATGGACAGGAAAGAAAATAACAGGCTAAAATTCAAGCTTTCCAAAGGTAGTGTAATTTAAACAATAGTGTCTAGCCTAGGGGGTTGCTGATCATGCATTTTTAAGAATAGGATAGATAAACACTTTCAGGGAATTTCCAGCCTTAGAGCAGTGGAAATGGTAGATGACTACAAAACTCCTCCTTGTCCGACTTCTTTAGGGCGCTAAAGTGTGCCAGTGAAGTTTCCTGTGTATTGCTATTGGACAAGAAGCAGGAGCCCTTTTTTTAATGTTCCAGTTTTCACCTATGTTTTTTATTTACATGCATTAATTTTATTTGCTTAAATACAAATTTTGTAATGTATGCTTCCTGTAAGTTTATATGTACATGAGAATTAAAACATAGTTCTCCAGAGGTTTTCTCAGCCCCCTCCTTCTGTGATACAGGCACATTAGGAAGGAAGTTGTTGAAATTTTGAAAGTTGCTTGTCAAGGAGCTCCGCTACATAGTTGTGGTTTGAAATATATGCTCATAGAACTGACAAGCATCCAGATGGGTTTCTTAAGGGCATTGACTGAAAAAGGGAGGTGGAAGTGAACGATTTGTCAAAAAATGTCTGCTAATGAAATAAATTCTGCCACTTTAATATAGGAGTTTCATACCAATAAACTTGCTTACTGTTAATTTCACCTTCTGAGTCCTGTTAGGTCTGACAAATGTTTGGTTTTTACTAGCTTGTATGTAATATCCTGTTAAGCATTTTTTTTTCTTCTGCAGTTGTCTTCTGATTCCAAAGGATACATCTTATTTCAGAAAAAGAAAGGGAGGTAATACTGGAGAAAGTCTTACAGTTAGGTAACTATAATATACACTGACTTAAAAGAAATCCCTTTGCTCTTTACCAAGTGGTAAGTGAAAATTGAAATCAGAGAAAGTGATATGTTTTTAGGAATTAAAAACCATGTAAAGGCAGAATGGGAAGGTTTATAATGTTGTTTTCACAGCAATAAAACAGCGTAACTTTTATTTGAATAATAATGTGGACCTGGGTCTGTAGTGTTTATGTGACAACTCCCAGTATTTCAAAATTTATATTTATATTTNNNNTTATTTTTGATATCCCAAAGAATAGATCTATTCAACATGTTCTCCGTTTGCAGGTGACAGAAGGAAAACCTCTTGTTATTCAGGCTGATGTCATGCAGAGGGAGTTAGAGAGCTGCTGGAGAAGGGAGCACACGGCAGCAAACTTGCTTCTGCTGCTGCACCAGGTAGGGCTCCCGCATGCTGCCAAGGTCCAGGAGCTTTCCTCTGGCCCAGCCGGTTGTACTGTGCATATTTAAAAAAAAAAAAACAGTATGAAACTCCTTCCTAAAAACGGGCATGAAAGTGTTAGTGCCTGCGGTTTCCTTGTACAATGTGAAAAATTCCTCTTCTCTTTCTTCAAAAGACAGAAATCTAAGCCAGGTCAGATGGGCTGGGACAAAGTTCTCCTTGTTCCCTGGAGCTTTTGTACTGTTCTAGTATATCTGTCTTGTGGGTTATTTTTATTTCCATTTTTAAAGTGGTGTTTGATTTTCTAGATCCAGTGGACTGAATTCTGCAATTTTCCTTGTATTAGCTGCTTTTTTTGTTTCATTCACATAATAATACTTCCACTGGAAGTACCCTTCATGGACAAAGATAACAGCACAGTGGTCTGTGGTGATGGTTTAACTGTTGCTTTGGTCTTATGCTAATTATGATCTATATACTGCTTAAGTTTCCTATAATGTTAAGCTGCTGTTGCTTACAAATGTGTGATTTGTTGGTTATTACTGATTTTATTCAAGTTTTTTTTACAGACAGAATTACTCAGCTAGCCCAGAGTAAATATTTACACATGCTTAGATGGAAGAGATTTTGCATGCACAGCAGTATTATTGAACAATTTTATCCTCTCTATCAGGTAGGAATCAAAACCTAGGATCTAGCAGGTAGGTATCTAGCACAGGAGCTATTAATGAAAAACAAAGTGTTAGCAATAGCTTTTTACCCACCTAAAAAAAAAGGCTGTTAATGTTAAGGGTTATTTGTTTCTGGACATTCACTCTCAGCTGTCTGCTTATGGTATTAGCTGCTCAGATTGATTCACTGTTTGGACTGAAATCACCTTTTCTTCTTTGGGTTGGAAATACGATTCGTAAGCATTTAGGAAGGAAATAAACTTTTGAGATTACTTTTAAACTAGGATTCTTCATGCAGTGGGAATGCAATAGCCTTCTAGCTAATAAGGGAAGAAGATGCAGAAGTGAAAAAATGACAGTGTCTCTTTTATATACATAGACAGAAGCAAATTAGTCACACCATGGAAGAATACAACGTAGTTCAGAGGGCTGCAAGACTTACAGCAGCAAGGGAAAGTTTCCTGAAAGGAAAAAAAAATCTGTTGAACGTACAGGAAGATCTACACCTGGTGGTTAGTGTGTCACCTACACCCTCTGAAGGTCATTCACTGTTTTCTCCAGGTAAGATGAGCACTTTTTGATCAGTGAAGTATAATTATGAAACATTCAAGTCTTGTATAAGAAAGAAACTGAGGAAGATCAAATTCGATGTAAAGGAGGTTTGTAGGTAATGAGCTAGACTGCATACCTCTGACTTTCAATTCTTTGAGCAGATTAATTTTACTACAAAGGAAATACAATAATGACAAAGCTGAATTTAGGGAAGTGGGATAATGAGGTCCCTGGGTGAAGTGTAGATAGTGTTGGGGTGCTTGGATTTGAGGAGAAGAAGAAAGCTTGGAGAGACTTTTTTTCTGTATTATTAGTGTGATGATGTTTTGATAGAGCAAGACACTGTCAAGGCCTGAGTCATCTCAATGAATAGTCTGTAGACTTGAGAAGTATTTGTTTAAGTGTCACTTCTTGAAAACAAATCTGAATACTTCTTATTTTGTCTAGTTTCTTTAATGATTTTATTATATGAGTGCTACAAATCATTGACACTGAATAAACTTCTGGAATTATAGACAATGGATAACTATGGCTTGTTTTTTCTCTTTTGTGTTTTATTTTATTACTAAATTTGCACCTGAATAGTTTGCATGCTTTCTAATTGAGAGTAACAACAGAGATGTTCTTAACTCCAGGTTCTCCAGCATTTGCCTATTTCTCACGAAATAACTGTGGCTGATGAGAAATGTCCTGATGTGGTCCAAGACAGCTGGGACAAATTAAGAATTGCTTTTGACAATAATTCAGGTACTTTTAATATTGATATGTTTCCCTGTTCAGGAGTTTAAATGGTGAGAAATGATCAGCTTTCCTTTAAAACCAGAAGTCCTACAGATAATGCATTTGTTGATGTATATTTGTTGAGAATACACAGTGCAAATGTTGCCATCCTTGGTTTATATGCTTGAGAAATTTGGAGTGTGCCTTTTAAAGTCATCAAGGATCCCCGAACTCTGGTGTCCAAATTCTGAAATGTGGAGCCCTGAATCTGTAGTGGTTGCTTCTCTGGCCTTACTGTGCCCTGGGCTGCAGAAACAGGAGGTTCAGAAGGGTACTTGCAGGATAAACTCAATGGAGAATCCAGGATGTTGTCCTGGTTATGCCAAACCCTGAAACTCATGTTTCCAACTTTCTGCAAGAATATTATTAAAAATATTTCTGTGGGTGGCCTGTTTCTGGAGAAACTAAGAGAGTTATGGTTTTAAGATTTATATTGAGTATCTCTAGAAAAATCTCCTTATGGTTATTTTCAAGTTCTCTTTTCGTTTGAAGGAAGGGAGTGAGTGATGTTGTTTTGTAGAGTTACCCATAGGAGTGGTACTTCTCAAGGAAGGCAGCATTCCTGTTGCAGAGTGGAAGGCAGCATTACTGTTGCAGAGTGGAAGGCAGCATTCCTGTTGAAGAGTGTTTAAATCCTATGATTTAACCCATGCTGCTACAGGCAGAGTGTGGAGTGGGGTGTGGAGCTCTGGGAGCTCACAGGATTGTCTCTGGAAAAGCACAACCCCTCTCTGCTGGGGACTAGATAGTGTGTATGCCTCCTCCTTGCAGTTGAGAAACGGGCGGGCCAGAATAGGGGAACAAAAAGGGGCTATGACTTGTCCTCTCCATCTCCCTTCTCCACTGAAAACCTCTACCACAAGGGATGTACCTGAGGGTTTTCACAGGGGAGCAAGTCACATCCCTGGTCTGGAATCTCAGTACCCAACCAGTGACAGTTGATTGAGGATGGTCCCAAGGAAAGTGCAGATTTACCTGGGATAGATAAGGGGCCTTTAGCCCTTAGTTTATGGTATTACCAAGCTCTAGCTGGTCTAACTGGCTGTGCTGGTGCAGCCCTCTTTCACTCCTTAGGCCCAAAGGGGCTCCATAATGGGGAGATAGAGCAGCACTGCCCCAGGAGTACATCACTGTGCAGGGAGAGGAGGGTTAAACACTTCTCTCAAAATGAAGCCCCTTGAACAGGCTACATTTCTCTTACATGAGCAGGATATAAGAGGGAGGGATGATCCATGATCTCGAATACACAGTGTTATAGAGTTCATCTGAGCCATTCATTTTGCCATGGAGTAGACCATTATTGGCACTAAAAAGCAACTCAGAAGTGCTCTAGCTCATTTTGATCTTCAATATCTAGTTATCTAATATTTGAGGAACAATATCTTATTACTATCATAAGCTTCGTTCATCTGCTATCTAGATCTGAGCTTCACAGATGAAATAACAGAATGATTAAACAAGACATTAAAAACAAAGCTGAAGTAAAGCATGGAATATAAATGCAGAGGGCCCTTTATTGCTGAAACGAGATAATAAATTAGATTATATGTAGTTCCACTAAACCTCAAGAGTTTTGCTGAACTTTAGCAAACTGTAACTTACGTATTAGGAATTTTGCATATATCAGCAGCACCTACAGGACTGTGTTAAGGAGTATCAGCTGATACTTATTTGGACTTTGAAAAATCTTTGGAAAAGTAGTAGCAGAAAAAGTGCTGCCGTCTGTTATCTCTTGGCCTAAGACAAAAAAACAACCAACCAACCAACCCCCCAGTGTTAGATATACCTGTCAAAGAACTGAAAAAAAGGAAGAAAAGATGACAAAACAAAAAAACAAAAACAGGAATACATTAGTTTTGGCTCTTCAGGGATGAAGGAATACTGATATCCTTTGAAGCCTTGAGCAAGACTGTGATGAGGTAAGGGAGGAGGAGAAAACATTTAACTTCTTCTAAAAATGGGTGCTGTGTTGCCAGCAGACTCTTCAACACAGATACCAGGCCAAACTTATCCATTCCCAGTACACCATTGTTTCAGAAGTTTACGATAATAGCATCATGCCAGAATCAGATACTGGAGGAGTGATAACCCTGAAATAGTAACATACTTGAAGTTCTTGTGGCATGTGAACATTTGGGAGGGGTGTGTGAGAGAAAAACATTGTACACCCCTGAGCCAGGACTCTGTTCTAGCAGCAGGATTTGTTAGCTGGCATCCTTTCCATGCTACAAAATAGGCACTCCTCCAATGACCATGGAGGTACCCCAGTCTGCATCAGCTGTTAGTCTTTCAGGGTCTGGTCAAAGTCCCTTTCTTGAAAGAGAAATTAAAATAATAAAACTCCATACATTGTGGGTTTGCCACCCCATCACATTCTATTCTCTGACATACTTCTGTTTCAGGACAAAATGATGGGAGTTACATCATTGCAGGGATGCAAAGCACTGACAGCATTTCTTACAGTCACGTTACAATCATGTTCCCTGAAGTGCTGATGTTCTCCAGCTGGTCTGATTATGTCTTTTTGCAGAATCCCACCAGGAGGACACTGGATTCACTATGCCCCAGCGCAGCACTGAAACCAAGAAGATGAAACCTCAGCTCCAGCTTCTGCTTTCTCATTTTGGTATGGACTACAACCTTAAGGATCTCAAGAACTCAGCGGATGAGATGGAGCTCTTTTCCCTGATAACTGGAATGCACTTCTTAATACTAAAGAAAAAAAAAAAAAAAGTCTTTAAAAGTATGGAAGGAAGTCTATCTGTTATAAGTCAGTGGTTTGCATCACAGAAAAATAAGATTATGGTAATTTTTCCTCTCAACAGGAAGCAGCAGAAACGTCCAGCTCGCTCCCATATAGCTCCCAACTGCTGACATTGGTATTTTCAGTATTGTGTCTCTGAGTCCGTACCTTTTTTCTCCCAGCTCTCACTCGTGCTTTTCTCGAGTTTTCCTGCCCATGTTTGGTATCTCCCCGAGCTGTGGTACTTCCACTAGAGGTCGGCTGTGACACACGATTAGCCAAGACCTCCCCGCATCTCTGAAGCTTAGGGGTTACCAGCAGGAAACTGCAAGTTTTCGTCATTTCTGTCATCCAAAAGGCAAAACTAACTGAAAATCTTCAGCGTGTGTCCAGGGTCCAAAAGAGGTGCGTAATTGTTAAACAGAAATAACATACAGCTTTTAAATACCTGGTTTGCCTTACAAATTGCGCCTTGTATGAGACAAGGCGGTGCTGCTGACAAGGACAAAGGTTTGGTTGCATAAGCTGGTCTGTAAATCTCGGTAAATTACCATTTGACTAGTCCAACAGAACTAACTGAACTATCCGAGATAAATACAGGCAGACAACTAAGTAACAGTGTAAATTACCTTTGTTGTAGGCTGGCAGTGGCTTCTGAGTTTTTTAACAGGATTTTCGAAGTGCATTTTCTAGGCTAATGCTATTCCTACTGAAGCCAGTGATAATGTTTGCCATTGCCTTTGACTGAAAGACAATGTTTTTGAAAATCCTGGTCTTTTTGGAGGCTCCAGAGTTAACAGCAGAGGGCTTCATTGTGTCTGCTGGAAAGGAAAGAAATCACAGGACCAGAATGTCTCCTTTGTCACTTTATCAATCCATTTATTTATTTTTGTCGGCTGATAATATGCAGTATTACTTTGCTGTAGGATTTAATATCCAGCTTGGGAAATTTATAACAATAGCATCTCCTTTTATGTTTTAGGTTGTCCAAAAGTTTAGAAGTGTCTTCTGCAATCAGCAGATGATGAGAACATTTCCAGTTTATGACGTGGAGGTTTCTCAGTCACATCCAGCCAGGGCTCTGAAAAAGAGAGCTAAGTGGATCCCCTTTTTAAAGGTAACTCTGAGGAACTTTTCTTTTTCAGTTGTGTTAGTCCTGACCAATCTTCAGGATGTAGCAACATATATTTCAGCAATTAAAATCTAAAATGTTTCTTTTGACAAATAGAGTGATTATTTTTTTAATAATTCGGGCCTTATCAAACTACTGTATTTCTGTGTAGTCAAGAGACCCTTTCCATGTCTGTTGAAAATAAAAAGTGAATGTACTGCACTTTCTTTACTAAATATTACCTCCTATACAAAAACCACATAGTGATATTCATTAGTTTTGTGGTTACTTTTATGTCAACCAGATTAAGCCTAAAGTAGATCCCTGGCAGCAAAAGCTTTTGATAAAACTGAAACAACAGAAAAAAGTGGATAAGCTGATGGACCTCCACCTAAAATTTGTAGAGATAATATAACTTAAAGTGATTTAATTTAAAATAATATTATTTATTGGACACTTCCAATGAAATTAGAGATCTCTAGAGAAAGATTGCCTCAGTGTTATGTATCATGTGTATATGCCTGAATTCATTAAAGACCCATTACAAATGTGCTGTAGAGAATTTCCCCTCCCCTCTTTCTCAGGTCAGTGGTTTCAAAATGCAGCTTGAACACTTGCATAAATATTCAAAAGCTCTGAAGTTCACCTAAGCGAGGTCAAAATCAGTCCCTGAATTTGTGTCAAAGGGATTGCTCAGTACAGCTTTTTTTTTAATGTGCCCAAGGTTCAGACCTGTGCTCAAAAGACGAGGAGGTAGGCTCCAGTAATGAAGTACAAGTCTAAAACTTGGTAGGGAACAGTGTGCCCTAGCACAGGTCACTGAATATCTCTGTTTTGGTTCTAGCTTAACAGGTTCTCTTTATTCTGGTGGTGTACTGCTCTTTTTGGCCATTTTGAAGATGTCCTGCAGGACAGGTCTGTCTAGGCTGCCTGCCCTCCAGCCTCCTTAGGAGAATGACAATGTGCATTCACAGATCAGGCCTGTTTTGCATCCGCATTGAGCCTGAGGCACCCCTAAAGTCTCACATCATTGTCTGACAAGTGGTGATCATCAGTGAAGAGTAGTATTCATGTGTTCTAACTGCGTCTTATTCACCGAAGGTACCCTGCAGGGTTGAGTTGCAGACATCCAGTAAGCTCTGCTCATTCACGCCTGCTGCAGATGCGTGGATGAGCTACAGGGGGTGATGGGCTGCTCTGGTATACTGGGGTCTTGACACATTTTTCCAGCGAAAGTCGAGCGGGTTTTAGGGGTTTTTTTGGTTGGTTTGTTGTTGTTTTTTTTTTTTCAAGTTAGGACTGAAATAAGCTTTCTTTTATGATACCTGTTTTCAGACCTTTTCCGTATGCCAGATCTTTCACAAAGAAACCATTCTTTCAAATCTTGCCACAGCGTGAAATTTTTCTGGAAAGCTTAGGAAAAACCCACCATCACCACTAACAAAAGTAAAAATGTCTTTGCAGCTCAGTGAGACAATGAAAGAAATATCGTTCTCCTCACTTTTTTCCATAGTGACTTGCTCACCAAATACGATATGTTTGGTTTCAGTCAGGAAACATTTACACCCAGGAAAGGAGAGAGGGGATTACACAGTAGTCCCTCCCTTCCATAAATGGCAGGGAAAAAAAAAAATGCTTTGGTATTCTTTTTTTATCTGGTATATTCCCTCCATTTGCTGTGACTGGCAAGTCCATTTCTACATTTTCACCGTGGAGAGGGGCCAGAAGACAACATTCTCAACTAAAGGAGGAGCAATAGGAGCGGTGCTGCAGAGGCTCTCTCACTAGCTGCTTTGAATTGCCCCTGACTCACTGCAGGATGGGGGCTGGCACTCTGACTCGTTGGCTTTGTGAATCATTTGTCTGTGGTTTGAAAGGAGGTCTCCCACATAGAGAGGGTGATGGGAGGGTCTCCAGGAACACGCAGCAGTGGTGTTCGAATCACTTCCTGTGCGATCAAGTTCTGCCACTTATCATGTCTCAGGACAGCAGAGCTATGACGATGTCTGGAAGGAGATCTAGACCCACACCGAGCTCCACTAGGTGTTTAGAAGAGGAAATAATGAATAATGATCAATTAACATGTCTGGCAAGCATTTGTGAGCTCTGATAGAGGGCCCCTCTAACAGATTTCACTTTGGATACCAGTGTTCCCTATTCTCAAAAATCAGTCTCCTGCTACTGCTGCTAAGCAGGACCCGCCCAGCTGCAAAGTACAATTGTATGCCCAAGCCACATGAGTGGTGCCCTCTTCTCCCTGGTGGTCACTAGCTGCTGTGCAGCTACTGCTCCCGTCATAGCACAAGTAGTGCAAGATTACATCTACCTTACAATAGCATGTGGACATGCCTGTAGCAAGCCTGGGGGGGTCAGTTTGGCCACAAGAAATAGAAGTGTGCCCTAGTATTTACTGAAGAGTGGAGTGTGAGGGGATGGGTTAGCGTGTATGTATGGAGAAGAGGGAAGGATGCTGTCATGTCTTGGTTGCTGGAGGCTGCCCAGCAGCTGACCACCTGTTAACTTGACAGCAGATGCCTTTGTTGTGCAGGGGCACATGTGACAGCATGTTCCTTCTCTTGGGGAGTAAGTGGCATTTGTGGGCATGGCCTTAGGTAGGTGCAGAAGCTGTGAGAGATCTTCAAGTTTTGGGGAGGGGGGAAAAACCCCACAAATAGGCTAACTGGCAGAGTGGTGAATGAGAAGTGAGACCTACCTCTCTGGTGCCTGGGGAATTTGTAAGTAACTGTGATAGGCCTTATGTGGTGAGCTCTGTGACTAATCCTCTGAATTTCAAGGTATCCCTTTGATGAAGATGGGCTTTGATTACTTCTGGCTCCCTGTACCTATTCCCCTCTGCCCACAGCAGTGGGCCCTGGTGGCAAATTAAGAAAGGACTGAACAATCTCCTTGCTCCAGTGTTGTTTTTTTTTAAAAAAAGGAAAGGTCTCAGCTACTGGGCCTGGATGCAGCTCCAGTGTTAATAAGGTCTTGCACCCCTGCTCTTGGCCAGGACCAAGCAGGGCAGTGAGTAATACAAGAGCAGGGGAGAGGGAACAGAGGGAGAGAAACAGCATTTCGTCTCCCCCCATTCCCTCTTTCCTGCTGATTAAATGCCCCCCAATCCTGATACCAACTCTGTGTTCAAAAATAAACACACATTTTTCTATCAGGAAAAGCTCCTACATAGAAAAACATACAGCTGTTCCTACCTCAGGCTGACCTTGACCAGGAAATATTTTATTACTTAATGAAAACCAAAAAAAAATTGTTTGACTCATGCAAGCTACATAATGATTAATAGAAAACAAGATTACACTGTACATCTTGTGTCAAGTGCACTGAGTCCATGGCTGGTTTGGGAAAGAGGACCATCTGGGGCAAAGCAAGGGACGTGACTGATCTCAGTTTTGAAACAGTCTAGTCATGATTGTTATTAAAAAGCTAGAGTTAGATCCTCCACAAAAGCAGAGCAGCCTAAGTTTCAGTGTTTTTAAAATAAAAAATCATCTGGAACTCAAAAATGTGCTATCATTTATATTCCCTGTTCACTGGCATTTTTCAGACAGCATTTTTTGTATCTTTTTTAAGTAGAAATTTTGAGTGGAAATGCTTCATCCCATGATTAGTCCATATCCTTATTGTGATATTTAATAGAGATGTACAATTGATGCTGTTGATTCAGGAAATTGTATTTCAATTCTATTTGACCTGACATTATTTTAAGTAATAGAGATCAAATGACCTGTTTTTTTCTAAAATTTAAAAAATTTTGGAGTCAGTAAGAACAGGATGAGTGAGGATGATCGTGCTTGGGAATAAGATAAGGACAAGAAAATCAGATAACAGATACTTTATCATTGCAAGGATTATGTAAAGAATTCACAGTTTGACAGTTTATCAAGATTCCTTTGACTCGAATGAATTTTTGGAGGCAATATACTTAGGTCACCTTGCAAATTCATAGAACAGGCAATGTAGTCCTGAGTTTATCTGTGTCACTTCTATGTGTAACTTTGTTAGGATGTATCATGTTGAGCAGGATAAATTTGATAAACACCGCGATACATTAATAGGATTTTCTATAATCAGAAAAAGAAAAAAAAAAAAGCCAAAATCAATACTATAAAACCCTTAACACACTGAAAATAATTTCACTTTATGTCATCCAAGTTCAAGTGAAGCAGTAAAATAAATTGGGATAGAGATGTGGGACAAATTTTTCTTATATACTTGATTGTCTGAGGAAATTAATTGGATTACACCTAGTTAATCTAGTAAATCACTGGCCATAATGTTCCACAATGAGTAAATACTGTGTGACTCATAACAATCTCATTTATACTGGTACTAATGCCAATTAAATTTCACTGGTGGAGTAACTCCTCATTCAAGTGAGAAGGCCTTGATGGAATCACAGAATCACAGAATGTTAGGGTTTGGAAGGGACCTCAAAAGATCATCTAGTCCAACCCCCCTGTTAGAAAAGGATCACCTAGATCAGGCCACACAGGAATGCATCCAGCCTGTCCAGGTCACGCTGGATGGTAGCACAGCCTTCTGGAGTGTCAGCCACTCCTCCCAGTTTTGTATCATCAGCACACTTGCTGAGGGTACACTCTATCCCTTCGTCAAGGTCATTGATGAATATATTGAACAGCACTGGACCCAGGACTGACCCCTGGGGAACACCACTACCCACAGGCCTCCAATTAGACTCTGCTCCACTGACCACAATTCTCTGGGCTCTGTCCTTCAACCAGTTTCCAATCCATCTCACCACACAACTATCCAAGCTGCGCTTCTTAAGCTTGGCTGTGAGGATATCATGGGAGACAGTATTGAAAGATTTGCTAGAGTCGAGACATACCACATCCACTGCCCTTCCCTCATCTATCCATCTATTTGTGTCATCATAAAAGGCTACCAAATTAGTCAAGCATGACTTCCCTTTGTTGAATCCATGTTGAATACTCATGATAAGCCTCCTTTCCTCAATATGCTTCGAGATGGTGACAAGAAGAAGCTGTTCCATCACCTTTCCAGGAAGGGAGGTGAGGCTGACTGGCCTATAGTTACGCCGGTCCTCCTTCTTGCCCTTTTTGAAGACTGGGATGACACTGGCCTTCCTCCAGTCCTCAGGCATCTCTCCTGTTCTCCAGGACCTCTTGAAGATTATGGAGAGAGGCCTAGCAATGACCTCTGCCATTTCCCTCATCACTCACGGGTTCATCCCCTGTTACCGAGTTGGTAACGAGGCAAGTGCAGTTGTTTTTCTGCTTGCTGCTCTTCTGATACTCTTTGTACTACATTCTTGAATATACTGGGAAGGACTGAGGAAAAACCAAAACCAGCAAGTATTTAATTTAATACTACAGAAAGTTAGCTAGAGTATTTAAGATATGCTTCTGTTGGAGGTGTTGTGTATGCATAACAGTAAAACTTTGCTACAGCCCAGTTTGATGTTCCTTCTTTGTTGCCACTCTGTGATTTTGCCCCATGCTCTGCTTGTGGACTGCTGGAGCCTAGAAAAACTTTCTTTTTTCTTTTTCTTTTTTTTTTTTTTTTTTCTTTTCTGTTGTTGAAGGAGGAAAAAGGATGGATTAGGAGGTCAGACATGTCACTGACCATAGTTGAGCTGAGGTTTTGATGAAACAGTTTTTGTGAATTTCTTTGGAAAAGTTCCTCTATCTGACCCTTTCCACAGTCTTGTCTTTGGAACAGGAGTAGCTCTTTCATACAATTTATAAGGATAAACTGCTAAGGACTGGAAAGCAATCAAATATTGTGGAGTTATATGCCACAATAATTTCATTGCTGGCTGGATTATGAATTTGCTCCAGCGTGGCATTTCCTTTGCCTTTTGTTATGATAAAGCCTGTGCATAAAGCTGTCAAATAAAAAATCTTATGCATACTTACAGAACCAATTTTTAACTATATGTATTAGAACTAGGAACTAGCTACTGAGGAAGGTAACACAGCTGTGGCTCACGGTGGGTAGGATGTAGGAAATATCAGCTCGTGTAAGCCTCCGGCATCCTTCAGAAGGAAGAATGAAAGAGGGTAGAAAAATGTGTGTGTATATATATATATATATAAATATATAATGTATATGCTGTACATACTTAATAAAACCTGAAAGAAAGAAAAATTATATCAATGTACAGTTTCTCTGACAGAAACAGTAGTGCCATCCTTTTCCATCATTCCATCCCTCAGGTTTCCATGACAGTCAGTCCTGTAGGCAGTAGCAGCCTTCTCTCAGCAAACATAGCAAAACTGTCTACTTTAGAAAGGTTTAGAAATATCCTTGAGTAGCAAAACTGTAACTACATCTTTCCTGTCTGGAAAAAGGTATAACATGGGCAGCTTGCATCTGCTAGGATTAGAAGATAGCACACTGACTGCTATGAGATGAGTCTACTTGTCCCTTCTTTTCTTACCTGAGACTCCGTGAGCTGAAGGTAAAATTACTCAACATAAAATCAGAGTTGTTTTTTTTTTTTAAGAGGGGGACTGTCACCCAACTGCAAATGCAGCTGTGTATTTGCTGTGGTTTGTTTCAGTGAGTGTGCCTGGGGATCCTTAACTACTTCAGCTCTGTGGAGAGAAGCCTGACCATCAGTACCTCCAGCCTCTCCTTCAAGGCTGGTCACCTAATTCCCTGTGCAGAAGACACCTCCTGGGTCAGTGCTTCCAAAGCACTGGTAATTTTGGTGGTTTGAGTTCACAGCCATATTATATTCACCACACACCAGCTGCTTACAAGGTGAGGTACCACCCAGCCTTTGGTCTTCCAAAACTGGTGCTTCAGCAGGAGTACATAATCCATCTCTCTCTTCCATGCAAGCCATGGTGTCAACACTTGCTGAATCATCTGAGGGATTCCAGTGTACTTCGTTCGTCAGAACCACGTGTCTCACCTTTACAAACTAAATACCTGTATCTACCAGCAGTCTGTAGCAAAACTCTGAGAAACTTCAGGCATGTAGATATATGATGTCAGTGCTGTCTGCTAGATAAACATTCACTTAGACTGGTGCTGCTGGCTTTGCTTAAACTAGGACCTTTGTAAGATTATGAGGCAGCATAGCTGTGCCTGAGAAATCTGAGGTATTTTGTGATTTATGGAAATGCTTGTTTAAGTAACTCCCAAATGACTTCTAAAATGTATTAGTTAGATTTAGGTAGAGTTTAAGACTTAACTGCTTTTTTGACCTTGGATGAGGGAATGTGGCTGAAGTGACATAATTAGTACACTTAGCGTCACAAAATAATAATTTGAACTCAATTCTTAAGGCTTATCAAACTTTGCTTTCCCCAACTATGCTGTTTTTGTTAAACATACTGAACAGAATCTATATATCATGCTGACATGAGTGCTTTGGTATGATACAGTGTTTTGTCTTTTAAGCTGTAGAATTTCCTTGCAGCTCTACTACCTAACAATCATCTCAAAGTTCTCATGTAGAAAGCCTGAAGAAGTATGATAGTATTTTAATAGAAGCTTATTTCAACATTTCGAGCTCACATTTATTTCTCATTTAATGAAAACTTGCTGTTTGTTTTGTCTTGGGGGGCTTTTTTTTTTTTTTTCTCTGTAGAAACACACAGAACTGACCGCACAAGCCACTTCATGGAGGAACTGTGGCTAGAACCAAGTAGGAAGTAGGCTTCCTGCCCCTATTTATTGTTTATATTAAGACTCCAACCTCCCACCCCCAAACCTAAACCAAAAAAACCCCCTTCATGTCCCTCAACATAAAAATGCCTAAACCTCTTAGAAAATAACATGTGTGGGGAGGACATAGAGTTGATGATATTTTTAAGGTATCTTCAGTTTTATTTATAATATGGCCATATTTATCCTTTAAAAATCCAATCAATTGAAATACCTATATGAAAAGCTACTTGGAACTAGAAAATAGTGATTTTCCACTAAAGAAATATTGAACTGATTGGTCCAGCATCTTTGAATTTAAAAAAATAAATAAATGATGAATCTTACATTTTTCAATGGGAGGTGTCAGTTTTCTGGAAAACATGTTGTCAGAGACTCTGAACTTTGCATAATATAAATTTATTTTAATTACCTTTTTTTTCTGTCATAGAAGACATATGCAAAGATCAGTCCTGACCTTCTGTCTAAGCACTCTCTGATCTTGAGATTAGCTGTGTTAATACTTCAGAGAGTCCCTAGCAGTGCGAGAGACATTATTTCACATTGGCCTCTCTTTCCCCTCGACTAATAAATGGATATGGATATATACACACTTGAATTTCAGCTGAAGCTTAGATAAATGTTTACAAATCCTCTTACAGTTTAATTGGCAACAAATTTAGAAACAGGGGTGAGAGTATTTCCTTAACAACAGTTTCTAATGTGGGGGTTGTTTTTTCTTAATATACTGAGTAGTCTTTCAAGAACTGAAGCAATAATAGGGCCATTTTCTGGCAAACTCACTAAGAACTATTTAACATACTCTCTGGCACTTGCTAAAAACGCAAAGCATATGGCATTGTTTTTAAAATACATTTAGCATCTAATCTATGCCTAAAATTGGAGGTGTTACATCATAACATAGGGGTACCTGTGTTATGAATCCCTCCACACTGTAAGCTGTGAGCCCAGGTGATGGCTCAGCACACAACGTATCTGAAATTGAGACTCTGAGGCAGTGCTGCACCCTCCCTAGCAAACTGCTTGGGATGGAGGTCATCAGAGATGTGAGATTCAATGGCAGAAAATCCTGCAAAGCAATGCATCGCATTAAGTTAAAATTATTTTTTTGTCCCCTGTGTCCTGATTTGAGTGAGAACAGAACTAATTCTGTTCAGTGATTTTACTTTTCAGCTCAGTTCTTTTTTGGTTTTTTTTCTGTAGAAACACACAGAACCAACCACAGAAGCCACTTCGTGGAGGTATTGTGGCTAGAACCAAGTAGGATTTTACTTTTTTTTTTGATATTTTGATGATACATTGATATTTTCAAGCTATTGATTTTATTTTTTTTCCCAGTTATTTCTGCTCTGTCCCACTCCTAAAAATCTCATTTAAGACCACTGCATTCCACAGAAAGGGCATGTGACTACAA